>JAHRHZ010000058.1:32226669-32355106 GCA_024137785.1 Ginglymostoma cirratum | reverse complement strand
TCTGACGCTGCCTGGCCTGCTGTGTTCATCCAGCTCTACACCTTGTTATCTCAGATTCTCCAGCATCGGCAGTTCCTACCATCTCTGAGATACTTACCTTTATCAGTCATGGCATAGATTATAAGAGCAGGAAGGTTATGTTGGAGCTGTGCAGGACTTTAGTTAGACCACAGTTAGAGTACTACCTACAGTACTGGTCACTGCACTATAGGAAGGATGTAATTGCACTGGCAGTGGTGCTGAGGAGATTTGCCAGGATGTTGCCTGGAATGGGACAGTTTATCTGTGAAGACAGGCTGGATAAGCTCACGCTGCTTTCTTTAGAGAGAGGCTGAAGGGGAATGTGACTGAGGTGTATACGATTATGAAGGGCACTGACGGAGTCAATAGAAAGCAGGTGTTCTTCTTAGTTGAAGGATCAGTGAGAAGGGGACATAATTTTAAAGTGAAAGTCAAGAGGTTTAGAGGGGATTTAAGGAGAAACATTTTCATCCAGAGAGTGGTGCACTGCCTTGGAGGGTAGTTGATGTGGAAAGTCTTTAAAAAGTACTTGGATAAGCCTTTTGCTTCATTTTTCTGATGAAGGGTCTAGGCCCGAAAGGTCAAGTTTTCCTGCTCCTATGATGCTGCTTGGCCTGCTGTGTTCATCCAGCCCCACAACTTGTTATCTCGGATTCTCCAGCATCTGCAGTACCTTTTATCCCTGGATAAGTCTTGCTGTTTAGTACAGACACAAAGCCAGACAGCTTGCCATGCTTGTCAGCAGGGATCAGTCAAAAGGGTGGACATATTTCTATACAGCAGCATGCTACATCAATGTCACACCTACTGCATGTGCCAGCAACTTATATGGCAACAACATAAATAGCCATGTTTCAAAGCCTAAGAGGAATTGTCCTCAATTGTCATCAGTCAGGGGTGTTAGCACTTTCAGTCAACAGGAACATCTGATCTCAGTCCAGGGCCATGGATGTGGTCAGTCGGTCACTTGGGACTGTCAGATTCCAGGATTCTATATTATTCTATATAGTCCAGGGAATGGTCCACAGTCAGTCTTGCAGGTTCAGAATGAGTATTAATAGTAAGATAGTTGCATAAATGCACAGAGATCTGTCAGGCATCCGGTCACACATCAGTTGGGACTGTAATTCCATGTCAGTAATCAGGATTGGCCATGGTCAGTGCTGGAGGTCTGCTTCATTGAAAGTCATGGTGTCTTATCATCACTCTTGTAGGGAAATAGGGGAATCAGTGTGAGGATTGGGGGCAGCATGCTGGGAAGAAAAAGGTTTCAGTAATAAGTCAGTGTGGAGCTGGAGGAACACATCAGGCCAAGTAGCATCAGGGGAACAGGAAAGTTGATGTTTCAGGTCAGGACCCTTCTTCAGAAAGACCCTTGTTCTGAAGGAGGGTCCCAACCTGAAACATCAACTTTCCTGCTCCTCTGATGCTGCCTGGCCTGCTGTGTTCCTCCAGCTCCATACTGTACTGTCTCCCACTCCAGCATCTGCAGGTCTTGCTATCTCCAAGGTTTCAGAAAGCTTACTGCACTTACGATCTCCCACTGTATTTATGTCAGGTAATGTAGTGCTTAGATCAAAACAGTGTCAGAGGCCCATGTAGAGGCAATCCAGTTGGATTCCTCCATGTCTCTCACTATGAAGGTCTGTACAGACTCTGTGTGATTGAGCGCTGATTGCTAGTAATGCTCAGGACCTGTTCTGTTTCTGTTATTCTCCACAAAGGCTCATTATAACCACAGCTAATGGATCCAGCACAACAGGGATTGTCATCACTGTTGTCAAGTGCAATGAAGGAGGAGAGATACTGAGGAGGAACATATTAAGGAGGAGCACCGGCAAGTCAGCACCAATCTCTATCGGCTGCTGAACATGAAGAAGTCATAGCTGAGGGATCCCTCAGGATGTGGATGAGGTTGAGGAAGCCCGCAGTCTAATGACGTTGATGTCATTTCCTCCAGATAAATGAGGCATATTGCTGCTGCAGACTGAGAGCGCCCGGGACACTGTCACAGAACTATGCCATTTGCTGGAGTGGGACATAAAATTTGAAGGGTTGAATGGCTATCCTACCCCAAGGAGACGTCTGTCAAGATGAAAGCTGCACTACGTTTTTGTGCACTTCCACAATTCTACTAGGGACCTGTGTGAGATCTCTCAATTCTCAGACCAAAAGATATATCAAGCCTGGTAGCATTGCAATTTGTGACAAATTACACTGCTTTATCTCATTTCCCATCACCAGGCCAGTGCTGCAAACCAGGCAGTAGGCTTTGCCAATACAGTAGGCTTTCCTCCAGGTACAGGGCACTATACATACATTGGTGCTGATGATGCCCCCAGAAATGATGAGCTCCTCGGAAATCTCTGTTCAGCTTGTTTCATCAGCCAGACCAGTCTCCTGCTCAAATCCTAGGGGAAACTAGACCTCACCCAAGTAGATTGCAAGAGAAAATAAAGGGAGGCATTACTGAATGGGCAGGCCAGCCTGCATTATTGTCCAACACTCTTTCATATTACCTTTTTCTTTAGAGCTTCAGTATGTTTTGCCTTTATAAGCAGTGCTTTAATTATGGTGTTACTACATCCAGCAGTTTGATTTGTGTGAATTTCTCCACTGCTGTGCCTGATTTGATTTTATTTAATTTACTATTGTCTCATGTACCGAGATACAGTGAAAAATATTGTTTTGTATGCTAGCCAGAGAAAGCACACCTTACTGTTCTATTAATCAGGGTAATAGAACAGAATGCTGAACATAGTGTTATAGCTACAGAGAAAGGGCAGAGAAAGATCGACTCTAACATATGAGAGGAATCATTGACTTGACTACATATCCCAACCCCACCCAAGCAGCAATAGCTCCGACATCCATTCCTGGCAGTTGGAGCTCAGCTTTGCAAAAAATTCATCAAATGCTTTAAGTACTGAGGTATTTTGTTTGGCTCATTTATTGATGTTTTAATTCCAAAAAGATCGTACTTTATTCCTATACAAAATATTGATATAGCATAAACAAAATGGCGACCTCTTGAAATCGTGGGTTATGGGAAAAATAACTTGGCTGTCACATTCAGAAGGATTCATTTTATTTATTGTTATTTCATGCAGCCATTTTCCTGACTGCACTATTGTGACATTTCTTTCTACTCCCTTTATGACCAAACCTGTGACCTTCAGTAAAATTTCCAATTTAATAATAACCAGAGCAAATCAAACGAAGTTTTGTGCCAGCCATGGGGGAGTTAGGGGATTTGGGAGGGGCAGTGTAGTGGGAGTCAGAGTGATGGAGGGGGCTCGGTCTCTTGGAATTAAATTGAGACAGCCTGTTTCACACCGGCAGCTATTTGGCATCTTAGATCCCAGAGTTATGTTTATTCAACAATATCATTCAGCTCTCTAGGAGTTGGTTTTGAATATTCAAGTAGTTGAATCATAAGCCGGTATCAATTTAATGTGATTTGGATCTGCTAGATTCTCATAGCTCACAGCTGCCCTTCCCTGCTGCTCATACTGAGGTTCATGACCAAGGATCTCTCCACACACAAGCTCTGATGCATATGCAGAGCTCTGTTTCTGGGAACCAAATTTGTAATGTTATTGGAGCGTGGATAGGAGCTTCACATCTGTCATTAGATTAGCAAGATTCTATAATAAGTATGCAGAGCACCCAAGCTAGCCAACAAACTATCTCAGCAAGCTTTTAAAAATATGGATATCCACACTGGCTAAGCTGTACCAAACATACTTCTATGCCAGAAAGTCATGGGTTCAAACTCTACTTTATATAATCGAGGTTGGCACTTAATTCTGATGGAATGGCTGCATTGTTGGAGCTGCTGCCCCTTAGATGAAAATTTAATTTAAAGGTGGATATAAAAGAACCCCTTAAAATACGAGTGGTGCTTTCTCCTAGTTTCAACCTTTGACACCAAAAACAAAAGATCTGTTTATTTATCTTATTGTTGTTTGCATAAGGCTGGCTGCTACATTTTTCTCCAACAGGATGACTCCACATAGAGACCAAAAGAACTGCGGATGCTGTGAATCAGGAACAAAAACAAAATTCTGAGGAAGGGTTCCCAGACCCAAAACGTTAACTTTGGTTCTGCCTTCACAGATGCTGCCAGACCTGCTGAGCTTTTCCAGCAACTTTGTTTTTGTTCCACTTAGAGACAGCTTAGAATCAGTCATTTTATGGCATAGATGGCCACCTTGTTCGTTGAGTGTGTACTTCTTTGGGAGAAACTGAGGCCTGCAAGGTGCTGTATAAATGCATGTTCTTCCTTTATTCTTGCTAGAATGTCATATTCTAAACCTAGTATCAGATTACATGTTTAATACCATTTCATAATTTGTGGATTTGAAAGTTACACCTTGCACTCATTTACATTGATCTGAATATGACATGAAGCTAGTTTTACAAGACTGACATTTATTCAGGGTTTCTGATGAGTTTGGGATGGTAGTGTGCTGAAAATGTGAATGGACACCTTACTATCTCAGTTCTCTGGATATTTGGGCCACTGCTACATTATTGGTCCTCGAAATATCCATCTGTTGGTTCTTGATTGAGGGACCAGAAATTTTTGATGGAACTATTTCAGACTGCTTCAAAAACATTTCAAAGAAGAGAAATTACAATAATTCCTGGAAGAAAAGGAAGATACTTATTATAAAATATAAAATATATTTACTCAAAAAAATCAATCTGACCCATTTGATTCTCATCCCTCTTCCAGGATTGTCTCCCATTCCCAGTATGCTAAATGGTTTTGTAGATGAGGATTACGGTTTTCTAGCTGTACCACCCAAATTCAAGTCAGTTCTAACCATGAAAACTGGCGTAACTCTGGTAATATCTAATGGCCATTTTTTGTTGGCCCTAATCACTTTAATTTCATACCATTAAAGAAACAATGGAACTATGTTCATATTTATTAAGTTTGCATCACACCCTAAAGAAAAAGCAATAGTTAAAACATTAAATAATTCAACACACCATCTGTCAAGGTGGCAATTGTAAGATGCTACTGTACATCTTCATGCACTTTCCAATAATTCATTACTATACATATGTTGCACATATGTTTAGAGGACCTTAGTTTGTAATAAAACTGTTCTGATCTGAGCAATTTTCTGAGCAGCCATCAAAAATATATTTTGGTAGCTGCTCTTGTTTTCTTTAAGATTATGAAGAATCTGTGTCTAATTCTATAAGCCAAGCTTACTCTTTCCTTCTCCTTTTATGCATTCCACCAGTAATGTCTGATAAAAAATGATCCTTTAAAGCAGTATAACAGAGAATCTAACAAATACAGTAACACAATACAGCGGAAAGCTGATATAATCTTTTCAAAACCATTAAATTCAGTCACCCGCAGCAACATCTGCAGGGCAAGATGTAAAATAAACTGTAAAGGAATCAGATAACCCATAAAGGATCAAGCTGGAAGAAGACCCATCAGTCTCCCCACATTTTTGCTGTCATTCTGATTGAGAAAGTAATATCATTCTGATGTTTGTGTTTAATTTTAGTAACAAACATCTGGAAATCATTCTAAGAGGGAACACTGAAGAGTTTAAGCTGTAGAATACAGACTAAATTCCAGAACTCCCAGTGACTGAGGGAGTCTGCTTCACACTGAATGTATTATATGTAGGTTTGATTTAATTGTTGCAGCTTTTGATTTCTTTTTTGTTTCATCCTCCATTTAGACAATGAATTGCTTGCACATTTGGTGAATAAAGATAAAGCTAAAGCATGCTTTTAGCTAAAAGCAGACTATGGAATTTATAAATCAGATCATGCTTCAGAAAATGCTACTAACTATTGCACAGTAATGAAACAATGGCTCATAGATTAATAGTCATTATAGTGGGATTTTTAGTTTTCTCAGAGAGGAAAGTAGAAGTAATGTTGCAGTAACCTCTCCCAAGTAAGAAAAGTTACACAGATATCTGACAACACCCCATCTGATATTGGACAGAGTAGGAAGAATATTTATAATACAAAGTACCATAATTGTACATCTTTGATTTACATTTTTAAAAATCTTTCAAATCATTCTGACAGGCAGATCAAAGAGCAAACAAGCACAAAATGAAGTGTGACAAAGATCAATTGGATAATTCTCAACTGGTGTCCATCAATTTTAAAAGGAATGTGAATACTAAACAGAGTGTAATCCTTTTCAGGATTATTGTTGTTTTACATTCTGACAGGAGCCAATAGCAAATAGTTGTTCACCTTGTAGGCTCTATATGTGGTTGTATTGAATATTATGTATAGATTTATACATAATGTGCTACTTGGTTAGAAATAAAGGACACTGGGTCATTTAGCTAAGTTAAATGATCTGAATTACTTTATATGAAATAACCCAGTTATTGATTTCTCAATGCAAATAAAAATCCCAATACAAGACACACTACCTTATATTTAGCTTGTGCCAGTGTTCATTACAGTACCTTAAGATAATATAAATGAGGAAGACCATCTTAGGTCACCCAGCCATAATAATTCTTGAATATTTCCAACTGCTTTCCCACACCATTCCATCAGGCTGGTCATTCCACATATTGATTATTCGTTGTGAGGAGAAGTACTTATGATATCAGTCTTAAATTGGCCTTTGGCAAAAAGTTCAAGCTATAAAATGTAAAACCCCAGTGTTTCCAATATTTCCTTACACCACAGATTCTAGTAGCTGCTGATTTTCACTAGCCACAATACTTGAATGCCTCCCTTCACTAAAGCAATGTTTAGTATGCACAGTACTCTACGCATGGCCAAACCACTATACAGTTTGACACTGCATAAATGCGAAGCCACTGTAGAATTTTGGTCCAATTTGCTATGACGTGTGTGCTACTGTTTGGATCAATACTTCAATATTCAGTTGACTTTGTTGGTTGCTGCTCTGCGTTGATTGAACATGTCGAATATCAAGCCATCCAATGCCCACATTTCTAACATTATTTTAATTTAATCACATCTTCAGCTTCCAGGACAAAACAGCCTGCTTAATTGGCACCCCATCCACCACTCTGAACATTTTCTATTTCCACCACAGTTGCAGCAGCATGTACCATCCACAAGAGTTACTTCAGCAACTCAGCTAGGCTCCTGAGATGTACCTATCAAACGTGTGATCTCTACATCTACAAGTTCCCCTCAAAGGCACTGACCATCCTGACTTGGAACGCCATCAGCATTCCTTCACTGTCTCTGGTCAAAACCCTGAAACTTCCTTTCTGACTGCACTGTGGAATGTACCATGCACTTAAACCACAATAGCCACCACCTTTTCACACCAATTTGGGATTCAAGGGCATAAATGCCAGTGATGCTTGTACCCTGTAAATGAATAAGTGATGAGACTGCACTATACATTATCTATTTTACCTTTCTTTGTGCAGTGGTTTACACCCATCTGTATTCAATTGTATCTGGATTTGTTTTCCCTAATTATGTACTTGGTCTGACTGATCCTGTAATTTTGACTGCTTCTTCTGATTCCACTGTTCTTCCTAAAATGATCTAATCTGAAAATCTGAACAATTTCTAACCCCTTACCTTCACAAAATAACCTCCTATGCCCCAACAATCACATCTGAAATTCCCCAAATGCCCTGCAGCAACCTACAATATTCCTCTTCATTCATAGCCCGTCCCCGTCACAAGTTGGGGTCAGTCGACAGTGCGGCAGACACCATTGTTGATCTCTCATGAGCTCCTATCCCATCACCAATACCCATTTGTACTTTTAAGACAAGTCTGGCAAAACTGCAGATACCCAGGATCTTACCCCATTGCATACTGCTGCACAAAGCTATAGCGTCTCCTACCACTGCATCTTTGGTATGAAAATGTGGCCATAAAGTCAAAGCCCCTAGCATTGCAAGCCTTCTCATTTGACAGAGTCTGTGCTCAGCTTTAATATATTTGGCATAAATCATTGCAGTTGCTAGTTTATTTTATGCACTAATCATGCATTCTTTATTTAAAAAAGGCTTGTATGGAAGGTATAGACAGTTACAAAATGTACAAAAAGGCTCAAACTTACCTGTAACTATATATATAGGATTAGAATTGCTTCTAATGATCTGTCTGAAATTTGAATGGGTTCGTGAAGCAAACATTGCAGAGGCATCACCTGTACCAATGAGAGAAATCATTGGCCCTCATGTTTCTTCTAATTTTTGGGCCCCTTAACCACACTCCCACCTTCCCATCCTTTATGTGCCGATTAAATCCTCTTAAAAGTTCAGATTTCAATATGATATACTTCAAAACCTTGGCTTCGTAGACAATTACACTTAATTTGGTCATTCATATTATGCAACCAGCTTCACTGCTTTGAACCTGGCTCTGTGCAATATCGAGGCAGCAGCATCAAAATGACATGCCATTCCAGTAAATTAGCACTAAGTAGGTCAACTGCAATGATGTGCCATTTCTCTCTATACAAGTGTGGTTTGTAACTCAGAGGACAGCAATCCAAATTTCAGATCCTGCCCATATTAAATCAGGATGTACAATGTTTGAAGGGGTGCAGGAGCAGAAGGACCTTGGTGTAAATGTGTATAGATTGCTGAAGGTGGCAAGACAGGTGGGTGGGGAGCAGTTAATACAGCATACAGTAACATGGGCTTTATTCATAGAGGCATGGAATACAAGAGCGAGGAGATTACAGAATGCAGAACACTACATCACCCAGAGTGTCCTATTGCTGTCAAAGGCCATGTGGACTCAGGCTATCACTCCAAGATAATAGGAATTAAGGGTTGGAACTGTGACCGTGAACTGAGTGCCCACAATGTGCATCTTTGCAAGATAGTTGAAGTCACTTGAGAAAGGGGCCATGCTTTTGGAGCCTGGGTCACGACTGGCAACGTTCGCAGTGATTAGTATGTTTTGCACCCATTCTCCCAGGATCCGTTTTGTAAAGAAGGGACATATGTATTAAAATAATATTGCCGTTATCATTATATTCAGAAACTTGTAGTTTAGACTGATACAAAATTAGTTTACTTTTGGAATTGGAAACAATCTGAAACAAATTCAAAATTGTTGCAAAGTTATCCTTGATTTTATATAAACAGTTTATCTTAATAATATCAAAGCTTTGCATATATTTGGCATTCTTCATATTAGAAAATGCCTCAAGGCACTTCACAGGAGTGATTATCAAATATAATTTGACACCCATTCATATAAAGAGTCTTTACGTCAGGCAACCAACTGCTGGTCAGAAGACTATGTTTTCAAATTCCTTAAAGGACATGAGGGAAAGAGAGAGGCAGAGTTTGGGTGGAGTGTCCAGTTCCGCACTCTTTGACAATTGAAGGCATGGCGGCCAAAACTGGAACAAAGAAAACTGGGATATGGAAAGGGGCAAAAATGGAGGATTGTAATGCAGAGGATTGTAATGCGGCACAGTAGCTCAGTAGTTATCACTGCTGCCTCACAGCGCCAGTGACCTGGGTTTGATTCCAGCCTCGGGCGACTGTCTGTGAGGAGTTTGCACATTCTCCCCATGTTTGCGTGGGTTTCCTCCGGGTGCTCCGGTTTCCTCCCACAGTTGAAAGATATGCAGGCTAGGTGAATTGGCCATATTAAATTGTCCCGTAGTGTCCAGGGGTGTGTAGATTAGGTGGAGTATAGGGCAATGGGTGCTCTGAGGACTTGTTGTGGACTTGTTGGGCCAAAGGGCCTGTTCCCACACTGTAGGGATTCTGTGTGTTCTATGAGGATGTTTACACAGTTATGTAGGGGTTGGACCATGGACAAATTTGTAAACAAGGGGGAAGACAGTTAAAATCAAGGCAGTTATGGATCCTGGTTAATAGATCAGTACTCACAGGGATGTTGGGTGAACAGGACTTAGTGAGTTTAAATAGATTATAATCATAAAAATGGAGGAAATAATTTTAAGAGTCACTTAGGTTGAAGAGCCATATTCTAAAGGGGGAGGGTGATCAGCCAGAGGTTGTGATCCACATTGGTACCAACAATATCAGCAGAAAGAGAGATGAGGTCCTACAGAGGAATTTCAGTGAGTTAGGCTGGAAGTTGAAAAGCAGGACTTCAAGGGTTGTAACCTTGGGATTCCTTCCTGTGCCACTTGCCAGTGAGGCTCAGAATAGTAAGATAGTACAGTTAAATATGTGACTAAAAAGCTGGTGTAGGAGGGATGGCTTCAGGCGTGTGGATCATTGGGATGTCTTCCAGGCAGGTCGGATCTGTACAAGAAGGACAGGTTGCACTTAAAGTGGAGGGGCACTGATACCCTGGCAGGGAGATTTGCGAGTGCCACTCAGGTGGGTTTAAACTAGTGTGGCAGGGGGCAGAAACCAGAACAGTAGGTCAGCAAGTTAAATAGCTGAGGAGGGGTCAGAGACCAAGGCCAGTAAGATTAGGAGGAAGAACAGACAGGAGGAGATTACAGAACATGGCAGGTCAGGAGGTCTGAAGTATATTTGTTTTAATGCAAGCAGTGTGACAGGTAAGGCAGATGAACTTAAAGCTTGGATTAATATATATAACAATGATGTTGCAGCTATTACAGAGTCATAGGGTCATAGAGTTCTACAGCACGGAGACAGACCCTTCGGCCCAAACAGATCCATGTCAACTAAAATGTCTATCCACTCTAAACCCATTTCCCTGCACTTGGCCCATATCCTTCTAAACCTTTCCTTCCACATATTCATCCAAATGCCTTTTAAATGTTGTTCATGTACCTGCCTCAACCACTTCCGCTGGCAGCTCATTCTGTGTGAATATCACCCTATGTGTAAAAATGTTGCCCCTCAGGTTCCCATGTATTGTTTCCCCTCTCACCTCTAGTCCTCGATTCCCCAACCCTGGAAGAAAGACTGAGTGCATTCACCCTATCCATGCCTCTCATGATCTTTTGCACTTCTATAAAATCCTCCCTCAGTCTCCTATACTCTAAAGAAAAAATTCCTAGCTTGCCCAACCTCTCCCTATAACTCAGTCCCTTGAGTCCCTCTTCTGCACTCTATGCAGTTTAATAACATCCTTCCTATAGCAAGGTGACCAAAGCGGAATACTTCAAGTGCGGCCTCAGCAATATCCAGTACAACTGCAACATAACTTCCCAACTTCTGTACTCAATGCCCTGACTAATGAAGGCCAGTGTGCCAAATGCCTTCTTCACTGCCTTGTCTACCTGTGACTCCACTTTCAGAAATCCGTGCACCTGCACTCCAAGGTCCCTCTGTTCCACTACACTCCTTAAGGCTTTACCATTCACCATGAAGCTCCTACCTTGATTTGACTTTCCAAAATGCAACACCTCACACTTCTCTATATTAAAGTCAATTTGCCAATTCTTAGCCCGCTTCATCAGCTGAGGGGGTGACATCTTGGAGGGCTCATCCAGCAAGGCCATATGGGTACAGCTCAGGAAATGGAAAGATGCCATCACTTTGATGGGA
The DNA here is from genome assembly GCA_024137785.1 of Ginglymostoma cirratum. NCBI lineage: Eukaryota > Metazoa > Chordata > Chondrichthyes > Orectolobiformes > Ginglymostomatidae > Ginglymostoma > Ginglymostoma cirratum. The sequence continues at coordinate 32,343,617 of JAHRHZ010000058.1, read as the reverse complement.
TTGTATTACAGGCCTCCCAATATCCAGCAGGCAATAGAGGAACAGTGTGTGGACAGATAACAAAAAAATGTAAAAACAACAGGGTTGTCGTGGTGGGAAATTTTAATTCCCCTCATATTGCCTCATATTGACTGGGACTCACTTAGTGCCAGGGGCTTGGATGGGGGAGAATTTGTTAGATGTGTCCAGAACAGTTTTTTGAAATGATATAGAAATAGTATAACGAGGGAAGGGATCATACATGATCTGGTTTTGGGGAATGAGCTTGGCCAGGTGATCAAAGTTCCAGTGGGGGAACATTTCAAGATCAGTGACCATAATTTCTGTAAGTTTTAAGTTATTTATGGATAAGGATAAGAGTTGTCCTCAGGTACAAGTACTCAAGTGGGGAAAAGCTAGTAACCACAATATTAGACAGGAACTCGGGAATGTTGACTGGGAGCAGCTGTTTGAAAGTAAACCTACATCTGGTATGTGGGAATCTTTAAGGCCAGTTGATTAGAGTTCAGGACCAGCATGTTTTTATGAAAAGAAAGGATAAGGATGGCAAAATTAGGGAACCTTAGATGACAAGAGAAATTGAGAGCTTAGTCAAAACGAAAAATGAGGCACACGTCAGACGTAAGAAAATGAAGGCAGACAGAGCCCTGAAAAGATGTTGAGATAATAGGAAAGAACTCAAACAAAGAATTACGAGGGGTAAGAAGGGTCCCTGAAGTATCTTTGGATTAAGGAAAATCCCAAGATGTTTTATTTGTCTATAAGGAGCAAGAAGACAGCTAGGGAAAAGATAAGTCCACAAAAGGACCAAGGGAATTTATGTGTGGAGACAGAGGAGGTGCATGAGGCTTTGCATCAGTATTCACAAAGGAAAAGGACATGATAGATGGGGAGTATTGGTGAGGAGGGGAAGGTGCTAAATTGATATTCTGGGATGTGTCAATATAATATAGGAGGTGTTGGTTGTTTTGAAGAGCATTAAGGTAGGCAAGTCCCCAGCACCCAATGTGATCTATCCCAAAATACTGAGGGAGGCAGTTGAGGAAATTACTGGGGCCTTATATGAAACCCTTGTATCCTCTTTAGTCACAGGAGAGGTCCCAGAGCAATGGAGAATAGCCAACATGTTCCTTTGTTTAAGGAGGGCAACAGATAATCCAATAAATTGCATGCTCGTGAGCCTTATGTCAGTGATAGGGAAATTATTAGAAAAGATTCTTAGGGATAGGATTTACTTACATTTGGAAAAATATGGACTTATTAGCGATAGGCAGCACGGCTTTGCATGGTGAAGGTCGTGTCTCACAAACTTGATTGAGATTTTTGAGGAAGTGACAAAAATTATCAATGAGGGTAGGGCAGTAAATGCTGTCTATATGGATTTTATCAAGGTTTTTGACAAGGTCCATCATGGAGGCTGATACAAAATATGAAGTTGCATGGGATCCACGGTGGGCCAGTAAGATGGACACAGAAATGGCTTCGTCATTGAAGACAGAGAGTAGTGGTGGAAAGGTATATCTCTGATTGGAGTTATATGACCAGTAGTGTTCAGCAGGGATCAGTGCTAGGACCTTGTCGTTTATTAAATGTGAATAGAAGATTTGGAAGAGAATGTAGATAGCCTAATTAGTAAATTTATGAACCACGCAAAAAGTAGGGGAGCTGCAGATACTGAGGAGGATTGCCAGAAGATACAGCAAGATACAGATAGGCTGGAGACTTGGTGGATTTAGTTTAATCCAGACAAATGCGAGGTGCTATATTTTGGAAGATCTAGTGCAGGAGGAAAGCATACAGTAAATGACAGAACCCTTAGTAGCATCAACATATTGAGGGATCTAAGCGTACAGGTCCACAGTTCCCTGAAAGTGGCAACGCAAGTGAATAAGGTGGTTAAGAAGGCATATGCATGCTTGCCTTCAGTGGTCAGGGCATAGAATATAAAAATTGGCAAGTCATGTTGCAGCTGTATAGAACTGTAGTTGGGTCACATTTGGAATATTGTGTACAGTTCTGGTCGCTAGACCTCCAGAAGGATATGGAGTCAATGGAGAGAGCACAGAAATGGTTTACCAGGATGTTGCCTGGCTTGGAGGGTTTTAGCTATGAGGACAGATTGGACAAATTTGTTTTGTTTTCACTTGAATATCAAAGGATGAGGGTGATGACCTTATAGAAGTTTACAACATTATGAGAGGCACAGAAAGAATGGATAGTTGGAGTCTTTTTTTCCCAGGATAGAAATGTTAATCACTAAGGGACATTGGTTTAAGATTAAAGTGGGTAAGTTTAAAGGAGATGTGAGGGGCAGGTCCTCTACACAAAGGGTGGTAAGTGTCTGGAATGTGCTGCCAGAGGAGGTGGTGGAGACAGATACAACAGCAACATTTAAGAAACATCTTCACAGATAGATGAATAGGCAGGGAATAGAGGGATATGGACTGCATCAAGGCGGAAGATTTTTAGTTTAGAAAGGCACCATGTGTCAGTGCAGGCTTGGTGGACCAAAGGGCCTGTTCCTGTTCTATCCTGTTCTTTGTTCTAGTAACTAATTCAAACTCAAATGTAATAACATTGAATTAATACAATTAACTTATTATGAAATATTAACAGGTAGAGAGTTGATTTTAAATGCCTGACATTCTGGCAAATTTTTCACATTTTTGGGATGTAGCATTAATAAATGGTAAATCTTGTCAGTCATTCAATAATATAGCTAATTTCATTGTTTTAAAGGCTAAATAAGAATTCTCTTTTTCTAGCTTTTTTCTATCTATTAATATCAGTTTACTTACGCTACTTTGATGTAACATTGAAAAGTTGCAAGTTATTTTCAACAGTCTCGCTCCAAATCAGGCAGACCAGTTAAAACAATTGCAACTGGAATTAAAATGCTAAAATGCATAAGAAGTAGAAATTAATGGTTCAACTTATTGAGCTGAGTTTTCTGCTCGCCATTTTTTGAGCGTTTATCAAGATTAAAGACTCATTTTATTTCAACATTTTGGCTGCTCCTATTTGGAACATTTGAACTGCTAGTCAGTTTATTTCCAGAGAAGCTATACATTTTCTATCCCTAAGATTGTATTTTTTAAATTCAATATTCACAGAAATGCATCAAACACTATAACTGAAATACCTGAAAAGGAGGTAGACAGTAAATAGGACGTTGTGTGGTTCCAAACAGCAATTGGACATTTCCAGTGGAAGTGTTACTCAGACAGCTGCACTTTAGGAACTGCTGCACAGATCAAGAATGTAACTGGTAACTTTTCAGCTGGTGGGAGAACATGTGGAAGAACGTTTGAAAGAATACTGACCAAAACTATAACTTGTCTTTTTCAAGAGATGTGAAGACTTTGAAAGTTACAATGTTGAGCACACTACATATCTAAAAGCAATAAGGTCAAACAACACAGGCATGGCCTCAAATGAATTACTAAACAAATCAAAAATTCTAAATAAACTTATACAATCCAGGGAAGGGATATAGGGTTAATTTGGAGTCAAAAGTGATTTGGAAAAATATATAGAAACAGATGTCATGTATTAAAGAAAACATTCACTGATTTGCAACTGCCCCTTACTTTCCATCCAACCATTTCAGCTGAAGATAAAGAAAATAAGATTGTGATCTCATTGTGCTGGGCTGAATTGAAACACAATTTTAAATATGAAGGTGTGGGATTCTAACAGCATGGTCTTGTTCACAGAACCTACCTACTAAGATCTTAAGGTGCATTTATACAGCACCTACTGGTAAGTGAGGTTTTCCCCTCATTTAAGTGCAGAGGGGTTCCAATATGAATACATAGGCAAGCTGCAAACCCATTGACATCAAAGGTCAGGAAATGAAAGGTCAGTGCAATGCAACAAAAGAATCATTGCACAATGAAAAGATCCTAAAAATTAAGCATGGTTAGTTCATTGCTGTGGTAATGGGGTTATTATATTCCTTAAAATGACCTGCTATCAGAGGCAGCACTACCATATTAGTGCCTACCCAAATCAGTTATTCAATTTAACCCAAATATCATTGTAAATTTATATAATGAAAAATTGCACTTAGTGTATGCCTATAGCATGCTAGATTTCAATGCTGCCATTTCTTAAGTAAGGCACTTACCTGAACACGTCACAATGTAAAGCAAAAAAGAAATGTAATTTAGAGAAAGGACTACTAGCTTAAGTATACCGATAAAAAGTACAAAACAAAAATGAACAAGAAGTATCTCCATTCACTTGGTTGGCTGCTCAATGTACTGATGAGCAACAATAAGCAACCACCAGAAAACAAGGCAATAAAATTATTGATTCCTTTTCCATGAGTTACCAAAACTGCTTTCAAAGGAAATAAACAAACTTAGTCACCATGAAGTCTATGTTGAAATTTTCATCCAGATATTCCAATTCCTCCTCTTGTAAATATGGAGTAGAGTGCCCATGGGTTCCCAGTCCTACTGATGTGATGTGCCCCGTTAGATCCCCTGCCTAGGGAATCTCGAGCATGGCCCACAGACTAAGGATAATGGGTGACATTTAGGATTGATACAAAACATGGTAAGAGAGGATATCTGATTTGGAATCTCACAGAGCCAGGGTGAAGTTCCATATATTCTACTACCTCCATGCCATCTCACTTTGCAACGTTACTATGTCTTTAAAGATGCATTTTGACCTTTTTTTGTGTTACGAGAGGTTGAGACAGAAGCAATGAGTGGTCTGTTCCCAGCCCATAAAGTAGGTAGCTTGTGGCACCTGGAAGTTGTTTTTTAGGTTGGAACAATAGAAGCAGGATGAACAGGTGGAGTCAGGCTCCTACAGAACCAGGGTTTTAGTTTAGCATTCAATAGTTGTTGCAGCTTTGAAGCTAGTTGTGGAAGCTGTTACATCTGTGCTACAGCTAAAAAACTTGGCTTCTTTTTCTTTCCATAAGTTTCTCTTGGTGTTCTTTCCTCCTGAACTGGACAAACACGGCATGTGAGACAACCTGTTTTACTGACTATGCCTTCGTTAAGGGTGTTACTATATTGGAACAGTTGCTGTTTAGTGGTTAAATAGTCTAATATTCTGCTAAATTTTCCAATAGAGTGAAAGTTACACCAATTCTTTCTTTTGTTTGTATTTTAATTGTAGTGCAAGAATAAAGTGCATTTTGCTTAAAGCTGAGTCATGTAACCACTCAAATTACATCTGGAACACAGCACCTTATGCTTGCCTTTAAATAGGATAAAAGTTAGGATCTAGGCTATCTCCTTGAGTTTTGCAGGGGATTTGGTCTGGTCCATTATACTTTTATACATGGTCAAAAGCTATACTTAGACTACAGGCAAAATTACCTTCACTCTACCCAAGTTATTTTAAATAATTCATTTTTACTGAGATCATTTAACACTATTACTCCATTTTTCCTCGCTCCCACCCTCCCATGAACCTCTTGTGTTTAAGAAATTAATATCCACCATCGTTCTTGGTTGTTTTAGAGGACATGTAGGATATATGTGCTCTTCTTTTATTTCCTTAGAGGGCTAACATAGTGGTGGAGTGAAATGATAGCTTCTGTAAATGACTTGTCTTTGCAGAGTGAAGACTAATCAAGGAAAAGCCAATTCACAGACACGAAGAAAAAAATAAGAGTTAACATTTCGGGTCAGGTAACCCTTCCTCAGAACAAGCTTTTCCAGCAACTTATGTTTTTGTTCCTGTTTTACTGCATCTGCAGTTCTTTCAGTTTTTATTAAGCCACATCAGTATATCATCAGCTCTAGATCAGCTGCAATTTGAACTTAAATTACTGCTGTTCAGTTATTTACCATGCCTCCCATGGGTATCAGGTTATTTGCCTTTCAAAATTTTGGCCACTCTTTCAAACAATCAGTTTAAAACAGTTCTTTCTCATTTCAGTTCCTAGGTATTTTAAAATACAAAATTTAAAAGACGTAGTTGCTGAGGTACAGGCAACAATATCTCAGTGTCTCCATAAGAAAGTGGAACTGTGCACCACCGAGAACAGAATAAATGGCCACAACAGGACCAATAGGAGACCCTTGCATGGTACTTGGCGAAGCTATGTGAAACCAAAATTTTCTTCCACCCATGATCTGTGACTTTAATAAGGGACCATAAATTATTGTTCTTTCTCCAGTGTGTCTTTTGAAAGCCTCGGTCATCAATCATTAACTGTAGCAGAAAGCTTTATTCAGCTAGCAGTTCAGTTTGACCCTAGAGTTCTGAACATTTCTTTAAGGAGGAAATTTTTTCAAGATATTTTTCTGCTGTGTCATTTGTTGTGAATGCCAGTTGTCTGAGTGCAACACATTTTGTAAATTTTCTGCAAGTTTCTCGTTTTCAGCTAACAAGGCTTGATTACACTGTTTGACTGTGGACAATCAGATTTTATAGTTTGGACATCTCACTGAGGTAGTTAAACTGTGCCAATTCTGAGCTGTTAAAAGTAATTAATAATTTTAACTTTAAACTTTGTGAAGGCATCTTCGTGAAGCTCTTTAGTGCCTCCATGCAATCAGTAATCTGGTTCCTGGAAACTGCCTTTTTAGTGCCTATTTTTAAATATTTCCGGTTTTCATATTGTGAAAAAGGAAGGATCTGCCCCAGCCCTCTTGCTATGTTAGAACTAAAGTGTCTTTGATGTTTTCTAATTGAAGAATGTCTAATCTATATAAAGAGTTACCCTCAGTAAAGAGTTCTAATGACTGGGAATAATATCCAAGATTACTGTAATTCAATTTCCATTGTAGAAAAGTGTAGCATGCATATACCCTGTTACTTTAATTCTTGTACTTCTCGAGTGCCAAAGTTTGCTGGAGAATGGTCTGAAGATTCCTGGCTTCAACTATGGTTATAACATGTAAAAGGATCAATGTGTTCCCTCTGGTGTCCAATTTAAAAGTAGTGCCTCTGTGTTTTCCTTAATGTCCATGTACCAAGATTCATCCAGCATATCTGTACCAATAAGGAATCTTAGTGTGGACATGTCACATCCTACAGGAAAAGTTCATCTTGTTATCTTATGTTTTTGACGGCTGGGACTCCTACAGATTGCCATGGTTCATGTCTAATTTTCTGTGCCACTGCTGCTTTCTATTGCAAATCCTTCTCTTTATACTTGCAACTGTTTGCAAAACGGGCTGGTTTGGAGTTCCTTCATGGCATGTACCATACCAGGCACCTTTGCGTGCTTGCTATTAGTGTACTTTCTGAGTGTTAATTTTTTATCCATCTCTGTAAGTACTATTATTTCTGGAATATTTTACTTATTCTGAGTGATTGGTTTCTCACTATGTAGACACTTTGAAGCTTCTCCTAGTCTTTCTTCAACTTCCATGCAGGCTGTCCTGTTTCATGGCTCAATGTTTAGGTGCACCTCAAAATCCATGTCTAGTCGATGCCCCCCAACGCTGAGCTTTACTTCAAGTATTTTTTCTCAGTTCTGAATTTGTACTACTGGTTTGGCCTTGTGATTCACTGTCAGTGCATTTCAGTTCAGGCTGTTAGTGCCTGCCTCTGGTTTGGCCTTGTGGTTCACTGTCAGTGCATTTCACTTCAGGCTGTTAGCGCCTGCCTCTTGTTCCATTGGACTTCTTGCTATTGCTGTCAAGTAGCAATTTGAATGCAAGAGGTCAAAATCAACCAGTTTCAGAAATGGGCTCACTGGTGAATGAAAGTTACAGAGGATGTGGAGGGTCATGACAAAAGGATTTAAAGACAAAAATTAGGATTTTAGTCTAAAACTTTATAAGCCTGAACCTATTGAAATTGTGATTGCGCTAGCGAGGCTGCAGAGGAGATAACCGATGATATTCAGAGAAACAGTGAATTTTAGTTTGGACTAAAGATTGGATAGAGTTGTTTCCCTTGGAACAGAGGAGACTGAGGGGAGACCCAATAGCAGTGTGTAATATTTTGAGGAATTTGATAGCGTACAAAGGACAACTATATTCCCCCCATTGAGTGGTCCATTCTCAGGGGTTGACTTCGGTAGATGAGAGCTCAGAGATTTAGAGGGAATTTAAAGGGACTTTTTGTCAGCTGGACTTTGATGGAGATCTGACACTCACTGCTTGAAAGTGTGATAGAAACACAAATCTTCATAATATTTCAAATGTATTTGGAAATGCACTTGAAGTGCTGGGTCCTACCAGCCTTCAGACCAAGAGCTGGGAAGTAGGATTAGATTGGATGCCTATCAGGTGGCAGCATAGAGACATTGAGCCAAATGGCCTCCGTCTGTGCTGTAAATTGCAATGATTCTGTGGAGGCTAGTGGAGATAAGCAAATTTGATGTGATGGAGGACAGGATTTAGGTAGCAGACTTTTCAAAATCATAACTTGAACACTGCATTCACATTGGTCAGTTGGGTAGAGAATGATATTTATGAAAGAAGTGAGATTTTGTTCATCAATAAATAGTTGCAAACAGTTAAAGGTTGCACCAAGTCTGGGATACAAGCTTAAGAAATAGGTGCACCATGAGACCAGACAGCCCTTGGAGCCTGAACCACTATTCAATATGATCATGACTGATCGTCTGCTTCAATTCCACTTTCCTGATTGCTGCTCCCCTTTCATTCCGTGAAAGAGCAGAAATTCTTTTTATCCCAGCATTAAAAATATTCAATGATCAAGCATACAAAACCCTCTGGGGCACAGAATTCCAAAGATTTCAGATGTATCATTTTGCATGCTGCCAAAAAACCTGAAGGTAAAGCAAAACAGAATTGTCCAATCCTGGAATGATTGATTATCTGCTAATTGCTAGCCAAATTTCCAGCTAGAAATTAACTAAGAGTAATCTTGGACATTTTATGGATGCAAGACTCCCTGTCTCAGATCAACCATAGAATCCAAACAGCATGGGATAGGCCATTTGTCCCATTGAGTCCATACTGCCCCCAGAAAGCATCCAAACCCACACCCTATAACCTCACATATTAACATGGCTAATCCACCCCCTGTACACTATTGACAATTTAGCATAGCCAAACCACCAAACCTGCACATCTTTAGAGAGTGGGAAGAAACCAGAGCACCTGGAGCAAAACCCATACAGTAAATGGAGACTGTGTAAACTTCACACAGACAGTTGCCTGAGGCTGGAATTGAATCCTGGTCCCTGGTGCTGTGAGGCAGCAGTGATAACCACTGAGCCAATGTGCCACCCAACAGGAAACAGGTAACAGTAAGATTCCAGCAACATAATGGAGTGAACAATTTCTGTTGGACTATTAAAAGTGGCAGATTACCCTCTCCAATTGCTCAACTGAGTATGTTGCATGGCTTGATACAGGATCCTGTTGAGCTTGAATTGAATATGTTATTTGCACGCTGACAGCTTCCACCATCACCATCAGACTCCACAAAAGTCTAAGCCAACATATTTATCTTTCCTCAGTGGAAAAGTTTTATTCTTGCTCAGGCGATATTTCATTTTGCCTTTCCAAGAATCAATCAACTACATCTGAATTTGAATCTCTCGGTTGGGCCTTGTTGACTGTTTTATTTGGAAATGCTTTGGTTCCTCCTGATTAGTGACTGTCCATGTAAATCATGACAATGCTTCCCATTGGCTCCAAATACAACTAAAACTCTTTTGTGGAGTCATATGAGCAGTTATACATCAACATTGTTGTCGATTTGCTTTGCAGTCAAATTTAAAATCCAGACATTTGTGATACAATCGAACTTTTGAATAAAAGCCTGAAAATGTTATTTATCGCATTTGGTCTTTGTCAAATATAATGAATATGTTATGATGATAATTTTAATGATTGACTCACAGTTTTGTTATTCATGAAGACCTTTCAGTTCCATTTCCAAAATGATGTAAAAATTGTCAAAATTGAGAAAGGGCATGAATAAAAAAAAAACGAAATGCATTTTTATGTTGAAACAAGAAAGTTGTATGAACCACATTTTTAAAAAAAAAATGATTTAATCAATTTGTCAGTTTTATCTGTATCAGCCCAGCCTCTGTAGTTATCACTCTTGCCTTAGAGTTACACAGTTACATGAGCAATGGTCTTTTTGAACCATGGACGTGCATCTGGATGAAAAGGTTGGTTGTCACATTTGGGCCCTCTCTGTCCCCACAAAAATCAGAACTGTTCTGATCACATGCTATTAATCTTGTTAATTCTATTTTGCTTTACAGATGTTGTCTCACTTGTTGAATATTTCAATCATTTTCAGTTACCACTGGTGTGATGGCCTTTGTATATCCTTTATCCAGTATCATGAAAGCTGATTACTATTATTATTATTATCATCATCATGACAACGGTGCTGTTTGTGAGAATTTTCTGTGCACAAATTGGCTGCCATGTTTCCTGCTTTACAAGTGACTACGCTTCATTGGCTGTATCCAATGGTTATGAAAGTGCTGTGTATCATTACAAGTCTTTCTTTATTTTTATTTTCATGCCGGCTTTATTTTACTTTGGCTTAATATATTCTCTTTAGTTTCAGCAATACTGGTCAGTGCTGATCACAGCCAAATATCTTGGTCAAGATATTCACAATTGATTTCAGCCATATGCCCAGCATCAAATGATAATTATCGTGTTAAGCTAATAACCAAGTCAGTCTTGCAGAATTGGTCCACCAGAGAAACAATCTCACAAATATGGGCTGGTGAGAATGTCCACACTGCAGCAACAGCATGGGTGAGGAGTAGATCAGAATTGGCTTTAAGCTGTCTGTCCTTTTAATGTGGAGCCTAAGGGACAAATTCTCCTAAACTGTCACTTTTTTTGTGCAAATATTTGGGTAAATAATACATTTTATCTTAGGAGTAGGAAAGTCGACATTTCTGGTCAGGACACATCTTCAGACTTGGGGAGGGGGATGGGAGCTGGAGAATAATAAATAGAGAGAGGAGGGATGGGGCTGGGGAAGGGTAGGTAGGATGGTGATAGGTGGGTGCAGGTAGCGGGGTGGAGGGATTGGTCAGTGGGGCAGATAGTTTGGGAAGAAGATGGGCAGGTTGTATCAGGTCAATGATGCGGGGATGACAGGGATGGTTGGACATGGGATGAGGCTAGAGCTGGGGAGATTTTAAAACTGGTGAATTCTATGTTTAGGCCATCAGGCTGCAGGGTCCCAAGGCGGAATATGAGGTGCTGCTCCTCCAGTTTGCGTGTGACGTCACTGTGACACTGGATGGACATGTCATCCAGGGAGTGGGAGGGGGAGTTAAAATGATTGGCGACCGGATGGTGTTGTCGATTATCGTGTACAGAGTGCTATACAGATGCTCCACGAAACAGTTGCCGAGTCTGCGCTTGGTCTCACCAATGTAGAAGAGGCCACATCAGGAGCAGCAGTTACAGTAGACCAGGTTAGAGGATGAGATAAAAGGAACTGCAGATGCTGGAGAATCCGAGATAAGAAGGTGTAGAGCTGGATGAACACAGCAGGCCAGCTCCTATGATGCTGCTTTACCTGCTGTGTTCATCCAGCTCTACACCTTGTTATCTCAGGTTAGAGGATGTACAGGTGAACACCTTTTAGATATCCACCCCATCCTTCTCACTGACCAATCCCTACTATCCCCTACCTGCATCCACCTATCACCATCCTACCTCCCCTCCTCCAGCCCCACCCCTCCAGCCTCTCATCTCCTTGACCTGATACAACCTGTCCCTCTTCTTTCCCACCTATCTGCCTCATTCTTCCCACTGATCAATCTCCACTACCTCCTACCTGCATCCACCTATCAGCTACCTTCTCTTAGCCCCATCCCTCCTCCCTCAATTTATTTCCCAGCTCCCTTCCTCCTTCCCAGTTCTGAAAAAGAGTCCCAACCCAAAACGTTGACTTCCCTGCTTCGCTGATGCTGCCTGATCTGCTGCGTTCCTCCAGCTCCATACTGTATTGACTCTGAGTCCAGCATCTGGAGTTGTTGCTATCTCCGACTTATCTTTCTTCTGGACTCCACACAAGTGGCTTCCTTGAAAGACCATTAGCTTGGCTGGAGATATTTCTATATCAGTCTGTTCAGACATGTTATGATGCATGTCTGGAGCAGGTGGGACTTGAATTCAGGCCTCCTGGCAACCAGTGATATTGGTTTGGCTGCAGTGCACCTGAGAAAATTGAATCAGCTGCCAAATATTGTTAAAATGGAACCTGAAATAGGCAATAGGCTTCTGATTTGCATAGCCAATTGAGTCTAATTCCTGACTTAGGGAAGCAGTCTGAAAAACCACAGGGTTTCTGAACCAACATGACTTGCAGCTCACAGCTGGACATTGGCAGGTCAGCTACTTAGGGGACTTTAATTGGCCAGTTCTTCAGGCTTGGCAAGGTTGAAACTGGAACAAAAAAGCATAACTGAATTCCAAGAAATATTGGTAAAATGAATATTGTGTAAAACAAAATGGAGTTGGATTGTTCAGCCACTAAAAGCTGGTTGTCCTGACTCAATGTATTAATACATGATCATATCCCTTGAACCATTACTAGAAGGCCACAGAACATCAATTACGAATACTATAAAACAATATAATAGCTGAATTTCCCTGTTATGATACAGTTTTTGTACGATACTTTGGTATCATGTGACTGTGCAAATTGTCCATTAATTAAATAGAAACATTGAAAATAGGTACAGGAGTAAGTCACTCAGCCCTTCAAGCCTGCACCACTATTCAATATGATCATGGCTGATCGTGCAATTTCAGCATCCCACACCTGCTTTCTCTCCATACCCTTTGATTGCCTTAGATAAGAAAAAATTCTGTATTAAATATGAGGGGAATAAGTTAATTTAAATAGCTCAAATTTGAATGCAAAAAAAGATGGATAAGTTCAGCAAGTATAGGAAAATCTAGCATTAACAAAAAAGGGATAATCAATTGTCATTACAATCAAAATATATTTTTAAAAATTTTATCTATCATTAGCACGAAATTATAAGTATAACTAAAATTTGTGAGTTGTGTTCAATTTCAATGACACAATGTATATCCAAATAGATGATGTTGCCATGGAATTCCCTTTGAGTCCATCCCTTGCTAACATCTTGTTAAGAAGGACATCATCAATACCAAGATTACTAATTTCCTAACCCTTAGAAATTTTCATTATGCAGATGACATGATTGCAATATTTCAAGAATTAGCTGCAAAGAATTTCTTTACACAACTTAATCAAGATGATCCTGAGCTCAAATTTACCATTAAAATGAAGCAACCAAATGAGCTTCTCTTCCTCAATACACTAGTTGAGAAGTCTGACAATGGGTTAACTACTATCCATCAAAAGTCTACATTCACTGGTCAGTATGTGTTGGGATTCCTACACTCCCGTGTGCAACAAGATTAACCTTGTGATTGATCCTAGCCATCTGGTCACCCCGTAAACTTGGTGCTGAGACAGGGCAGATCAAAATTGTTCTCCCCTGATCAAATCATCGCTCATTGTATATTATAAAAGCACAAAGTGCTTACTTCCACTATTCTTAGGCTTGAGCAATACCCAGTCTATTTCAGATTATCCTGGAGTTGAAAAGTATCTCAAATATTTGAACAACAGGTAAAGGTAGGTGTCACATGCTGCTACTACGCAGTAAATCTATGAGTATTTTTTCCACCTACAGGATGTTTCTCTCGAGCCAAAAAGATGTTCACCTACCACATAGAACAGTAATGTGACATGTAAGTTTCAGTGCCAGTGTGATGCCAGGTATGTAGAATGTACATTCCAATGACTGGCAGACCATATCAAACAGTTTTCAACCAGCCCTGCTTGCAAGCCTCAAAAGTATAATCATCATTAGATGAGATTCTGCTGTTGGACTTAATTTATTAAATAATCTGGATGCTGTCAAGCGTTGCATTGGAAACCAGTCTAAGATTAACAGCTGGGCCTGCAGGATGATGCATTTTCACATGCTAAAAACTATATACATAAATATTCAGAACCCTGTTTATGTAGGCAAAAGGACTTTGTTATCTTTTTCGAAGAAAGGGGTCTTGGAGATAGCTAAACTCTCCTGCATTTCTATAGCAACACTCTGACCAATCAGAATCTATTTGCCGAGTATGAGAAATTAAATTGATAGTTAACTGTTCTTGCTGCATCTCCATACCAATGCTAGCCCAACCAATCAGCACCCTCTTCTCATGCTGTATAAAATGGTGTCTTTTTTGCAAGCCTGTTTCTTGCTTCCTATTTCCAAGGGCAAGATGAAAAAATGTCAACTTTTAGTCTCCTTTTAGAAATGTTAAGTTCTGTATTACAAGCATTTATTTAAAAGTTATGACCTAATAAAGATTATGTTATATATATAATAGCAAGGTTAAATTTGCATTTCACTAACATTACTTGAGACTTCAAACTCTTAAAAAGTTGAGGTTTTGAGTTGATATTCTTCCCGGTACTATCAATTTGTCAGTTTTACGAAGTCATGTGTTTCAGAAATTCCCAGCATGCTGCAGGGTGAGTATGTGTATAGTAAAAAGTATTCTAGCATGGTTTGTTCATGAGTCTGTTTGGATTCTTCTGGCCATGATGTTCATTAAGCTATAATAACAAATTATGTATTTTATCTCTCCAGCTGAATTCAAATTAAATAATGACGTGTCTTCTAGATCTTTGAGACACATGTATAACTGTGTGAGAGAGACAGAAAAAAAGTGGAATATTTATATGTTGAATTAATTGTAAATGGTTGCATGATCCGTCATATTATGTTTACTCAATTCAAAAATGAACAGTAGATTTATGTTGTCTATGGCTTTTAAATATTAAGCTATATGTTGTGGGTGAGGAAAGTAATAAGTTTCTGTCAGTCTTCACTGTCTGTAGAGGAGCTCTCCTTTTTCCATTTAAACTGTGTAGCTGTCTGCTGGCTTTATGCTCTAGCAATTCTACCCCCTGAAGAAAAAGCTTATCCATGTGTCATAAGACATGGAGCAGAAGTAAATTGTTTGGCCAAGTGAGTCTACTCCGCCAATAGCTGATCTAAAAATCCTTAACTCTACTTTCCTGCCTTATCACCGTAACCCTTAGTTCACTAATTGATTACATATTACTTTTCTATCTCAGCCTTGAATGCACCGAACAAACCAGCCTCTACACATTCACTACATTCTGAGAGAAGAATTTCCTCCTCACTTCCGTCATAACTTGGTGAACCCTTATTCTGAGATTACGCCCACTTGTCCCAGACTCTCCCACAAGGGGAGACAACCTGTCCAGATCTATTCTGTCAACCCCACAGATAATCTTATATTTCAACAGCGTTGCCTCCCATTCTTCTAGATTCCAAAGAGTGCAGGCCCAACTTACTCAACATCTACTTATAAGACAACCTCCCCCCATATCTTGGGTTAACCTAATTAAACATATCTGGACTGCCATAGTGTAAAGCCTGGAGATGCTGAGCATCAATAGCTAGAGAGATGGCATGCAGGTCTGTGTGTATATCCAGCAGACACTGAGTGTGCTGAACCTGGCTGTCTATGGCAGATGCCAATCTGTCCATGAAGACAGCCAGATGCCCATGTGCCAGAGGCAGCATGGTAAAAACAGCATCAGTAGAATCCTCAACCTTTAGAGTCAGTTTGCCCAGTGCCTCCGACAAATCTGCCTGTTGCTCCTGTGCCAGCTTCCACGTTTCTATGAAGGTCTGAATGGCTGACACCATGGGGATCTGTCCTGCTCAGGGCCGAGCAGGTGCTTTGTCTCTGTCAGTCCTGCAAGTGCCAGCCTCAAATAGCTGCAAAGACATGGTAGAGACAAGCTCACTAGCAGCTTCTCCCAACTCAAATCTAGGCAACATACCTGCTGAGGCATCAGTATCTGAGCTGATGGAGGGTACAGAGGGCAGTCTTGCCAGTGATTCTTCTGAGGGATCATGACTTCTTCCTCAGAGGTGGAGGATAAGATGTCAAATGGACCGCCTTTTTGACCATAGCAGTCATACAGATGCCACAGCAACCTGCAAGAGACAGAAGACAGCATCACAAGGAAAGCATCGCAAAAAAGGGGTAGATGTTCAGGTATGTTAAGAATATATTCATGGTGGCAGTGATGGGACAGCAACAATGAGAAACGATTCTTACATAGTTGCCATGGAAGTTTTGACAGTCATGGTGCTCGCTGGGGCCAGGGCCAGGATCCTGTCTTCTTAGGGTGTGAGGAGTCAATTGTTGGGCACTCTATCGCCTGTCCTGGATCTCTCTGATCTATTGTGGTCTGTTTCTCCAGGAATAACACAAAGGGAGGAACTGAGCGAAATGAAAGTGGCTGGCAAACTGATATTATTTATGGAGTTCAGGGAAAGGTGTCCTGAGTGAATAAGAAGGCATTGCAGAGGCCATAGAGCGTTAATAATTTGGGGAGTTGTGCATGGATGAGAGTGTGTGAGGAAAGATATTATGTGCGATAGTGAGAGGGGTGGACAACCATGGTTTATATATGATGCCAACTGAAACTTTTTTTAATTCATCTGTGGAACGTTAGTGTTGCCCACTAGGCCAAAATTTATTGTCCAACCCTAATTTCCCTAGAGAAGGTGCTGAGGAGTTGCTTTTTGAGCCACTGAAGAGGTGAGGGTGTAGGTATGCCCTCAATGCAGTTAGGAAGTGAGTTCTTTATTTTGACCCAGTGACAGTAAAGGGATGATTCTGTTTCTGAATCTGGATAGTGTGTGTCATGGGAAACATGCAGTTGGTGCTGTTCCCATTGCATTTGTTGCCCTTGTCCTTCTAGGTGGCAGAGGTCAAGTGTCAGAGAGGTCCTGCCAGTGGATATGCCCAGAGATGGTGATGGTGATATCTGGGAGATTGTCTATAAAGTATGATTCCATGTATATGACAATGTCAGGCTGTTGTTTGACTAGTCTGTGGGAAAGCTCTCCTATGTTCGGCACAAGCCCTAGATATTAGCAAGGAGAAAAGTAAAGGTAATTTCCAATGCCTAGGAAATATTGGGTGGTCGATCCAGTTATAATTCTTTTTTTCAAATCTGTAGACTTTTGAAAGAATGAAGTAGCTTGGTATGCTATTTCAGAGTGCAGTTAACAGTCAACAACACTGTTATCGCCAGATCAAGTAAAGACAGCAAATTTTCTTCAATAAAAGGTATCAGTGAAGCAGATGGGTTTTTAATGGCAATCAAAAATGGTTACATGGTTGGCACTAACATTTTTTTCATTAAAGATTGTTCTTTATTGAATTCAAATTTTGCCAAATGCCATATCCCCACAACATTAATCTGGGACTTTGGATTACTTGTACAATGACATAATCACCACGCTACTGCCTTTCTTTAAATCATGACTGGGCTTCCAAAACTGACCATGATCAACTTAAGGGAGATAATTAAATTTGCCATTTTTTATGAACTTTTAATAATCGGTACTTCATTGTCAACTTTCTATGTGGGGTCCCCTCATAATTTTCAAGTGGGGTTATGGTCTTCTTCAATTTCCACTTCAACTCTCAACTTTCAAATCTCTTCACCTCAGGTGGCAATATATTAAATGTATCCTTTGGACAGAATTTTGCTTCCAAGTTTCATTTGTAAATGTTCACATATCACTTATAAATAATTTTACAATAGAGCAAACTTAATTTATAAATCATAAATTATGAAAATAGTATGTATAGTTAAGTAGTCAAAAAAGTCAAAATTGAAATCAAGAATTTAAACTTATGTGCACGTATCAAAACACTATTGCCAAAACATTTTGATTATCATTCACGTCATAAGATATATTTTGAATCTTATCTTCCATTATTTAATGTATCAAAAGATCCAAGAGCAGAGACCCAGCCAATCAGTTATACATTGAGCCAATAAAATCAAATAGGATGGTAGCAATCTTTTACATTCTGGAAGTGAAAGAAGCCACATCAAAAACACTACTCAGTTCTAATTAGTCTTCTATGTGCATGTAATTTATTTTACAGCAACCACAATGATCTTATTTATAAATCTTTAACACTGGCTTTTAAAATCTTTGCATCTATTTGTGAAGTTCATTATTCTTCTTTGCATAGATATCCCATGGATTTTTGTAACAGTGATGTTCATTGCCTAATTCATTAATTTTAAGAGAGAGGATATCCAGAAAAAAAGACATGTTTATTTTAAGTTTGTTTATATGATGTCACCCAGCATGTCCTTAGTGGCCTGTTAAACTGCAAATATATTTAACTTGTTCATAACCATTTTTTAGTTTGTGTTTCAATTTAAATTTACACAGCTTTATGCTTAAAACGAAAGGTTAGTTTATTGCAAAACTACTGCTGTGGCTTTTTTTCGTTTATTCATTCACAGGATGTGGGCATCACTGGTGAAGACCAATGTTTTATTTCCAATCCTTAACTGCCCAGAGGGCATTGAAGAGTCAACCATGTCGCTGTGGGTCTGGAGTCATATGTGGGCCAAACCAGGTAAGGATATAGATTTCCTACCCTAAAAGGACATTTTTGAACCAGATGGGTTTTACAAAAATCAGCAATGTTTTATGGTCATTGCTAGACTCTTAATTCCAGATTTTTATTGAATTCAAATCTACCATCAAGTAACACTGGTGTTAAAGTTATTGGCTAAAAATACATATGTAGTAGACAAAGCAGATCTGGATGATATACATAATGAAAAAGTCAAAAATAAGTTCTGTCTCTAAGATCATTATTGACCTATTACTATTAAAAGCTTCCCTTTCTGGAAATGAACTGGTTGAAACTTAATGTCAAATTTGGCAGCTGCAATGGTTCCTGTCTTCAAATAGCCAGCTTTTGACTCTGCTAGTTGAGCCAGCATCAGTATGTGGGAGAGACACAGATAGGCAGAGCTTTCCTGATCCTCACTAGGTCTGCAGTTCTCACGCTTGCAAATTGTCTGAACTGTTTCTGCAGTTTTAGCTTCATTTCTGAATATCTTCTTTCTGTTTCTTTCAAAGTGAACCCTCTCTCTGATTTCTCTCGGAGTTTTTTCTAGAGGCTCTGCACAAAAAAAAAATGCTCATGCTTTATAGCTTCAAGGACTAAATGGTCTACTTCTGCTTTTAATTCTTATAGTTGTATGATAGTCATGTGACTGCCAGGAAGCCAGTTTATAAGATTCTTTATCCATCAGATAGGCTTTTTTCACAAAATAAATAATCACGCAGTCATGAAACTAGGCACTGATGTTTTGTTTGCATTCCAAATAATAATCAACTATTTTGGTAAAGGGTCAGTGGAGCACACAATGCTTTTGAAGGAGCAGATGAAATCAAAGAAGTTCCAGACACTAAACATCCAACTACCACAGGAAAACTATGAAGTGGTTCAAACAGCTACATCCTTGAAACTTCCAATTTTCAATTTAACAAACGCATGGTAATGTTAGGAGTAAGGATACAGTGTGGGCAGACTGTCTCAATAAGTCAATTAATTGATGGACAACTTAAAGTTCACAACTCAATGGCAATTGCTTGACAAAAATGTTATGAATTAGCATTGTATATGGTTCAAGTGTTCTTCTATGCAGGTTCTCTGTGTGGAACAAAATTGCTTAACATATATGGATGTGGAAAATGGATTGCCTGGTACTAATTAATTTAATAAAACACAACATGCATTCAAAGCTGCTTTGGTTTTTCAACATCATACATTGATTAAACCTAAATGCATCAGATATAATGCCCAATAGATTGACATACAGGATGTTCAGATTTGGCAAAAATGCAACACATTTATGAACAAATATTTTCTAACACAGTGGGAGGTATTAAATCTGCTTCAAATGTTTTGCACCCTCTGGACAAGAAAAACAGCAGTCAGTTATTCAGACACAATACATCTCATGTAATGGCCACAGCTGGCATTTTATTTATCTATTATTTGATGAAATATTACAAACAGAATGCAGAGTAATGGCAAATTCCATGATTTCTGAATTACTGCCAATAGCAACATAGCACAATCAGTTCTATTACCACACACAGAACAATCCAAACATTTATTTTTTTTTTCCTCCTCAGCATATAATTGGCTTGCTTTGCAATGACTCTAGAAACAAAAGGCAAATAGGACAGAGGTTAGTTATCCATTTCAACTATCATCTTCAATTGTGAAAACAGTCAGCAGTCAGTATCATTTACCCTGGCATTTTTAGTACCTCTCAAATATAAAACCGTCAATATTATTTTTGCCTGCATTTTTTTTGGGATTTCCATATATAGCTGTTGGTTAAGAGTGGTCTTCAGTCTAGTTGTACTTCCGTTGCCTACAAATCAAAGATTTTAAGCCAGAATGGCTGTCAATAACACAGCACCTGATATTTCATTCTCTTGACCACAGAAATAATTTTCTGTGATTCACAGCAGACTTACTTCATAGGGGGAAGACTGATAAACCCATTTCCAGCTGTATCAAAAAACCACTGGATTGCAACTGTTACATACACCAAAGAACACTTTGTAGAAAGATAGAAATGAAAAGATTTTGTGCTGTTAAATTGACAAATTGAGCAAGTGAGGTGCAACTATCTGCTCTTGACTTCAAGTCAGCATTTGATTAAGTGTGGCAACAAGTATCTCCAATAAAATTTAAAATCAATGGGATTCAGACAGCCAGCTCTGAATTCATTGGCATCAAACTTAACATATAAAAATATGCTTGTGATTGTGGCTAATCATTTTAGCCCCAAGACACGATTGCTGGTAGATATTTTCCAAATAGCCTGTTCAGAGATATTATTAAATGCCTCTGGAGCAGGTGATACTTGAACCAGGCCTCCTGGCTCCGAGGTAGGGATACTACCACTGTGCCACAAGAACCCCACCATATGCCTCAGGAGTTTTTTCTTAAGTTTTCTAATCAACCTGTTGTGGTGGATGATTTTAACTTCTCCTGTACTAACTGGGACTCCGTTGGATGAGGGAAATTTTTATTTAGGTGCATCCAGAAGGCTTTCTTGAAGCAATATATAAGTAGTCCAAATAGGAAAGGGTCCGTACTACACCTGGTATTGCAGAATGAGCCCAGCCAGGTGATCAACATTTCAGTGGGGGAGTATTTCTGGAACAGTGACCATAATTCCATAAATTTTGAAGTTACTTATGGATAAGGATAAGATTAGTCTTCAAGTGAAACTACTAAAAGGAGGTGATGTTTGTATTGAAAAGCATTAAGGTAGGCAAGTTCCCAGATCCTGATGGAATCTGTCCCAGAATACTGAGGGAGCTGAGGGAGGAAATTGCTAGGGCCTTGTACAAAATCTTTGATTCCTCTTTTGTCATAGGGGATGTCACAGAGGACTAGAGGATAGCCATCAATGTCCCTTTGTTTAAGAAGGGCAACAGGGATAATCTGGGAATTTACAGGTTGTTGAGCCTTACGTCAAGGGTAGGGAAAAATTATTGATTCTTAGGAACAGGATTTACTCACATTTGGAAAATTATGGACTTATTAGAGGGCATATGTTTAAGATGAACGAGGAGAGACATAAAATAATCTAGAGGGGTAATTCTTTTTCAAATAGAGAGTGGTTAGTGTCTAGAATAGGCTGCCAGAGATAATGGTGGAAGCAAATATGATTTTGTCACTTAAGAAACATTTAGACAGGTACATGGATGGGATAGGTATAGAGGGATATGGACCAAACGCAGGCAAATGGGACTAGTTTAAATTGTGAAAACTGGCTGCATGGGCAAGTTGGGCTGAAAGGCCTGTTTCCATGCTGTAAACCTCAATGACTCTATGAATATATAAGTGATAGACAGCATGACTTTGTGTGGGGATGTCTTGTCTTAGAATAGATTCAGTTTTTAGGTGAAGTGAAAAGGCTGTTTAATGAGGGCAGGGTGGTAGGTGTTGGCTTTATGTACTTTAGTGGGCATTTGCCAAGGTCTGTCATTGCAGGCCAATACAAAGGTGAATCACATAGGATCTGCGGTGAGCTGGTAAGATGGATATAGAATGGTCTTGGACTTAGAAGACAGAGAGTAGTGATGGAAAGGTGTTTTTCTGACTGGAGAGCTGTGACCAGTGGTGTTCCACAGGGATCTGTGCTGGAATTAGTAAGTTTGTGGACCACACAAAAATTGATGGGGCTGAGCATAGTGAGGAGGATTACAAGAGAATGTAGCAGGATATAGATAGGCCAGAGACTTGGATGGAGAAATGGCAGATGGAATTTAATCCAGATAAGTACTGGTGATGGACTTTGGAAGGCCTAATGCGGGAGAGAAGTATACAGTGAATGACAAAGCCTTTAAAATTATTAACATACAGAGGAATGTGGGCATCCAGGTCTACAGTTGTCTGAAAAAGGCAACACAGTGGATAAAGTGGTCAAGAAAGCATTTGTTATGCTTTCCATCATCAGTCAGTGCATAGGGTGTAAAATTTGGCAAGTCATTTTGCAGCTTTATAGCAAGTTAGTTAGGTTACATTTGAAATTTTGTGTAGAGTTCTGGTTGCCAGAATGATTTGAGGCTTGGGAGAGGATAGAGAGAAATGGCACGAGGATATTACCTGGTTTGGTGGGTATTAGCTATGAGGAGAGACTGGACAAACTTAGTTTGTTTTCACTTGAACCTCAGAGGCAGCAGGGCAATCTGATTGCAAAATCTGATACAAAATTATGATAGCATTGATAGAATGAATTATTGGAGTCTTTTTTCCATGGTAGAAATGTCAATTAATAGGGAGACATAGCTTTAAGGCAAAAGGAGGAAAGTTTAAAGGTGATGTGAGAGGCAAGTTTTTTTTAACAGAGTTGTCAGGTGCCTGGTATGCTCCACCAGAGGAGGCAGTAGAAGCAGAACAATAGCAACATTTAAGAGGCATCTTGACAGAAATATGAATAGGCAAGGAAAAGAGGGATATGGACCTCATAGAGGGAAAAAGATTTTTAGTTTAGAAAGGTGCCATGTGTTGGTGCAGGCTTGGTGGGCCGAAAGGCCTGTTCCTGTATTGTTTCACAGGTCGGCGCAACGTCGAGGGCCCAAGGGCCTGTACTACGCTGTTATGTTCTGTGTTCTCTGTTCTGTTCAGAGTTGTGATACACATTTCTAGATCGGGTGCCTCCTATATCAGAGGAAGGGACATTACCACTGTACCATTAGCGATCCACAGCTAACACTGAATAGCGATGCTATTTTGCTAATATATGTACGATACATCTTTTACCTGGTTTTATACAGATAGGAGAGTGGAAATCACCGTTATGCCTATCTACCGTTAGGCTCGAAATGAACATTTTTTAATCGTCCAAACATTTACCTGGAAAAAATATTTAATCGCCGAGTGAATCATTTGAGAAAACAAAATAGTGTTCGGTCTATTGTTTAAAGAGGGCAGTGTCACTGTACTGCAGTAAATATTCAGTTTAATACACAGCGATTTCAAAGGAGGATTTCTTGGTTTTGCGCCTGCAGATCTCTCCACCTGTAACTCCTCTGCTGAGTTCGACAAGCAACGATAATTGACACTTAGATTTTTTGCTTGATTAAAACAGACAGGCTATGGTAGAGGAGTTGTTTTTGTTGACAGTCGAGGCCTCTATTCCTCTCTTTGAGTTTCTCGAGATTTTTCCACACAAGGTAAAAAAAACTGTATTTTAATACAGCTAAGGTGAGGGAGAAAGTCACATCTGGAAAAATCCCATCAAAAATGCGGCTGTTTCTCGTAAGACAATATCGGGTGAACCGCTTCCTTGTGTGGCATAAGTTTTGAGAATAATTCAAGATGTGACCATCGAGTGTCTCTAAACGTTTCCTGCTCCCCAACCGCATAATCCGGAAGGAGGTCTCCAGATTTCATACAAATTTCAGAAGCGTGGTACTTTGGCCCTGATCGTGATCTGGTGAATTTGCCACTGCTGCCTCCTTCCTTTTCAAGCTTGAAGCAGGCTAAGGCAGCAAATATCACAGCCAAGCTCTTAGGGCTGTTTCCAAATGATAAAAATGGGGACATCCTTGTTGTGATCAAATTGCCAGTCCGTTCTCAGAATAGGCATAGCTCTCCCAAATGAGAGAGGTTTAATTGAAATCACTTCTACAGATACATGAGTCCGGCTCTGCATAGCCACACCCTGTTTGTTTACATGCTGAATGCTGCAATTTTAATTGACGTTTTACCAAGGTGTATCAAGCTTAGGGTTGGGTGCGTTTTAAAGCACATGCATAATATCAACAGCTTTGTTCTCATGCACTTGTAAATGTAAGCCCTTGACCTCGAGCAAAGGGCAATCATTTCACTAACAGCCCCTCCTTTTATGTAGACTCCTCACGCCAAACCTTGTCATGTGCTTTACATCGGACTGAGGAACGTTCAAATAAATACTGTTTTAGACCGTGCAAGCTCGTTGAGCCCCTGAATGCTGAAGCTCTTTGTTTAAGTCGAGGACCAGGTAATCAACGCTTTTATTGCAACCACCCAACCACTGACCCCCTTCTTCACATGAGAGCTCATTCATTGCAAAATTACACTGGATCTACAGCGGAAAAAAAATGTCTCTGTGTTTCAAATCTATTGAGTTTTGCGACCATAAAAGGTGAAAAACGTAAGTGTAAGCCTCTTCTCCTGCAATTCTGAATGCTCAGTTAAATTCAAAGGCTTATTGAGATCAACCGGTCTGATTTCCCAGAGAAAACCGGATTCAAAACATATTGATCAATGGAATTACTCAGACTTGTGACTTGAAAAACAAAGAAACATATTACATCAATGCACAACGTTTTCTATGAAAACAGTTGCATTCTAGTCCTACGTTCCTGTGAAACACTCTGCGTTAAAGCAGGTTTGGAAATGATGAGAAAGGGAGCAACTTAGCAAACTGGGCACAAAAAAACGGAGGAAAGAATTATAATGCTGCACTCTTAACCATATCCGTAGAGAGCCTCTCCAGCTTGTATCGATCACCAACATAATCTGATTGTTTTGTTAAACTCTGCAGGGGATAATGACATGTAGTTTGGAGTTTCACAAATGTTCAGATTATTTTGCATTTTGCTCCTTTACATTGTTGTCATCTAGTTCACATTTCCATTCCTCGTCGTCAAAGAAAATAATTAGTAACAAGGCAAACAAGTTCTCCATAATTAGAGATACATCTGCAACCTTCAGGAGCAAAAACATCATCGCTTTCATTCCTGTAAGAACGAAATGATGCAGTTGGTCAGTAAATTTGACAGTTGTGATGTGTAAGCCATTAACTAATTAAGTGTTCTAACCGTACCTTGCGCTTCTTTGGGTCCTTTTGGTACACCAAATAATCAGGAGAATAAGCCTCAGATCCCTGAGACAATGAAGATGAATAGTTAATTATTTTCTTCATTCTTGCAGTAAAGGATGTGTTAACACTCCTTTTGTTGAGTTGAAATGTATCTCTAAAATTGGAATTGGAAGCTCAGAGTTTAGCCCTCAAAATCAATACCAAACGTAACTGAATTTATCATTTTTGTCTGAAAATTGCTGTTTTCATCAATTTTCATGCATTGGTCTAAATGTTTTAATACAAACTGGCTGCAGAGAATATAGAAAGCTAAACACGTATCACTGCAGAAAAATCTGCATTTATACTACCCCTTTATTGTGGAAACATCCTCATAACACTTTACTGTGGCATGGAAGTGGAAGAGTAAGCATAAAATTAAATAAAGCAATGGATACTAAACTAAAGAAAGATGAATGTAGATTTGGTTGAAAGAAAGAATTTTAAGAATATTTTTAAATATTGCAGGAATATTTTTAAAAAGCAATGAAAAGATGTAGAGAGATAATGGAGTACAAGGATATATTTCCAGAAAAGTCAAGGTTACTGGAGACACTTTCATCAACAGTGAAGACAGAGCTGAATGAGCAAAATTCAGGGGTCTGAAGGTTGTGATAATGCGCATTTCTTTTTGAGAGGAGTGCAAGGTTACAGAAATATAATAGTGCAAGGCATAAGAATGTTTGAAGGTAGGAATGGTGATACAAAATTCTCTGCATGTGGAACAACGAAGCAACATAAATTAGCAAGTGCAGGAGTGATAGTTGACTAACATTTTGTGCAGGACACGTGCCTAAATTTCAGAGAAATTGGAATTTATGGGAATCATCTCTGCAAGAAAAACATTAGGTGAATTGAGTCTAGGGATGGCAAAATTTTTAACAAGCATATCAATGCTGGTGGATCTGGTGTAGGTGCAGACATCAGTCATTTTAAGGAGATGGAAATACATTCACTACTGTGATGAAAGAATCGCCCTATAAGGAGAATCAATAAAATGAGTCCATAATCCTTGGAGTTAAGAAGGACAGTTGATCTCACTGAAACATGCGCAATTCTGAGAACCCTTTGTTGGCCAATTGATAGGAGATTCTTGGAGTTCACTACATACAGGGGCTGAACAAAAATCCAATATAAACTGTTAACATCTATTGCTGATAACAATATACTGAGGCAGGGTGTGGCAAGGCTTCACATTGTGCCTTCTTCCACCAGGTTTCTGTCCCATCTGACTGGACATCATCATGATGCAGCTCCTGATGCATGAGTTTAGTAGCTATTAATTGAATATTGGTGCAGATAACCCTTTACTTCACATCTTCCCTCAAGTCTTTGTCCCCATTCACTATTTACACATCTTCTATATGTTTTTCCAAAGTCTGTTCTTTACAAAGAGAATCTTCTGAGTGGTTTCTCCAAATTTCAATGTGTCTGAAGTTCCTTTTGAAGATTTGTAGGCCTATGAGTTCTGTATTCATTCTGAGTGTCTTTATTCCTTTTTTATGTTCCTAATGATTGTATTGTTATTGTTACATCTTGAGGATTATGGTATGTAGCCCATTTGATCGTGACATCACGGCATTCCTGCTTCTTCAGATGATGCCATTTCTCACTTGGGCAAAGTGTGAACTTGGTTTTTGCAACCTTGTATGTTTTCACTGCTTTCCAGTGTGGTCAGGTTGTGAGTCCCATGTCTCTGGTTGAAGCTGCTCTGTAATGTTCTTCTTTTAGTCATGTTTGGCTATGATCCTGCAGGATGACATTCAACATGAGTTTTTAGGAAAAGGAGAGATGTTGGATTTGCAGTTTGTGGCCCATCAAAAACAAGCTTGGGGCAAAACTTCTGTAATGGTGTTGAGTGGGAGTTGACTATAAAGTTAAAAGAACATCTTCATTCTATCCCAGGAGGTTTTTAATGGTACGTAACCTTCACTCAGCTTCTTGGGTACTTAACCATTGACTTGAGACTACTTTATTGAATTTGTAATTCTGTGGAACTAACAAGGATTAGAGGCGCATATTGGCATATCGTGGCCCATCTTTGGAGATGACATTATTCAGGAATCCATGTGTGGACAATATTCTCAACAAGGAATTTGTAATAACTCAAGAGGTGAATTGTTTAGTTTCTGAATGTCAGAGATCTCTTATGCCAGAGTGTCTTGGGTCTTGGTGCCATCTAACTGTCTTAAAGATATAGTGCGTTTCTGAGATCTGTGTAATAATACAAAACACACAAGGTTAAATCATACAGAGGTCTGAGTCATGGACCCTGACAAGGTGTGCAGCAGAATTACAGAAGTAGTCTGGGAAGACCAATCTCAACATCAAGATTATGGTTGGTGAAGATAAATGGTAGAGTATTCGGTTTTATGAGAAGTTAATTGGTGGTTTGAAAGCGGGACATTTGGGCTCCTATGACTAGACACAATTAACAATACTGCTAGCAAGAAGGTCAAGAGTGGTCATTTAGTGGCCAGGAATTCAGGTGGTAGTAGAGTGAAGAATAAGTGGGTATCTTCTTAGAAGACATTAACTTGGAATAGAAAGATAAGGGAGAATTTACACTCTGATATGCAATTGGATCAAAAGTGGGTGACAGGTGGTGATGCAATGAAGAGACAGTCACATGAATAGTCTCAGGAATAGATACGAGGAAATATATTTATATTGGAAGAAAATAACTGGGTATGGGAGATTCAGCTTTTAAAATTTTAATTAAGGCAATCTATGTTGCATATAGAATATCACTATCAAATACAAATTTAAGAACATTTGAAGTACTAACATCAGTACATTACGTTAATCTCTTTATATATAATGAATGATTTTTAATTTACAAAATAATTTTTTGAATGTATTCACTTTTTTACAGACTGAGGCAGTAATTAGTCGTTATTCATCAATGTCATTAAAAATATAATATTCTATTAATGTTTCCTATGTTTGCAGGCTGCAACTTTCTGGCACTTTTGAAACATACGGAGTCACTGCCAAATATTCATTCAATGTTACCACCAACAAAATGGACAGAGATGTTTGAGGAAATTTCTTTGCTTGGAAGTTTGTTGGAGGGTGTATTGCATCCTCATAGAAGAAGCTGAAACAGATTGTTGCATTTTTTAAGGAAAGGTTTGATGGAGAGACTGATATAAGGCTGTAAGGAGAGAACAGGGCAGTAGAGTTACTTCTGGATTGCTCTGGCAAAAAAGCTGAGACAAGCATGATAGGTAGAATGGCCTCCTTCTGTGCTTAAACTTCTTTTTTGTGTTTCTTTTTGGTGTGATTTATGGCCATCAGTTCAGTCTTGCTTGTTGCTCCTTTGCAATCTGCAGCCATCTATCTTTTTCCAGTAATAATAATTAATTAAAAAGCTTTGACAAAATTTAACACAGGGACAATGGTCTGAATGTGCTTTGTGTAAATTTTTGATTCTGTGAACTGTAGCTTTAGTGATTGCAGATATTTAGTCAAGAAACTTAGTCAATTATGTGTCCTTATTAAGCAGCTGTTGATGAAAACATATAATATTATTAGTCAAACCAAACTCTTCAAAGGAGACTGTGATTCTGAGTGTTAAGATGAACAAAGGAACAGGAATAGGAGTTTCAAACTTGCTCTGCTATTCAATTAGCTTGTGTTGATCTGTCCCTCCTCTCCATTTACTTGCCTTAGCTCAGATTCCTTGATATGCTTCCCTGCAAATACAATTTACTACTACAAAGAATTATCTATTAATTTAAACCAATATCACGCGAATGTTTTACATTTTTATTTTAATGGTATTGAAATATATGCCAAACAATTGAACATGGTGATTGGCTTTGCGTCTGCAATCTACAGCATCTGATGTAATTTAGGATTGGAATTGTAAACTTCTCTGGTTGTACTATAAATAATGACACATTATCTAGGGTTTCTGTTATGTTGTATTTGTCACTTTAGTTAGGTGAAATCAATATTTCTGTGGCAATAATCCAACATCATAGACACTACTGTTTTTTGAAATAATTTGAAACCCACTGCAATGTCTATAGAACATTAATTACAATCAAGTATTTTTATTTGAAGACGTAATAATATTTTTAGAAAAACTTATTAAATGGAAAAATATGGGCTTTGGACATGACCTTTCTTCCACGTACTTAAGCATCCACATAATTCCCAAGTGACAAGCTGGTAAAACACTATTAACAATGGAATGTTTATGGAGGAGAAAAGAATGTACAGTTCAAAAGGTTTAGACTGTTGTGAAATATTGTATAGAAAGCGTCAAGTCACAGTTAAACTGTCAACTCGGTGCCTGATTGCTCCCCCTCGCATTTAATCACTCCCAACATCACATCCAGAACAAAGTTGTCACAATTGATGTACAGAGAAAATGTTACCTCATTGTACAAATAATAGTCATCATTTTCCCCATTTAAATTGGCAACATTCTGTTTAGGAAATAGGTGATCTTCAAAATGATTTACAGCCTGATTTAGACAAATGTCAACTAACATCATGAAGGGACTACTTATCTCCAAAGCTGCTTGGCCAATGGAATTAATGGAATGTTAGAATCATTACCTGCTTTGGCTCCCAGTTAAACCATGCCTTGATTTTAAATTCTCATCCTCGTTTTCAAGCTTCTCCACGGTCTCACCTCTCTCTATCTCTGTAATCTCCTCCTTTCCTGCAACACCATGAGATTTCCATGCATGATCACTGCTAGTCTCTTGAGTGTTTCTAAATACAATTATTTACCATTGGAGGCTTCACCTACATTTACCTTAATCTCTGGAATTCTTTCCTTAAGTTTCTCTGCCTCTCTACTTCTCTTTTCTCCTTTAAGATACTTCTTAAAAACATCTTTGTACAAGGTTTTAATCAAGATTTGTCCTAATATCTCCTGATGTCTTTGTGTGTCAAGTTTATTTACTGTAATTTTCTGATATGAAGCACTGTTTCGTGTTTTATTAAATGACATAAATAAATGCACATGATTGGTGTTGTTGTCATTGAAAATTCAAATCCCTTGGACTGGGTTTTATGAAGTACTGGGGGATCTCACCTGGTGGCTGGACAGCTGTTGAGAGACCCATGTTGCATCCTTTAAGATGGTCCCATGGCAGTAAGTAACGAGCAGTGGGCTATATGCTGGATCAAGGACCTAAGAGGGTATAAATCCCATCTCCTGAGAGCTGCTGGCCAGTCAGAGGCTGGCAGCTCTTTTAACAGTGAGAGAGACAGTGGTTGCTGCCAGAATAACATCCGCTAGATTTCCAGGATTAAGGAACTACCAAGGCTACAGGTAAAGTGATGACAAAAGGGGTTTTGCAGGATGGTAAGAGGGTTCTGTGGGGAGTCAACAGCAAGGGAACCTGGTAGTTCTTAGTGGAACATGCACTCTCTCTCTGATACTGGGTCACCGACCAGGCACTCAGTGCCATTGAACAAGGACCCCGAACATGGGAGACTCAGACCTCAGCCAAGAAATTTTAATGTGAATTAAAGCGCATGGGATTGGGGTAGTGTACTGACATGGATAGATAACTGGCTGGCAGACAGAAATCAAAAAGTAGGAATAAACAGGTCATTTTCTGAGTACTAGCCAGTCACTAGTGAGGCACTGCAGGGATCAGTGCTTGAACCCCAGTTATTCACAATATGTATACATGATTTAGATAAAGGAACTAAATGTAATGCTTCCAATCTTACACACGATGTGAAGCAGGGTGGGAGGGTGAATTGTGACGTGGTTAAGTTGAGTGAGTGAGCAAGTGCATGGCAGTTGAAGTATAACATGGATAAATGTGAAATAGTCCATTTTGGTAGCAAAAACAGGAAGGCAGATTATTATCTGAATGGGATTAGATTGGGAAAGGGGGAGATGCAACGAGATCTGTGTGTCCTTGTACACCTGTCACTGAAAGTAAACAATAACGCAGCAGGTGGTGAAGAAGTATGAAGAAAATGGTATGTCAGCTTTCACAGTGAGAGGATTTGAGTACAGGAACAGGGGTGTCTTGCTGGAATTGCGCAGTGCCTTGGTGAAACCACACAAGGAATACTGTGGGAAGTTATTCTGACTGTAGAAGGTTTACCAAACAGATTCCTGGGATAGCAGGATAAATGTATGAAGAGAGACTGGATCGGTTATTACCAAGGTTAGAAGATTTGGTGGGGTGGGGGGGTGGGGAGGTGGCTTCTCATAGAAACCTATAAGGTTCTAGCAGAGTGAGACAGGGTAAATGCAGGAAGGATGTTCCCGATGTTGGGGGACTCCAGAACAATGGGTCACAATCTAAGGATACGAGGTAGGCCATTTAGGACTGAGGTGAAGAGAAATTTCTTCACCTAGAGTGGTGAATCGATGGAATTCTCTCCCATAGTAATCGGTCGAGCCAAAACATTGAATACTTCCAAGAAGGAATTAGATATAGTTCTCAGGGCTAAAGAGATCAAAATGTATGGGGCAAAATTGGGAATAGGATACTGAGTAAGATGATCAGCCATGAACATGTTAAATGGCAGAACATGCTTGAAGGGTCAAATGGCCAACTGCTGCTCCTATTATCTAGGTTTCTGAGGCTGTGAGTAGGCCATGTAGTTTTACCTTTCTCATGTACACTGCATGGTGACAGGCCCTTCCATCACTCGGTTAATCCCAGCAGTGGTGTGATGAAGCTCTTGAGTAGTCATTAATTGTCCACTTAAGGACCTCAATTGTTGGGGATGCAGAAGTCATGGGTCTTCCCATCACTGCATTCAACCCCGCTATCTCTATCATAATTAAAAACACAACCATCCCACCAAATTCAATGGCCTCCCTGCTACCACAGAGGACATAAAGTCCCGTTGTACCTGTTTCTGGGCCAGAGGTCTGGGTTGAAATCCCACCCGCTCCAGTGGTGTGTAATAAAATCTCAGAATATGTTGATTAGAAAATGTCTCTAACTGGAACAGAAAACAGTGCACACAATTTATATGGTTTGCAAGTGCAGATTAACTTGTTTCTAGAATAAAGGTATGAAATTCATTCAAACTTACAGTATAATGTGCACAATTCTGTCTGCTGTAATAACAGTCTCAAGCTACTGTTAACATTTAACAAGTTCCCAACCTTCACTGTGGCAGATCTCAGCATTAATAAAGCAATCTCAGCTGAAAGTAAACATACACTGAATTGGATGATAAAAGTTTCGCTAAGTATGACCTTAATCTATTCCAACCTTTCTTCATGTCCTTCTTCAGGTGGAAAGTGAAGTGTCGAATTTATATATAGAAATATCTTGGTTTTCGTAGCCCTCACCCACAAACACTAACTAAGCCCATCCTGTAAGTGATCACTCTGCTGACTGGCAAGTTTTCTGTGCATTTCAATCCCAATTTAACTAAATAGGGTTTTCTGTACACTTCTCCACAGAAGATTTAAAATTGAAATTAGCACTCAACAAATAAATCATGAGGATACAGAGAGGTGAGAGTGGGGTTAGGCGAAGATTAAAAACGTTATTTTAGTTCTATAGCATGGAAAATAGTTTTGTCGGTTCACTGGTGTGCATCTTTAAATCTCTACTTATATAACAGGAAACAAAAACTTAAACTCGCATTCTTATTTAAATAGTCATGACTGTTCTGCAGGGTTCACCTGCATTTTGTACAGCGGCAGAGGTCAAGTGGAGTACAGACAAGTTAGAGAATGATCGGGGACTCTTGGCTATTAGGATTGAGCATCGTAAGTTTTCTTGCCATCAGGCCTTGGAGATAATGCGTTAAACCGTACGACAGATGATCTGTTATTTAACCGTGCAGCCATCCGTTTCAATGTGATTAATGAATAAGCCAATGGCATTTAAACAAATAAAAGCTCCGATGCACAATAGGCATTTACTTCAAAGCCACCACCCAGTGCAAGCTGACTTTGGCTGTGGGTCTAATTTGATGTTGCCTTTGTTCAATCTGTTTTCAAGTGTAAGTTTGGCGGTCCATTTATCATGGTTGATGAAGGGTTATTTGTCGGGAATTAACTAACTACAGCACATGCTGTTTTATATTAACCCTGGGCACGAACACTGATGTGAATATAATAGGAAGGTTACCGTACACCGGGGATGATTGATATAAATTCATAATGATTCTGGAAGCCACAGTTTTATGCTTTAGTAAAAAAAAAATACAGATTTAGCTCGGAGACGGGATTACTGCATCAGAGGGGATTAAGACGTAGTTGTTACCCATTGAAGTGTCCCTGACTTGAGTGATTACTGTTTATTATGGAGTTTACAGCATTGATGGTACATTTTTTCATTTCTTCAGTGTAATTTTCAGCACACAGCATTGAAAGTGAGTGCACCAGTAATTGATATTAGGGAAAGAACAGCTGCTAATAGGATAAAACATGACCCACAATGACTGTAAGAGGCTCCCATTCTCTCTTCTAGATATGTGGGACCTGTGTAAAGCAGGTCTAATGTGTCCAAAGTTCATGAAGCATCCTGATGCGTTGCAAATTCCCAGCACCAGTAGTTATCAAACAATGGATGCAATCTAGGAGCAGTCTGAGCAACATGGGCAATGCTGAGATTGAGGAAATCGTTTTTCACCCAGAGGGTGAACATTTGGAACTCATCGCCTGTAACATTGCTACAGGCAGAAACCCTCATAACATTTCAAAAGTATTTTGATGTGCACTTGCAATACCAATGCATACAAGACAATAGGCCAAGTGCGGGAAACATGAGTGAAAATAGTTGTGATTGTTTCTGACCGGTGTGAACACGATGGGCCGAAAAGACTTTTTCTATGCTGTAGCCTGTATGACTCTATGTGTGGAAGAATCACGTGACAGGTGCGGCAAGGCCTACCTTGATATCAAGATCATCTCGCTGCATCTTTCATTCATTTCACAAGCAGCGAGATGCTAATGGACAGGGATTGACACTTGTTAAACACCTTGTTAATGCTACAACCCACTTATTTAATATTCTACCTCCCATCTTACCAAACAGCAAGCAACCTAGATATTAAGAAAACTTGACATGGAAACCAGAGCGGGTACCTAGTGGAATCAACTTGCTGCTTGCTCCAAATTATCTCCAGGTTGGAAACTAGGCCCCAACATCTCAATGTCCACAGACATTGGTATCCATGTGCCAGTCTCTGAGAATCCTCATGGCTCACCTTTGATTCCCTAATAGTTCATTTCTGCATTTCAATACTGCATTGGCAATTGTCATTGTAATACTGCAGCGGGAACATTGTGCACTCAGGGACATATATCCAATCAAGGACTGGACCAGGCTGTATCTTCACTTGCAATCATAGTACTTTCTCGGTCTGAGTCTACCTGGATGTACACAGCATCTCTGCCTTGCACAATCTTGCCTTTCCTTGCCTTTTTGTACTTTGTTCCCTCAGCTAGAAATACCAAGGCCCATAAATAGTGCAGACACAAAGCCAAAAAGCATGTCACAGTTGTCAGTCAGACCTCAGTCAAATCAAGGGGAATTAACCTTTGCTTGTAAGCCTAGTCTAAGACCTTGGGGCAAGAAGAGTTAGGATCTTAAGGGCTGAGGAGCTGAATGACAGGCAGCACACCAATAGTCTTGACTCTCTCTGCCTTATTGTGGGCTGTTTTCCTCATAGGGTGAGAGAAAGAGATAGGTATTATGGGAGGTAAAAGTGTTTGGCACAGCTATTACTGTTGGTGCAGGTGTGGGAGGTGCCCCAAGCCAGTGCAGAGAGCATACAAGGTTAGTGTTGTCACAGGTTGACGTGCGGAGAGCGAGTGGGGAAGATGTTGCAGGCAATAGTGAAAGTGGTAGAGTATTTGCCTTGGTGGGAGGTGGGCCCAGTAGTAGGGATAGTGTGAGGGTGAGGTACCAGAGAGAAGATGGTAGAATTTACCCTAGTGGGGTAGGGTAGTACAGTGACCTTCTTCCCATAGTGTTGAGCTTCCCTTCAGATGATTAAGACTACTTTAACATCAGTTACAACCTTGGAGTAGGTAGGCATGATCTGGTATCGTGGCTTCCACCAGTTATTCCCGGGAGGAGGAGGTCCTGCATCAGCATCAACTAGCCAAGAGATAGACCCCAAAAGGAATAGATAACATGCAGTGTATGCCAAAGTCAACACTGTTGTTAATGCAAATTTCAGACCTTTATGCATCTTACACAAATACTCAGGAAACTGGCAAAGAACAGTGCAGTCCACAGACAATAAGCTAACTGCTTACAATGTGTCTGCTATCCCATGCCAATACAGAGCCACAAAATGGAGATCTGACTTATTTAATCCACTGATACAGATGAACCACCAATCAGCGGTCTGCGAGAATGCAAAGATCTACATATAATCATGATGCACAGGGTGAAAAATCTGTCCGTTGCAAAATCAAAGATTCCAGACTGCTACATCAGTCTCATGTATTTTGATTCACCAAGTTATGTCAGATGATGGGCAGCCTTAATATCTCAATAAACTTATCATCAATGGGTACACAGGATGCATCTAACAGGTCCCTGAGCTAGCCCATCCATTCTGGTGACTCAGAGATGAACTAGGATTCTCAAAGAATGTGATCTTCAAAGTCGACAGAGTCTTAATTGCAAAGGCTTGACATCAAGGTATGCTAGACCACATTCATATAGGTCTCATGGTGCCAAAGAAACAAAGAGGTTAATGCTTGAATCCACATTTTCACCCAGAATTAAGGTCTATTTCAACCTGTGTTACAGTTAACGATTTCTTTGGATATTTTAAATCAACCTGTTCAGATATGTTATGACACATGACTGGGGTGGGTAGAGATTGAAGCCAAACTTTCTGGCCCAGAGTTTTGGAGAATTTGAGCTGTTAGGAGAGGCTGAACAGGCTGAGGCTTTTTTCCATGGAGCGTGACAGGCTGAGGGATGACCTTACAGAGGTTTATAAAATTATGTGGGTCATGGATAGGGTGAATAGCCAAGGTCTTATCCACAGGTCAGGGGAGTCCAAAACTATAGGGCATTGGTTTAATGTGAGAGAGGAAAGATTTAAAAGGGACGTAAAGGGCAACTTCTTCACACAGAGGATGATATGTTGATGGAACATAAAGATAAAGCTGCCAAAGGAGGTAGTGGAGGCTGGTACAATTACAACATTTAAAAGGCTTGTGGATCAGTACATGAACAGGAAGGGTTAAGAGGGATATGGGCCAAATGCAGGCAAATGGGACTAGATCAGTTTAAGATATGTGTATGGCACGGATGAACTAGGCCAAAGGGTCTGTTTCTGTGCTGTATAACTCTATAACTACTATCTTGCCAGAAGAGGATATCGATCAACTAATCAAATTGTGTGAAACAACAATTCCATCAATCCTCTAACAACTAAGAGAACCTGTGCAAGAGAGAGTGTGAGCGATTGTGTGTGAGATAGTCTGTGCGCGTGTGTGCATGAGTGTGTGAGATAGTGTGAGATTGTGTGCATGAGATGGTGTGTGTGTGCGTGAGTGCGTGAGATTGTGTGTGTGTGTGTGTGAGTGAGATAGTGTGTGAGTGTGTGTGAGATAATGTGTGTGTGTGTGAGATGGTGTGTGTGTGTGTGAGATGGTGTGTGTGTGAGTGTGTGTGTGTATGAGTGCGTGAGATGGTGTGTGTGCGTGAGCGCACGAGGTAGTGTGTGTGCGTGAGCACGTGAGATAGTGTGTGTGTTTGCATGAGTGTGAGATAGTGTATGAGTGTATGAATGTGTGTGTGAGTGTATGAGTGTGTGTGTGAGTATGTGTGTGTGTGAGAGAGTGAGTGTGTGTGTGTGTTTGTGTTTGAGAGAGACTGAGTGAGTGTGAGGGAGCATATATGTGTGAGGGTGTGTGTGTATGTGTGTGAGAGTGTGAGTGTGTAATTGTGGGAGAGTGTGTGTGAGAGAGGGTCTGTGTGACTGTGTATATGAGAGTATATAGTGTGGTGGGGTCACCTTTAAGCGTGATGTGAACTCAAAATCATGGTTGAGGCCGTCCTGCTGGGTACAGAAGTTGTCTATCAGCCTCTGCTCAGCAATTTTGCGTTGATATGTATCTTGAAGCCCATCTCGTGGGACACTTACTCAAAGATCAGAGGCTGAATGCTCTTGATTGCTGAAGTGCTCCCCCACTGGGAGACAACACTTCTGTCTGACGATTGTTGCAAGGTGTCTATTTAACCACTATCATAGCGCCTGCATGGACTCACCGATATACCATGCCACGGATCATCCTTGCCTGTAACGTATTAGATAGACAACATTAGCCAAGTCACATGAGATGTCCTGGAGCTGAGATGACTGACCTCTAACAATCACAAGCATCTTCCTTTCTCCCAGGTATGACACCACCCAGTGGAAAGTTTGTCCCCAGATTTCCACTGATTCCAGTTTTCTAGAGCTGCTTGACTCATTCAATGCAGCCTTGATATTAAGGGCTGTCACTCTCATTCCACCTCTGGAATTAAGCTTTTGTCCATGTTTGAACCAAGACTGCAATGCGGTCAGGAACTGACTGACATTGATAGAATCCAAACCGATTGTCAGTGAACAGATGTTGCTAAGCAGGTACAGTTTAATAGCACTCATGAGGACACCTTCCATCACTTTGTTGATAATGAGAATATACTGATGTGGCAGAAATGGGCTATATTGGACATACCTAAGCAATTTTCCATATTGTCAGATAGATGCCTGTGTTGTAGCTCTACTGGAAGAACTTGGCTAGGGGATCAGCAAGTTCTGGAGCACAAGTCTTTAGTATTATTGCCAGAATATGTTAGGGTCCATAGCCTTTGCTGTATCCAGTGTCTCCAACCATTTTTTGATATCATGTGGAAATATATGGCTGTTCCTCAGTGTAGCGGAGTTAAAAATCCTGGAAATCCCTCCCTAATAGTGTTGTGGATCTATCTATATCAAATGGACCCACGGTGTTTCAGGGAGGTAGCTCATCATCATCTTCTCAAGGACAACCAGGGATTGGCAATATATCTTCTGACTACATACAAAAAAAATTGGGAGTATGTCATTATTAGTGTGTGGGAGTATCAGCCATGCCAGCTATGTGCAATGGGTAGTGTGACTTTGCGTTGGCTCTGCATTTTGTTTCCAGTGAAGGACACTGCTAGATTTCCAACACTTAAAGATCTTATGGATGCTGGTCTTTTGGTTGATATCTGATCAATGGTGAGTTCTTCCACAAACGGTTGGTGGTAGAATCGGATAGAATCAGATGAATGGGTGGGGTGGGTACTTAATGAGGTGAGTTTTGTAAGACGCAGTGAGTAAACCTTCTAGTCTGTCCGTGAAACTCAACAAAACTGACTTTGCTAAAACAAAGTAGGATTCAAACCCAATGAATGAATCTACATTCTTGCATTTTATTGGAAAAATGTTCCCATTCTTTAAATGAATAAGGTGGTACTTGAATTATGGCATAGATTCTAGATCAGACAGGCCTATATATTTATGGCAGTTAAATGACAATTCAACATGTGACAATCAGTATAAATATTCTGGGTCATAGAATCAGTACAGTCAGTCAGTTCTATATATATGCAATATGATATAAACTGTGAATTATATGTATTTTTAACATGTTTACCTTAAGTTTGAACTTGTGACTTGGGCTGTCTGTTTGTATGAAATTAGTAATTAACTTGTAAGAATTTTTGTAGACATGGTGAGTTATTTTAATATAGTTTGTGAGAGCTACTTTGGCAGTTCAAATGGGTTTTTGTTTCCCTTCGGATGTTTTACAACTCGGCAAGGTAAACTGTTATGGTTTACGGTTTGTTAGAAGTTGCTAGACTTAGGGTTTTAAAAGCAAGAGTAAATAACCTTAGACTTTCTGTTTAGTTTTACTTTGTTTTGGGCTGTTCTGTGAAGTCCTTAGATAGACGTGTTTGTCTGAAGCTGTACTGTTGAGAAATGGAGAATATGATGCAATTAAATTAACTCTGATTACTTGAAACTGAAAATGTTTAAGCTAAATTGCATGAAAGTTCCAGGAAGATGTGTTTCCAGTCTAGGAGAGAAAGCCACAGTTTCCTTAAGCTGTCAAAGTGTTAAGAAAATGTTTTATTCCACTGGTGTGAGTGATGTATAAGTGGTGCTTTTGGGAACTGTGCAAGGGACTTTTTTTTGTCTGGAACTTGTATAAGGTGTGTTTTGGAGTTATTGAGGTTAAGTGTTTAAGACTTCTTGAACTTGTGTCAGAAATAAATAAATGAACACAGCAGGTCAAGCAGCATCATAGGAGCAGGAGTTGCTTTACCCGAAACACTACTTAGGTAGTGTCTCCCACCCATCCTCCTCCTCTAACCAAAAAAAAAGGTTCTGAGTGCTGATTTGGTAAGGTTACTAGTTTTTTTTTTCTTTCTCAATAGTTTGTTTTGGAATTCAGAATAGTGGGAATGGATGTTAGGGCAGTTGCATTTTCCATGTTATCTTCATTTCTTTTGATTAATAAACTTCATTTTTATTGCTAAAACAAAATCTGCAATATTGATTTATGTTTCAGTGAGAGTCAAGTTTGTTAAAACCAAACCAAAACAAACTGCGATGTCTAACTGTGCTCTGATCTTCAGTTTTGAATCTGACTTGTCTAGTATTAATATCAGCTTGATCATAACTGCAAAATACAGTAAGATCAGTATGTCGTGAACCCAAACTACATATGTCTACATCTGTGATATTGTAGCTGTATAAATAGTTAGTGTTAAACTTAAAGACATCAATCTCAACAAGAACCTGACTACCTGTGGTTGCATGTTGTGTAGACCAACAGATAGAAAATCATAAATTGCTTCAGCCAGCATTGTGCTGAGCTTTGTTTATTGAGTTGGGGCCTAAAAGGGTGAAGATAAGCCCTCCTCTGCCAGGTTTGGGGCAAATGTCACATAATGATTTTGGACAGCTCCATACTAAAGTACTTGACTGGGTCCACATAGGCCTTTTAGTTATGGCACTAGTGACAGAACCCTGGGATATCCCAACAGTTATGACTGACTCCACCTACGACAAGTAGGAGAATTGGACTAGCATCAGACAAGCAGGCACAATAGGGTCATGGTAAATAGTTAATGAGGTGAGTTTGGTTGATCATGTGAGTAAACTTGCTAAGCGGGTGTCGGGATAGAGTGCGAGGGGACTGCTGGGAAGGTGAGCTTTTAAAAGGCTTACCTCGTGGAGTTGGCAGCCTCCAACTGTTCGGCGGCAGGAGTCGAGAGAGTGCGAGGGGATTGCTGGGAAGGTTTAGTAGGAGTGGACACAGGATGGCTGAGTAAGTGAGGTAATATATTTGGGCAAGAATGGGGCTGGATGAACACAGCAGGTCAAGCAGCATCATAGGAGAGGGAGTTGCTTTACCCGAAACACTACTTAGGTAGTGTCTCCCACCCATCCTCCTCCTCTAACCAAAAAAAAAGGTTCTGAGTGCTGATTTGGTAAAGTTACTAGTTTTTTTTTTCTTTCTCAATAGTTTGTTTTGGAATTCAGAATAGTGGGAATGGATGTTAGGGCAGTTGCATGCACCTCCTGTAGAATGTGGAAGGTAAGGGTCACCACTAGTGACCCCACTGACTTTATGTGCGGGAGGTGCACCCAACTCCAGCTCCTTGGAAACCGCGTTGGGGAACTGGAGCTGGAGCTGGATGAACTTCGGATCATTCAGGAGGCTGAGGGGGTGATTGAGAGGAGATACAGGGAGGTAGTCACTCCTCAGATACAGGGAAAAGGTAGATGGGTTACAGTCAGGGGACGGAAAGGGAACAGGCAGACAGTGCGGGGATCCTCTGTGGCCGTTCCCCTCAATAACAAGTATACCGTTTTTGGATACTGTTGGGGGGGATGACTTAACAGGGGTAAGCCATGGGGTACAGGTCTCTGGCAGAGAGTCTGTCCCTGTTGCTCAGAAGGAAAGGGGGGAGAGAAAGAGAGCATTAGTCACTGGGGACTCCATAGTTAGGGGGACAGATAGGAGATTCTGTGGGAACAAGAGAGACTCGCGGTTGGTATGTTGCCTCCCAGGTGCCAGGGTCCGTGATGTCTCGGATCGTGTTTTTGGGATCCTTAAAGGGGAGGGGGAGCAGTCCCAAGTCGTGGCCCACATAGGCACCAACGACATAGGTAGGAAAAGGGATGTGGATGTAAGGCAGAAATTCAAGGAGCTCGGGTGGAAGCTTAGAGCTAGAACGAGCAGAGTTGTTATCTCTGGTCTGTTACCCGTGCCACGTGCTAGCGAGACGAGGAATAGGGAGAGAGAGCAGTTGAACACGTGGCTACACTGATGGTGCAGGAGGGAGGGATTCAGATACCTGGACAATTGGAGCTCATTCTGGGGTAGGTGGGACCTCTACAAATGGGATGGTCTACACCTGAACCAGAGGGGTTCCAATATCCTGGGGGGGAAATTTGCTAATGCTCTTCAGGAGGGTTTAAACTAATTCAGCAGTGGGGTGGGAACCTGACTTGTAGCTCCAGTGAACAGGAGGTTGAGAGTAGTGAG
Organism: Ginglymostoma cirratum; assembly: GCA_024137785.1. Classification (NCBI taxonomy): domain Eukaryota; kingdom Metazoa; phylum Chordata; class Chondrichthyes; order Orectolobiformes; family Ginglymostomatidae; genus Ginglymostoma; species Ginglymostoma cirratum. Next base: position 32,301,871 of record JAHRHZ010000058.1, on the reverse strand, counting down.
GTCGTGAATAAGGTTTCAAGGGAGCAGGAGTGTACCGACAGGCAGGAAGGTGGATTGAAGTGTGTCTACTTCAACGCCAGGAGCATCCAGAATAAGGGGGGGTGAACTTGCAGCATGGGTTGGTACCTGGGACTTTGATGTTGTGGCCATTTCGGAGACATGGATAGAGCAGGGACAGGAATGATTGTTGCAGGTTCTGGGGTTTAGATGTTTCAGTAAGATCAGGGAAGGAGGTAAAAGAGGGGGAGGTGTGGCATTGTTAGTCAAGGACAGTATTACGGTGGCAGAAAGGACGTTTGATGAGGACTCGTCTACTGAGGTAGTATGGGCTGAGGTTAGAAACAGGAAAGGAGAGGTCACCCTGTTGGGAGTTTTCTACAGGCCTCCGAAAAGTTCCAGAGATGTAGAGGAAAGGATTGCAAAGATGATTCTGGATAGGAGCGAAAGTAACAGGGTAGTTGTTATGGGGGACTTTAACTTTCCAAATATTGACTGGAAACACTATAGTTCGAGTACTTCAGATGGGTCAGTTTTTGTCCAATGTGTGCAGGAGGGTTTCCTGACACAGTATGTAGATAGGCCAACAAGAGGCGAGGCAGCATTGGATTTGGTACTAGGTATTGAACCAGGCCAGGTGTTAGAATTGGAGGTAGGTGAGCACTTCGGTGATAGTGACCACAATTCGGTTATGTTTACTTTAGCGATGGAAAGGGATAGGTATATATTGCAGAGCAGGAGTTATAGCTGGGGGAAAGGCAATTATGAGGCAATTAGGCAAGATTTAGGATGCATAGGATGGGGAAGGAAACTGCAAGGGCTGGGCACAATTGAAATGTGGAGCTTGTTCAAGGCATAGCGACTGCATGTCCTTGATAAATATGTACCTGTCAGGTAGGGAGGAAGTGGTCGAGCGAGGGAACTGTGGTTTACTAAAGAAGTTGAATCTCTTGTCAAGAGGAAGAAGGAGGCTTATGTAAAGATGAGGTGTGAAGGCTCAGTTAGGGCGCTTGAGAGTTACAAGTTAGCCAGGAAGGACCTAAAGAGAGAGCTAAGAATAGCCAGGAGGGGACATGAGAAGTCTTTGGCAGGTAGGATCGAGGAAGACCCTAAAGCTTTCTATAGGTATGTCAGGAACAAAAGAATGACGAGAGTAAGATTAGTGCCAGTCAAGGATAGTACTAGGAAGTTGTGCGTGGAGTCCGAAGAGATAGGAGAGGCGCTAAATGAATATTTTTCGTCAGTATTCACACATGAAAAAGACAATGTTGTCGAGGAGAATGCTGAGATACAGGCTATTAGACGAGACAGGATTGAGGTTCATAAGGAGGAGGTGTTAGCAATTCTGGAAAGTGTGAAAATAGATAAGTCCCCTGGGCCGGATGGGATTTATCCTAGGATTCTCTGGGAAGCTAGGGAGGAGATTGTAGAAACTTTGGCTTTGATCTTTATGTTGTCATTGTCTACAGGAATAGTGCCAGAAGACTGAAGGATAGCAAATGTTGTCCCCTTGTTCAAGGAGGGGAGTAGAGTCAACCCTGGTAATTATAGACCAGTGAGCCTTACTTCGGTTGTGGGTAAAGTGTTGGAAAGGATTATAAGAGATAGGATTTATAATCATCTAGAAAGGAATAATTTGATTAGGGATAATCAACACGGTTTTGTGAAGGGTAGGTCGTGCCTCACAAACCTTATTGAGTTCTTTGAGAAGGTGACCAAACTGGTGGATGAGGGTAAAGCAGTTGATGTGGTGTATATGGATTTCAGTAAAGCGTTTGATAAGGTTCCCCACGGTAGCCTATTGCAGAAAATACAGAGGCATGGGATTGAGGGTGATTTAGCAGTGTGGATCAGAAATTGGCTAGCTGTAAGAAGACAGAGGGTGGTGGTTGATGGGAAGTGTTCATCCTGGAGTTCGGTTACTAGTGGTGTACCGCAAGGATCTGTTTTGGGGCCACTGCTGTTTGTTATTTTCATAAATGACCTGGGTGAGGGCGTAGAAGGATGGTTTAGTAAATTTGCGGATGACACTAATGTCGGTTGAGTTGTGGATAGTGCGGAAGGATGTTGCGGGTTACAGAGGGACATAGATAAGCTGCAGAGCTGGGCTGAGAGGTGGCAAATGGAGTTTAATGCGGAAAAGTGTGAGGTAATTCACTTTGGAAGGAGTAACAGGAATACAGAGTACAGGGCTAATGGTAAGATTCTTGGTAGTTTGGATGAGCAGAGAGATCTCGGTGCCCATGTGCATAGATCCCTGAAAGTTGCCACCCAGGTTGATAGGGTTGTTAAGAAGGCATACGGTGTGTTAGGTTTTATTGATAGAGGGATTGAGTTTTGGAGCCGTGAGGTCATGTTGCAGCTGTACAAAACTCTGGTGTGGCCGCACTTGGAGTATTGTGTGCAGTTCTGGTCGCCTCATTACAGGAAGGATGTGGAAGCATTGGAAAGGGTGCAGAGGAGATTTACCAGGATGTTGCCTGGTACGGAGGGAAGGTCTTATGTGGAAAGGCTAAGGGACTTGAGGCTGTTTTCGTTAGAGAGAAGAAGGTTAAGAGGTGACTTAATAGAGACATACAAGATGATCAGAGGATTAGATAGGGTGGACAGTGAGAGTCTTTTTCCTCGGATGGTGACGGCTAGCACGAGGGGACATAGCTTTAAATTGAGGGGTGATAGATATAGGACAGATGTCAGAGGTAGGTTTTTTACTCAGAGGGTAGTAAAAGCATGGAATGCCCTGCCTGCATCAGTAGTAGACTTGCCAACTTTAAGGGCATTTAAATGGTCATTGAATAAACACATGGATGATAAGGGAATAGTGTAGGTTAGATGGACTTCAGATTGGTTTCACAGGTTGGCGCAACATCGAGGGCCGAAGGGCCTGTACTGCGCTGTCATGTCCTATGTTCTATGTTCTAAGCCTCATGGAGATAAACCCTTTATGAAATCCATCAATACCAACACTTAGATTAAATATTGTAAGATTCTGCCCATAATTTCAATTGTGAAGATTTTAACACATTATCAGATCCTGTCTTGACTGTTTTAGAAATTGGGGTGCTGATGGTTAAAATCAAATGTGGATGCGTGCTGGAGAATTGCAGTGGTCAATGTAGTATCCATTTTAAAAAGCTAGATGACTGTTCAAGGTAATTACAGACGAGTTAGCTTTACATCTGTGGCAGGGAAACTTTCGGAGTCTTTAATTAAAGATGAAATTGCCATGTCTAGCTAAAAGGAAAATGGTTTGAAGTAGCCAACATGCATCTCAAAAGGGACAAACCTAATGGAATTCTTTAAGGAGATAATTGACATTAGTGGATCAATGTAATAGTGTACATGTATTTTATGAAAAGCCTTGGACAAGATACCACAAATAAGACTATTAGAGAAAATTAAGAAATATGGGTTAGTGAATGAAGCAAATTGGATTATCGACTGGCTGATGAAGAGGAGTTAAAAGTATTTTTTCCACAATCAATAGAAGTGAGTAGTGGTGTCCTTCTGGGTTCAATTCTGGGGCCACAGCTGCTCATTGTGTTTGTCAATGATTTGAATTTGGACTGGAACGAGTAATGATTACATTTTCTTAGCTGACACCAAAGTAGGAAATGTAGTTGATTCTTTACAAGACCAAAGAACACTGGAAAAGGCTATTAATAAGATGGAGGGTGACAAGAGGGAACCAGTCGATGTGGTATATTCAGACTTTCAGCATGCATTTGACAGTGTCCTGCATAAGAGATTATTGTGCAAGCCTAAAGTGCATGGGATTGGAGGAAGTGTACTGAGATGAATAGCAAACTGGTTGGCAGAAAGGAAACAAAGTGTAGGAATTAATGAATCCTTTTCAAATTGACAGGCAGTAACTTGTGGGGTGCCACAGAAATCTGTGCTGGGACCCCAGCTATTCAAAATATAGATCAGTTATTTGGATGAGGGAACAAAATGTAACATCTCAAAGTTTGCAGATGATACCAAGTTGGGTGAGAGGGTGAACTGTGACGAGGATGCAGGGATCCTTTAGCATGATTTGGACAGGTTGGGTGACGGGGCAAATCAATAGCAGATGCAGTATAATTTGTATAAATGTAAGGTTATTCACTTTGAAGCAAAAACAAGAAGGCAGATTACTACCTGAATGGCTGTAAATTGGGAAAAGGGAGTGTGTAGTGGGACCTGGGCATCCTTGTGCACCAGTTGCTGAAGGTAAGCCTGCAGGTGCAGCAGGTGATAAAGAAGGCAAATGGTATGTTGACCTTCATTGCGAGAAGTTTCAAGTACAGGAGAAAGGATGTGTTGTTGCAGTTGTATAGGGCGACGTACATATGCGACGCATCCTCACACCCCACTTCCTGTAAAGACTCCATTCCATTCTCTCAGTTCCTCCTTCTCTGTCGCATATGTTCAGACGAGGCCAACTTCGACAAGGGAGCCTCCGAAATGTCTACATTCTTCCCCAACCGAGGTTTCCCCAGCTCCATTGTTGACAGGGCCCTCAATCGTGTCCAAGCCATCTCCCGCACTTCTGCCCTCACCCTTTCTCTTCCCTCCCGCAACAGCGATAGGGTTCCCCTTATCCTCACCTACCATCCCACCAGCATCCACATCCAGAAGATCATCAGACGCCATTTCCGCCACCTCCAGCAAGATGCCACCACCAGACACATATTTCCCTCCCCTCCCTTGTCCGCCTTCCGCAGGGACCGTTCCCTCCGGGACACCCTGGTCCATACTTCCTTCACCCCCAACACCTCCCCACAGCCCTACGGCACCTTCCCCTGTAACCGGCGAAGGTGCAACACCTGCCCATTTACCTCCTCCCTCCCCAGTATCCAAGGGCCCAAACATACCTTCCATGTGAAGCAACACTTCACCTGCACTTCCAAGAATCTAGCCTACTGCATTTGCTGCTCACAATGTGGTCTCCTCTACATTGGGGAAACAAAGCATAGAGTTGGCGACCGCTTCACAGAACATCTACGTCCTGCTCGCAAAAAAGACTCTGAACTACCTGTTGTCTGCCACTTCAATGCACCACCTTGCTCCCTGGCCAACATCTCTGTCTCCGGCTTGCTGCAGTGTTCCAGTGAAGCCCAGTGCAAGCTGGAGGAACAACACCTCATTTTCCGCGTGCGGACCCTACAGCCCTCCGGACTCAGTATTGAGTTCAATTATTTTAGGGCCTAAACTCTCCCATGTCCCAGCCCCCCACCCCACACACCAGGCCTTGTTACCACATAGCCTGCCACTACACACCCCCTGTTGTTTGTCACTAACAGTCCCCATTAACAACTATTCACCCTCCCAAGCCTGATCGTTAGCAACCCCTTTGTCTGTCCAACTGTCTTTCTCTCTCTTTGGGCTCTATCCAATTGTTTACTCCCTACCCCACCCACCTCCCTATTTTCTGCATATAAACTGACGTTTTCCCAGCCACCATCAGTTCTGAGGAAGGGTCGCCGGACCCGAAACGTTATCTCTGTTTTCTCCTCCACAGATGCTGCCAGACTTGTTGAGCTTTTCCAGCAACTTTGTTTTTGTTCCTGATTTACAGCATCCGCAGTTCTTATTTAGCTTCCTAAATAAATTTCCCAGAATCATAGAGTAGTTCAATTCATGTTGATTTTTTTTTTCTGAGTGTGCATTTGGCTATGATAATTCAGCAGTAATAATTTAACAGTCATAATTCGGAAGGCTGGTTGTTAAACTGAAACTTATCAGCATCAGGACGTAAGACTGGAGCTTAAGGCAAGTTATTTGCAATCAGGAATTCTGCCTGTGTTTATATACAGTATAAATCTATGAAAGGAATTTTCTTCTTCGCGGATCGTTGTGTGTATAATGGTACAATGGTCGAATGAGAAAATATTTGAATCATAGAATCCCTACAGTGTGGAAACAGGCCCTTTGGACCAACAAGTCCACACCAACTCTCAGAGCATCCCACTTAGACCCATCCCCCAATAACGCACCTAATCTACACATCCCTGAACACTACGGGCAATTTAGCATCCACCTAGCCTGCACATCTTTGGACTGTGGGAGGAAACCGGAGTACCTGGAGGAAACCCACGCAGAAAATATGCAAACTCCATGCAAACGGTCACCCAAGGATGGGATCAAACCCGGGTCCCTGGTGCTGTGAGGCAGCAGTGCTAACCACTGTGCCACTGTGATTATTACTGAAAGCTTCTAGCTCCTCTGTGAATTTGAGCAAGTTCAAACTGAAGGATGTAGTTATACCAGTACTTTTAACCTGTCCAAATGCTGTTTATTGTACTGTAAAGGTTGTGAAAATGTACGATTAAGGATTCTAAATGTAATCTACCATTTGAATGCAGGGTGATGGAGGTGATAGGAGAGGAGATAGGAAACCTGTGGGATTGAGTGGAATGAAGGGTAAAAGAATGGGAGCAGTGTAAACTAACACTACACCCTATCTCACTAATTTCATGGCAAGAGAGTAATACTACAATTATGCCCATTAACATTTGTCTTTATTTGTGATAGAAATGACTGTGAGGCTATCAGTGCTCACTGTCATTAAAAGCAATAAATTGCACCTCATCAATAGACTACACATGCAATTTTGAATATGACAAGGACAGTTTAAACAGACCAATGTGCCGAGTTGTGAGTGGGAGGTGCAGTAGTGCTGATTATCCTCTCTCTGGCGACTCCAGGATGCGTGGCTTCTTTACTTGTCATGAGTCCCACCAGGAATTCAGCCTGATTGACAGGCTTGGTTTCCAGTTGGTGGACAACAGTCTGCAGCAGGTTACAAGAGCAGACGGGAAAACTGCATCTGCCAGCAGAATTATTGTTGGGTAGGAACACCTGGGAGGTTCCAATCTTTGATCCCGGGAGGGATCTAGCTGTCTGATTCCTGACCTTGAGGTGTCCAGCTGTCAACTTTGGTGGGTATCAGATCCTTGGCCTCAATGGGGCGCATAGCTGATTCCTGATCACAGGTGGATTTGAACAGTACATGTGCTGGGAGATGGAGTTATGGTTTGGGAGCCGGAAGAAACACTCTAGCCCCTTCTAGGGACACTTAACCTTTACCCAAAGCTGCCCATGCCTCTCTTCAGTAATCAAGTATTCTTAGACCTGAAGACCATAATATATAGGAGCAGGAGTGGATCATTTGGTGCATCAAGTCTGCTCTGTCATTCAGTAAGATTATGGTTGATCTGATAAGTCTCAACTCTACTTTCCTGCCTTTCCTCCATGACCCTTGATTAAAAATCTATCTCAACCATGAATTTACTCAACAATTAGCCTCGACAGCTCTGTGTGGTAAAGAATTTGTGGCCACCATGTTCTGAGAGAAGGAATAGTTCCTAAATTCTGTTTTAAATGGGTAACCCCTTATTCTCAGATTATGCCCTCATGTCCTAGATTCTCCCACAAGGGGAGAAAATCTCTCCACTCCTACCCTGTAAAGCTCCATAAGAATCTTAGAGACTGGGAAACCTGATTAGCTAGACTATTAAGCCTGTAAAGCTGGTTAATTGAGAGCATGCCATCCTTACTAAATTCGATAATATACTAATCTGTAACTGACGTCTGCCTGCCCCCTCTCAGTTTAAGCAAGCTGAGAATTAGACAGGTTGGTATCAGGTTTGAGGGCTCTAAAATTGTAACATTGCACCCCAAACCACTCCATTTATTTGATGGTTAAATTTCACCACTGTGTTTCTGTGAGGATCCTTCAATCTGATTGGTTAACAAAACACACAGTTGCCTGCCTACTTTATACAGGTTCCACATGCTCTGTAGCGGGCACTGCACTGTTTACAAGTCTAATTACTGCTAATGCCAGCGTAGAAGTAGTGAGACACCTGCGAACATGTGTTAGTGTGATTTTCATTTGCACTTGACTACATTGTCTCTAACCATACCAAGTAAAGATTTCTTCACATCAATCACATGATTAACTAACCTGATATCAGAGCAAATGGATCTTGTCAACGTGAGAATAGCTCAGACATCTGGAAAACTGAGAATCAAGTGTTCTGATTTTGCCATAAATTTTGTTCACTAAATATAAATGTATTATGCGGCCCAACTTAACCACCTTTTGGTATTTTATAACAGTATCAATGAGCAAGCCTTAAACTACATCACGAGCTATCTTCTATCTCATCCAGTGTAAGTAAGCACAGCCATCAGAATATCACACTAAAGTGCACTGGGTATCCATCACAGGCCAGGATATCAAGATTAAGTAACTCAGAATGCAAATACACCAACAGTGTACTGGCACAACAATTTTGTTCATCAATGTACCAGATAATTGGATTTCAGATTGATGTTTGTCTACACAGAAAGTTCCAAATTCATAGTTTGTCTGCAGAGACATACAGAGGATAGTAAGGAATTTTGTAAGGGAGTCACCTCCCATTTTCAGACATAGTTCGTAACTTCATTACCTCAGTCAGAGAATGTTGGTTCAGGGGAAATCAAAAAAGGGGAATGTAAAGGAAAGGGAGCAGAAAGGTGTAAAAATAAAATTTATAAAGCAGTAATATAATAAGTTAATGGCTTCAGATCCAAAAAGTGATTGATTTTAGGTCCCAGGATTATCTCTTACTTCAGTCTCTTCCTACAACCGGGATAAGCTTCCGATGTTGAATTGTGTTGCTAGTTGGAATGCTGTGCTGCTTTATCAACTCATCAATACTTTGGTTTTGTTGTTGTGCAACAGATATCTGAGGTTTTGGCACTTCAGTCACTTCTACCTGTCTAAATGTTCTGAAAGGCCAGTGTACATTTTTAGTGGTGATTAATGTATCAGAACAGAGATTGTTTGATCCGTTCATTACTTTTGAATATAACCATATCTATAATACAAATGAGCATTAAATGAATAAGCTTAAATGAATGGACAGTAAATAAATATTATTTAATGGCTCCAAATTCTAAATAGCAAAACAAGATTTGCACCTGATGTGTTGGAAATGGTTAATAAATAAGTTTCACTAAAATAAAAATATTTCTCCATTCCTATTCAAAAATATAAAAACAACATGACAGCATGTAGAAATCTTTAGTAGTGATTGTTTAGGCTTGATAACTAAGAAAACATGAGGTGGGCTTTGCTTTGGACAACAGTCAAACTCAATGCTGCTAAGAAACGAATGATCCAAAATGTCAGACCAGTGTTGGAATTCCTACAGGCAAAAATTTACCCATTTACGTTCCTCCCAGTTTTTCTGCCCAGTCTTCTGATGGATGATCCTACAAAACTCCTTCAATGCAGGAAACCTCAGTATCCGTACATAAGGAGCAAGAGGGTAACTAGTGAAAGGGTTGGCCCACTCAAGGACAAAGGAGGGAAGTTATGCGAAGAGTCAGAGAAACTGAGTGAGATTCTAAATGAGTACTTTGTGTCGGTATTCACTGAGGAGAGGGACATGACGGATGTTGAGGTTAGGGATAGATGTTTGATTACTATAGGTCAAGTCGGCATAAGGAGGGGGTGAAGTGTTGGGTATTCTAAAAGGCATTAGGGTGGACAAGTCCCCAGGTCTGGATGGGATCTATCCCAGGTTACTGAGGGAAGCGAAAGAGGAAATAACTGGGGCCTTAACAGATATTTTTGCAGCATCCTTGAGCACAGGTGAGGTCCCGGAAGACTGGAGAATTGCGAATGTTGTCCCCTTGTTTAAGAAGGGTAGCAAGGATAATCCAGGTAATTATAGACCGGTAAGCCTGGTGTCAGTGGTAGGGATGCTGCTGGAGAAGATACTGAGCAATAGGATCCATTTACATTTGGAAGAAAATGGGCTTATTAGTGATAGGCAGCATGGTTTTGTGCAGGTAAGTCATGTCTTACCAACTTGATAGAATTCTTTGAGGAAGTTGATAGATGAGGGAAGGACTGTTGATGGACTTCAGTAAGGTGTTTGATAAGGTTTCCCATGGTAGGCTGATGGAGGAAGTGAAGTTGCGTGGAATCCAGGGTGTACTAGCTAGATGGATAAAGAAATGGCTGGGCAACAGGAGACAGAGTTGTAGTGGAAGGGAGTTTCTCAAAATGGCGAACTGTGACCAGTGGTGTTCTACAGGGATCCATGTTGGGACCATTGTTGTTTGTGATATACATAAATGATCTGGAGGAAGGTATAGATGGTCTGATTAGCAAGTTTGCAGATGACACTAAGATTGGTGGAGTAGCAGATAGTGAAGGGGACTGTCGGAGAATGCAGCAGAATATACATAGATTGGAGAGTTGGGCGGAGAAATGGCAGATAGCGTTCAATCCAGGCAATTGCGAGGTGATGCATTTTAGAAGATCCAATTCAAGAGCGAACTATATGGTAAATGGAAAAGCCCTGGGGAAAATTGATGCACAGAGAGATCTGGGTGTTCAGGTCCATTGTACCCTGAAGGTGGCAACGCAGGTGGATAGAGTGGTCAAGAAGGCATACGGCATGCTTTCATTCATCGGATGAGGTATTGAGTACAAGAGTTGGCAGGTCATGTTACAGTTGTATAGGACTTTGGTTCGACCACATTTGGAATACTGCATACAGTTCTGGTCGCCACATTACCGAAAGGATGTGGATGCTTTGGAGAGGGTGCAGAGGAGGTTCACCAGGATGTTGCCTGGTATGGAGGGCGCTAGCTATGAAGAGAGGTTGAGTTAATTAGGATTATTTACATTAGAAAGACGGAAGTTGAGGGGAAACCTCTCTTCTACAAAATCATGAGAGGTATAGACAGGATGGATAGCAAGAAGTTTTTTCCCAGAGTGGGGGACTCAATTACTAGGGGTCACAATTTCAAGGTGAGAGGGGAAGAATTTAAGGGAGATAGGCGTGGAAAGTTCTTTACGCAGAGGGTGGTGGGTGCCTGGAATGCGTTGCCAACGGAGGTGGTAGAGGCGGGCACGATAGCATCATTTAAGATGTATCTAGACAGATACATGAATGGGCAGGGAGCAGAGGGAGACAGATCCTTGAAAAATAGGTGACAGCTTTAGATAGAGGATCTGGATCGGCACAGGCTTAAAGGGCCGAACGGCCTGTTCCTGTGCTGTAATTTTCTTCATTCTTTGTTCTTTGAAGGGAATTTATGCAAAAGTCACACCTTGTTTTTGTGGCACTAGTTGTTATATTCAGGTAACAGTTTAAATGTCACAGATCTTCTACATTGTATATGGCTGTGTGTGAATGGATGAAAGCGTAGGAGTGTAAATGGGCAGGATGGATAAGGTAAAGAGACAAGGTGATGTTGGTGAGTGGGTAGCGTCTCAGGTAGGAATGGTGGGTGGGTGAAGTGGGTAGTCGGTTTCAGAGGGTTTTTCAGGTTGGGCTAGTCAGGATGTCAGGTGTTACACTGGAACCTACCCAGAAAATGTTAAATAGGAAAGATCCAGTTAAGTAAATAGAAACTGGCTGAACTCCCAGATCAGCTCAGTGTCAGAGACCTTTTCAGAGGGTCCCAGGGAGCATAGTTGTCCATTTAATTTGATGCTTCCTGTGCAATTCTTACTCCAAACTATGTGGAAACTGGAAGATCTGGGCCATTGTCTCAGCATGAAATCAACACAGTCAAGCTTGAAGTTCAAATTTTTTTTATTCATTCACAGGATGAGGGCATCACTGTATAGGCAGCTTTCATTGCCCGTCCCTAATTGCCCAGAAGGCAGTTAAGAGCCAACCACATTGCTGTGGGTCTGGAGTCACATGTAGGCCAGATCAGGTAAGGATGGCAGTTTTCTTCCCTAAAAGACATTAGTGAAACAGATATTTTTCCAACAATCAACATGGTCATCATTAAATTTTTAATTCCAAATATTTATTGAATTCAAATTCCACCAACTGCTGTGGCAAGATTTGAACCTCAATCCCCAGATTAACAGTCCTGCGTTAATACCGCTAGGCCATCACCTCCCCTAGATAAGTAATAATAACAAATAAGTAATAATAACAATAATGAAAATTCAAATAGTAAGAAACATAATAAAATGGGAAACCTGAGGAGTCATTCAATGCTTCTAACTCAATAGGGCCATTTTAAACCCACTTACCAGATGGAAACCAGACATATGGGCGCTAAAACGAGCCAGGTTACCAGTCCAACTTTGGAGTAGCTGTCAGACGACTTTTAATCTGCATAATTGAACAACTGTTAAGGATAGTTATCTGAAGACAACAATGTCATTTTTTGCACCTTCATTTCAGGCCCTGATTATGTCATTGTGTCACTATTTGCATCACACAAATGCCAGGCAATGACCATCTCCAATAAAAGACAATCTAACCATTACACTTTGATAGTCAATGGTGTTACCATCACTGAAACCTCCACTATCAACATCCTGGGGATTATTATTGACCAGAAACTCAAATGGACTCACCACATAAACACTGTGTCTACAAGAGTACGTCATAGGGTAGGAATACTGCAGTAAGTAACTCATCTCCTGACTCCCCAAAGCCTGTCCAGTATCTACAAGGCACATGTCAGGAGTGTGATGGAATATACCCCACTTGCCTGGATGGGTGCAGCTCCAACAACACTCAAGGAGCTTGACACTATCTAGGACAAAACAGCCCACTTGATTGACATCACATCCACAAACATCTGCTCCCATCACCACCAATGCTCAGTAGTAGCAATTTGTGCTATTTATAAGGTGCACTGCAGAAACTCACCAAAGATCCTCAGACAGCACCTTCCAAATCCATGGCCACTTCCGTCTAGAAGAACAAGGGCAGCAGATACATGGGAACACCAGCACCTGCAAGTTCCCCTCCACACCATTCACCATTCTGAAATGGAAATATATGCCATTCCTTCACTGTCTCTAGGCCAAAATCCTGGAATTCCCTCCGTCAGGCCATTGTTGCTCAACCTACAGCTCATGGACTGCAGAAGTTCAAGAAGACAGCTGACCACCACCTTCTCAAGGACAACTAGAGATAGGCAATAAATTCCTGGCCAGCCAACGATGCCCATGTACTGCGAGTGAATAAAAAGACAATACAACTGCAATATTAACTCCAAAGTAAACACCTGGAAATTGCACTGAGTTTCCAGCTAAACCAAAACCATGAAGAGGCTCAGAGGATTTTTTTTTTGAAATTATTTCACTGACTTCCTTTGTGGAATAAGGATCAGCGTGAGGGTTATTCTCAGACGCACGGTGAAAGCTGAGACCTCCCCTGTACAAACTCACTAAGGATTGGCCAGCAGCTGTCTTAGACTGTGGTGGATGAACTCCAGGCCATAGAATTTACTACTGCTTCCCATGGGTGAGATGACAACCAGCAGGATCCAAGTACTGCTCAGCAGTGCTTCCTTTCTGGGTCAGTTCTGAAGCCTGACTGCTGCATACATTTCAAAAACTGGCCTGGAGTTAAAATCAATTCCAATATATACCCATAATTTGCGACACCTATTGGTTTCTCTCGCCATCCTTTCCTGAAGCATGAATTATCCAGTAGTGTAATATAATTCTTCAGCCACCTGGAGCACTTCTCCCAAAACAGTAGGCCAGGAAAAGTAGAGGAGATTTAAAATTCCTGCAGAAAACTAGCAGGAATGAATGACAGTTCTGCGCAGGAACTTCAACTGGATCTTGGAAAATATTAAATGCTGAATCTCATTGGAATGCAGCCAGTCAGTTTTTGCCTTCCCCCCCGCCTTTTGGGGATGAATATCAAGAGGTCATCTACCAGTAGTAAGGGAAGGCTGGCAGTGGTCATTTAATCTGAGGGTGGGTGTGAAGGTTTCATGATTGGGAAAGAGGGGAGAAACTGAGATAGCAGAGGCCTTGACTTTACTTGTGGACACAGAAGAGCATTGACGCACCTTTCATTACAGGAAGTTTTTTTTAATTATACCAGAATTCCACTCTCGGCTTTTTTGTTAAGTTCATTCCTGGGAAGCGAGCTTTGCTTGCATTGCTTGCGTGTGTTGCCTATCTCAAAGGCTAAACCACTTTACCTGGTATGGTGGCCATGAGGGGCTCCCCATTCTTGCCCCTGCCAGCTCCCTGTTCAGAAGTGAATTAAAATGCCACCAAGATCCTGTGTTTGAAATAGGAGAGCAGCTGACTGCTACACTAAGATAAAATCAGCCCTAGTTATTTACCCAATGAACCACAGGGGAAGCTTGCAATGTCTGCGACGGTCACAGTATTATGATAAAATTTCCCTCTAATCTAATTTGTATCTAGTGTTATGCTGTTGTTAAAAAAAAACAAATTCAGACATTTTTTGACCTGTGTAATGAATATGTCAGTCTATAAAACATTTAAAATTAAAAGCAAAGTATTTTGTTGATCAGGAAGTAATTAATATAATAAAGCTATTAACATATATTATACATAAATTGAAACCCAGGAAGTGCTGTAAAAGATATAAATGTAGGATGGAATGTTTAAAATTGTGAAGCCTTGAAGCAGTTGTCCAGCCACAAAAGTTATTTCAAGGCTTACCATACTGCTCTCAATTAAAGTGTGGTGGTTATTTTACAGAACTAGAATCAGGCCCAGCTGTAAATAATTCTGGTAATCATTCTGCTATAACTGATGTTAGTATTTCTCTAACCAGCGCTGAGGTTCCATGTAAACAGACTACACAGTCAAAACAGATTCATCATTGATGGCTTTGCTGCCTTCGCTCTTCTCTTTTCACTTTTTTTTTCCTATTCCTGCTGAAAAAGAAACATAGAATGTTTTTTTTTTGAAAAAGATACGTTCCCTTTCTCCATGACACTGGAATGATTTATGCAGACTGAATTCTGAAGTGCAACATTTTCATCATGGAGCGCAGTGCTCTTTGGCACTCTGCCCAGTTGTCTTCACTATACACAGTGTAAACACTTCTATCATTTTTAATGTGCAGAATCCTTCATTAACTCAGAGTCACTGTACAACACTGATTGAAACACATGCCTTTTTGTCTGTTAAAAATAAACCTACTGTAACACATATGGACAGAAGTATTCCTTCAACTAAAGGGTTTGAACATATTTGAGACTAAACCTTCTTCCTCATTTTGAAATCTAGATGTTTATACCATAGTGTTCAATTTTCAATGGTGGCATACAAATTTCTAATGTATATGTTTCTTGACTTGTTTACATAAATCATTATTTATGAGATTTGCTTTTGCCCACAAAAATGTCTTCCCGTTTCTCCTGAAGGCAGCAATCCATCCTGTGCATAACACTGAGTAAGCAACTTGCCTACAGTCATAGTGCCTTATCCAGTGACTGTAGTGTGTGTGCACTTTTGCAGTTTTTGCCAGCACATTATCCAACTGTGCGAACATCATTGTTCAACCTAATCCTATTCTCACTAGACACACAGAGCCTTGCCAAAAATCACTAGAAAGTAATTGGGACAGGGAACTCTGTCTGATGCTTCATATTAGTAAACTTTGAAGTAGATTATTCTATAGATTTAATGCTTTAGCTACTTAGCTTCATTCCCGGACAATGAATCTATTCCAAGCTGCAGATTTATATGATTTACACAAATCATCTTCGATCATAATATCATTAGTGTATCAATATAAATAACATTCACATAAGCATTGAAAAATTAGCTGTGATGTATCTTTTATGTTATTGTCTCACCCCGTGGGACTGCATTTTTCATTCCCAGGTCAGGTGCTTGGAGGCAGGAGAAATCACCCAGTACCCTGCACCTGTCACATGCCCTCATATATGCCATATGAACATATGCCACTGTATCCATCCTCCATGGCCCCTCATATGCCTGTGCTAACCTATGCTGCTGTACACCACCTCCACCTTGGTTGTTCATACCTCCTGTGCCAACATAAACTCTTGTGCCATCTGCCAGGGCCCTGCCAACTTATGCCTATTTACACAACTTACATGGCACCTGATATCACAATCCCATTTTTTGTCTATTTCTCTTGACTCCTTATACCTCCTACGTCTCAAATCATCCACATGATCCTAGTAACCACCATGCCAACTTAAAACACCAATCAACCGGCTTTTGCTGTTCTCATTCCATGCCATTTCACTAACCAAAGGCATGGATGTAACACAGGGGCCATCCTGACCAAAATTGTTTTTTTTAATTAATGATTATGTTATTTTAAGAGACTCTTCCACAAAAGCATTCAATGCACTGAAATGCCTTCAACTAATCCCTTAATAAAACAAACATTTCACTTAATCCCTTATCTATACAAACATTTACATTCCATAAAAAATTCAAGCCGTTCATCAAGATGATCACATAATAGACATCCCATGACAGAAATGATGTTTTTGGAAATCAGTCATGCAGCTAAAAAAACCTTTTGTTTTAACCTCCACACATTTTTCAACAGCTTCATTACAGTCTTGACAGCTTTGGCAGAAGAGAAGGAGTTGGTGGAGGATAATCTCAGGGAAGGGAGTGTTGAATTTCCAGGCCAAGTTGCTAGTAAAAAGGAAGAGGAGTTGTCAGTCTTAAAAAGTATTAAGGTAGATAAATCCCCAGGTCCTGATGGGATCTATCCCAGAACATTGAAGGAGGCAAGAGAACAAATTACTGGAGCATTGTCAGACATCTTTGTATCCTCTTTGGCCACAGGTAAGGTACCAGAGGACTGGAGAATAGCCAATGTTGTCCCATTGTTTAAGAAGGATAGCAGGGATAATCCTGGAAATTACTGAACTGTGACTCTCCCATCGGTGTCAGGGAAATTGTTGGAAAAGATTCTCAGGGACAAGATAGATACACATTTAGAAGCAAATGGATTTTTACGTGACAGATAGCATGGTTTTGTGTGCAGAAGGTCTTGCCTCACTAACTTGATAGAGATTTTTGAGGAGGTGATGAAGATGATTGGTGAGGGGAAAGCGGTTGATGTTGTGTACATGGACTTCAGTAAAGCCTTTGACAATATCCCTCATGGCAGACTGGTACAAAAAGTGAAGTCACATGGTATCAAGGATGAGCTGGCAAGATGATACAGAACTGGCTTACTCAGAGGAGATAGAAAGTAGCGATGGAAGGATCGTTTTTGGAATGGATGGTTGTGAGTAGTGGTTTTCCACAGGGATCAATGCTGGGACTTCTGCAGTTCGTGGTCTGCGTAAATGATTTGGAGGAAAACATGGCTGGTCTAATTAATAAGTTTGTGGATGATACAAAGATTGGTGGAGATGCAGATAGTGAGGAGGATTGTCAGAGGATACAGCAGGATATAGATCAGTTGGAGGCATGGACAGAAAAATGGCAGATGGAGTTTAATCCAGAAAGATGTGAGATAATGCATTTTGGAAGGTCAAGTACATGTAGAAATTATACAGTGAATGGTAGAACCCTTAGGAGTATTGATATGCAGAGGGATCTAGGTGTGCAGGTCCACAGATCACTGAAGGTGGTAGCACAGGTAGATAAGGTAATAAAAAACGCCTATGGCATGCTTGCCATCATTGGAAGAGGCATTATGTATAAGGATAGACAAGTTATGCTGCAGCTTTATAGAACTTTAGTGAGGCCACACTTAGAATATTACATACGGTTCTGGTCACCACACTACCAGAAGGATGTGGATGCTTTGGACAGGATACAGAAAAGGTTTACCAGGATATTGCCTGGTATGTGAGATTTCAGCTGTGAAGAAAGGTTGTATAGACTGAGTTTGTTTTCACTGGAACACAGGAGGTTGTCTGGTGACCTAATGTTTATAAGATTGTGAATGGCATGGATAGAGTGGAAAGTATGAGGCTTTTCCCAGGGTGGTGGAGTCAATTACTAGGGGACACAGGTTCAAGGTACAAGGGGGGAAGTTTAAAAGCAATGAGCAAGGTAAGTTTTCACACAAAGAGTGGTGAGTGCCTGGAAAGTTTTTCTAGAGGAGGTGGTAGAAGCAAACACAATAGCAGTATTTAAGATGCACTTAAATGATACATGACTAGGAAGGGAACAGAGGGATACAGATCCTGTGAGTGAAGACAGTTGTAGTACGAAAGGGCAAAATATATTGGCGCAGGCTTGGAGGGCCAAAGGGCCTGTTCCTGTGCTGTATTGGTCTTTATTCTTTTGCTTGGCAGTTTTGATAGCTTTAGCCATCTCAATCATCACTGTAGTCATCAGCAATATTGTAAACCTACTATTTGCAGTAGATAAGCATGAACAGAAAATATATCCAGTGTGATTGGTAATTGCAGAATGCCTTCTTATCCTTTTTCCCTATAGCCTTTGACACAGTTGACCAACTAACCGTCTTCAGTGCCTCTCTGTAGTTTTACAACTTGTTGGACTGTCCTCATTTAGTTCATTTCTTCTTTATCAAATTACAGCTATAGCATTTCCAGCTATATTTTTTTCTTAATTAACCCATGTCATAACCTGTCTAATTCTCCAAACATAGAGCATCATACTCTTTGATTTCCTCATCTACACTTTGCCCCACAGCAATATCATCCACAGGCAAAAATAGCCTTCACCTATGTCCCGATGACATCCAGATTCCCTCAGTCACCAGTACTGACTTTCTACTGCCTCAATTTTGACTGCTATGTAGTCTTCGATGAGCTGAATTTCCTCAATCTAAATGTCAGGAAGACTGAAGCCATTGGTTTGGCCCTTTACTCTCATCACTCATGCTATTTTGCTCCACAGCCAATGTCTTAGTCTGAACCGGGCTGTTCACAATCTTTGAAACGAACTTAACTCTGAGCTGATCTTCCTAATCAGTAACCAATGGAGACGGTCTGCTTTCACCATGCCTTTTTAAATTTGTTTTTGAAATCCTCATTCACACCTTTGTCACCTGCAATTTCAACAATTCCCCTGCTCTTTTCATCAACTTCCCATTCTAGAACAAGCTCATTCAAAACTAGACTGCTCAGATCTCTTACTCATTTTCACTGATCTACATTGGCTTCTGGGGCCCTAATGACTCAAATTGAAATGTTCATGCTTGATAGGTTTACCCCTGCTTGTAACATCCTATTACATGAGTGTTGCAGATAAAAAGAGTCTACTCATGACCATATAGTAGGTTTGCCACCACCATCTCTTTAAATGTAAGGATTTACAGGGCCCACATGGTCTAATGTGGTAGAGGAAAACTGTTTACTGATCTTGGATTGAACAAGAAATAGTTCTTGCATGTTAACAACTAGTTACATAGGTATGATAGACATTGTTACAAACAGTATGAAAAAGACTGAGTTTTTAGGTCTTAGTCCTCTGGGGTCCTTCACTGTTGTCCGATCAAATCCATGTGACATCTTCGTAGTAAGTGGTACTTAAGACGCTCCTCAAAATTGACTCTTTCATATTTTTACTCCTTATGTAGCACTTAAAAGTACTTTCTGACTGTGGCGTCTTTGGCATTGTTGTTTCACTTTGATCCACAGTTGAATGCCTGAGCTTTCAATGATATAGACTTCATTTGCCTTCCTAAATCTGTCTGCTTCTGCAATTTCCTTTATTCCAATAAAACCTTTCTTAAAGCCTATCTCTTCCAGCAAGCTTTTGGACACCTCGCCAATATCTTCTGTTTTGGTTCAGCATCCATTTTATCCTTACAACTGTGAAATATATCTTGCCGTTTTAATTTCGCCTTTAAGGATACTATATATTTTTAAAATTTAACCTATTTTACTAATCAACTTCTTCAGGGATGTTATCACATACCTCTGGAGCTGATGGAACTCAAACAAAGGCCTTTTGGTCCAGAGGATAGGGACACTATCCTTGCACCGCAAGAGGGCCCTTAAAGATACTACTGTAAGTGTTGGTCGAATTATGTATCAGACTTACTTATTTAACAAATCATCATCTGATGACAAAGCATTACCAATCATAATGTTTACAGCAGCAAACGATTATGTCCTTTCAACGGAAATATCGATTCTGAAACTTGTTGATCCCATGTGATAGGAATATTCAAATGTTTAGCACTAAAAAAAAATTATTGTGGCCCTGCTGATAAATCTGAAAGTTTGAAAAATGTCATGGGCCACTCTACTTCTCATTCTACTAAATTGCATTTTCTGTCAAGTATCAATCTAATTCCATTTTGAACATGAAATCCTAAAGTTTGTCACCAAGGGAGAGCCATATGCCTGCAAGGAGCACTGCAGACCATTATTTACGCAGCCCATTCAGCATTCTTCATTAATATCACAGCAGGAAATGGTTTCTAAGCTGGTGGTTGCTGGAGAATGGACCTAAGGTCGTGTAGCAACATTGTGATTCCAGCAACATATTTTGATTTTTTTGTTCCTCCAAGACCTGTTCAAAAGGGATGGTTTCACTTGAACTGGAAAGGGACAAATATCCTGGTAGGGAGATTTGTGAGTTCCATTTTGGGATCCTTTAAACTAGTATTGGAGGGTGTGGGGATTCCTAAATAGCAGTAAAAATAGAAAGACAGATGAGAATGGTTCTGAATCAGAAAAGAGTGATTTCATTAGAAAAGACAGATAAGACCAAGTCAGAGAATGAGGTAACTCTAAAGAATTAAACTGCATTTATTTCAATGCAAGGACTCGTACAGATAAGGCACATAAACTTACGGCATGTATGAGAACATGGGACTGAGACGCCATAGCTATTACAGAAATAGGCTGAGGGAATAGCAAGAAATGCAGATGCTGGAAGTCAAAGTCAATACAGTGTGGAGCCGGAGGAACACAGCAGGTCAGGAACCATTGAACAGGAAAGCCGATGTGTTGGGTTGGGACCCTTCATTGGAGGGAAGGACAGGACTGGTAGTTGTTTGTTCCAGGTTTTGGATGCTATACAAAGGATGAAATGAGAGGCAAGAGAGGAAGGGGAGTGCTGTTTTAGACTAAGGAAAACATTTCTGTTATTATTAGAGAGGATATTTCTGAGGGATTGTCCAGTGAAACTATATTGGTAGAAATTAGAAATAAGAAAGGGATGATCACCTTGATGGGATTGTACTATAGGCCTGCTAATAGTCAGAGGGAAACTGAGGAGCAAAAATGTAGAGAGATCTCAGATATATGTAAAGTTAATAAGTTTGTAATAGTATGGGATTTTAATTTTCCAAACTTTGACTGGGACTGCCATAGTGTTAAAGATTTGGCTTGTGAGGAATTTGTTATATGTGTTCAAGAAAATTTTCTTTATCAATATGTAAATGTACCTACTAGAGAAGGAAGTCTTGACCTTCTCTTGGGAAATAAGGCAGGACAATTAACTGAAATGTTAATAGGGGAACACTTTGGGACTAGTGATCTTAATTATATTAGTTTTAAAATAATTGTGGAAAAAGATGACCCTTCCACAAAAGTTAAAGTTCTTAATTGCAGTAAGGCAAATTTTAATGGTATGAGCCAAGAGCTTTCAAAAGTTGATTGGAGTAGGCTGTTTTCAGGTAAAGAGATGACTGACTAGTGGGAACCTTTCAAAAGTGTGATAACAAGAGTTCAAAGGCATTACGTTCCTGTTAGAGTGAAAGGTAAGGTTGATAAGAGCAGGTTTCAATGTATGAGCAAATTGAGATCCTAGTCAAGAATAAGAAAGAATCATATATTAGATGTGGACAAGAAGGATCAAATGAATCTGTTGAAGAGTGTACAGATTAGAGCAGCATTCTTAAGAGGGAAATCAGGAGTGCAAAGGGGAGATATGAGATTATCTCAGCATATAAAGTTAAGGATAACACACAGAGATTCTATAAGTACATTAAGAGAGAATATGGCCCCTTAAAGTTCAACCAGGTTGTCTATGTATTGAACCTCAGGAGATGGGAGAGATACGAAATAAATATTTTGCCTCAGTTTTTACTGTGGAGAAAGAAATGGAGCCTAGAGAACTCAGCAAAATAAATATTGATGTTTTGAAAATAGCTCACATTACAGAATAGGAAGTATTGGAAGTCTGAGGAAACATGAAGTTGGATAAATCTCCGGCACCTCATCAAGTGTATCGCAGAACATTGTGGGAAGTTAGGGAAGGAATTACAGGGCCCCCAGCAAAATATTTGTATCATCTACAACCACAGGTGAGGTGCCAGACGACTGGAGGGTGGCTAATGTTGTGCCTTTATTTAAGAAAGGCTGTAAGGAGAAGCCTGGGAACTATGGATCTGTGAGTCCAACATCGGTGGTGGGTGAATTGTTGGAGGTGATTCTGAGAGGTAGGATTTACGTGCATTTGGAGAGGCAAGGACTGTTTAGGGTTAGACAGCACGGTTTATGTGTGAGAAATCATGTCTGACAAACTTTATTGAGTTTTTTTGAGGAAGTAGCTAAAAAGATTTTTGAGGGCAGAGTGATAGACATTGTTTACTTAGACTTTAGTAAAGCGTTTGATAAGGTTCATGGTAGACCAATTAGTAAAGTTAGATCACATGGGATTTAGGGTGAATTGGAATACAAAATTGGCTTGATGGTAGGAGACAGAGCGTGGTGGCAGAGGTAACAAAGCGTGGGGCTGGATGAACACAGCAGGCCAAGCAGCATCATAGGAGCAGGAAAACTTGACTTTTCAGGCCTAGACCCTTCATCAGAAAAAAAAACAAAAAGGGTTGTTTTCCGGACTGGGGGCCTGTGACCAGCAGTTTAAAAAAAAACAAAAAAGGTTGTTTTTCGGACTGGGGGCCTGTGACCAGCAGTGTTCCACAGGAATTGATACAGGGTCCACTTTTGTTTGTTATTTATATAAATGATCTGGATAAGAATATAGGAGGAATGGTTAGTAAATTTGCAGATGACACCAGATTTGGTGGTATAGTGGACGGTGAAGAAGGTTATCTAAGATTACAAAGAGATCTCAGTGGGCTGAGGAATGGCAGATGGTGTTTGATTTGGATAAATATGAGGTATTGCATTTTGATAAAATAAAAGGGGGCAAGACTGATGGAATTAATGGTAGGTCCCTGGGTAGTGTTGTAGAGCCGAGAGACCTATGGGTTCATGTACATAATTGTTTGAAATTTGCATCACAAGTAGACATAGTAGTTAAGAAGGCATTTAGCATGCTTGCTTTGATTGTTCAGGTCTTTAAGTATAAGAATTGGGACATAGTGTTGAGGCTGTAGAGAACATCAGTGAAGCTTCTTCTGGTATAGTGTGTGTGGTTCTGGTCACCCTGCTATAGGAAGCATATTATTAATTTGGAGTGAGTTCAGAAAAGATTTACAAAGTTGTTGCCAGAAATGAAAAGTTTGAGTTATAAAAATAGGCTGGATAGGCTGGGACTTTTTTCACTGGAGTGTAGGAGGCTGAGGGGTGACCTTATAGAGGTTTATAAAATCATGAAGGGCATGGATAGGGTAAATAGCCAAAGTCTTTTTCCAGACGAGGGGAGTCCAAACTTAAAGGGCGTAAGTCTCCACATCTCCTTCACTCATCTAACTACAATGTCCATCAATCACAGATTATATATCATAATTAAAACTTCACCCTCACAGAATTTGAACATTGCTCACATCTCACAGCTTGCACACTTTGCTGACAATTCAACAAGTTTGCACTGGCTGACCACATTGTATTACATTCGTTGATGCACTTTGCCCACTCTTGTAGGACATCGAAGCAGCAGCCCTTAGCAGGAAACTGGTGGCTGTTATATTGTCTGTCTCTTAAAGAACTAAACACGTAAATGAATCAAGTTATCGTATGACCACAGACTCTCCGCACAGTAGTACTTGAGGCACAGGCTGTGGCTGAAGATTATGTGGCTGTATTTTTAGATTAGTTATAATTAACTCAATCAGAGATCTTCAAGTAAATTGAACCCATTTAACTCTTTTGTGTTGCATTCAGAGCATTGTTCCAATAGCCACAGTTTTATATCCTCATGCTAACGAAAGTGGAGTGCTCAACATCTTTTGACTGCCATTATAAAATTATGGCTAGTGACTGGGGTAAAATTATCAAAGGTAGTAGTTTGCTTATACCTAATACTGCATCTTACATGCCCCTTTCCCTCATTTTGCAATCATCTCTTATTTAAAAGTTGCAGAAACTCTAGATGTGCACATAGTGCTTTCTATTCACCTTCTCATTGTAACCCAACCTTGCAACTTTCTCTTTTCAAATAGTCAAGGGCCACCAATTGTCCAAGGAATACTACAGGAACAAGGTGTGGAAGAATTCAAAGAGACTGATAATGAGGAAACACTGTCACTTGATTTTACACTCACAGCCACCAGCTGAGATATTGACACTGCACGTACTTTAACGAGTAGCTTGGATGTAGGTTCTACCTGTAGTGAGACATGAGACATAATTGGCCAGCAGTCAGAGCATTACAAAAGCATAGTATAAGAATCCGTTTGGGCAGAGGGCTCGATTGCATACTCCAAGTTATGCTGTAATGGACTCAGATGTGACCATAGTGGGGCAAAAGAAGAAAAACACTGCTAAGCAAGCACAGAAAAATACTTTGTGCAATGTTCATACAATCAGAAAGCCAATAGTCATTATCCAGGAGCATGGGGAAGTCTGCAGCAATATTTCACTACAGCTTGCACAGAGTTGGAGACTAGCATAGAAATTGTGGCCAATCAATTGCCATTCTTGTGGGTCAACCGTGATGCAGCATCTGATGGTTGATGCCTTGACTTTCACTGCAGCACAAGTAGAAGCTATCAATGTCTGACAGCTTGTGGCTGTACTGCAAGTTTATCTGTAGTTGCAGGTAGAGCTACTCATGGCTGTTTGGCAGGTTTTTTTTTTCTTTATTCATCACGGGATAAGGGTGTTGCTGACCAAGCAGCACTTATTGCCCATCCCTAATTGTCCAGAGGGTAGTTTAGAGTCAACCACATTGCTGTGGGTCTGGAGTCACATGTAGACCAGACCAGGTAAGGATGGCAGTTTCCTACTCTAAAGGACATTGGTGAACCAGATGGGTTTTTCCTGACAATCAACTATAGTTTCATAGTCATCATTAGATTCTTAATTCCAGATTTTTTATTGAATTCAAATTCCACCAGCTGCCATGGGAGGATTCGAACTGGGTCCCCAGAACGTTGTCTGGGTGTCTGGATTAATAGGCCAGTGATAATACCACTAGGCCATTGCCTCCCCTGTAGGGAGGGGATTCTTCCCTAATAGAAGTGAACTACCTTCCACTGGCCATGCTGCAGTCACTGGAGTAACACTGGAGTAACAGGTAAATGCACACAGGACACAGACACTAAGGAAATGCAAGAGGGGAGCGGGTGAATTCTTTATAGAATATTGGGTGGTTCAGTTGATAAAATTGGTTTTGAATGAATGTTTTATGATGACTTTTATTTCAGTAATGTAGACAAGTGAACACTTTGGTGGTCAGTAACAGCGAGACAGTAACATCTGGGACTGTTAAGGAAAAGAGAGCTGTAGTTTTCTTCGCTGGTGCAGGAGTCAGGTGAGCTATCATGGGCTTGCTGTGAGTCTGCAGGAGGTGACAGATTTCAGTAAAGGTGTTCTGTGCATTGTGCACTGTTCTTCATTCAGTCTGAGATAGGAGATTTCTTATTGGCAAATCTGAATAGATATGGCTGAGTGTGACCTTACAAAGGTTTATAAAATCATGAGGGGCTTGGATAAGGTGAATAGCTATTATCTTTTTCCTTGGGTGGGAAAGTCCAATACTAGAGGGCATAGGTTTGAGGTCAGAGGGGAAAGATTTAAGAAAGACCTGAGGGGTACCTTTTTCACACAGAGGATGATGTGTGTATGGAACAAGCTATCAGAGGAAGTGGTGAAGGCAGGTACAATTACAACGTTTAAACGTCATCCAAATAGGTGTATGAATGGAAAGGGTTTAGAGGGATATGGGCCAACTGATGGAAAATGAGACTAGGTCGGATTGGGATGTCTGGTTGGCTTGAACGAGTTGGACAAAGGGTCTGTTTCTGTGCTGTACGGATCAATGACTCTATATGGTCTCCTACTAATATCGTTCCTACCACCTTCAAACATTTTTGTCTCTTTGATTTGTCTCTGTTTTTCAAAAAAGGAATGGAGATTAAAGGTTAAAGGTACCTTTAAACATTGTAGTTTGGAATTCCAACCCATTGACGTAACAAATGGGACACCAAAACAAACTCACCTCCAGCTTAGCCAGCAAATGTAAAGGTAATGGTGCATCAAAACTCCAGGGGTGAGGATGAGGGGGTGGGAGTGAAGTGAGGGGAGGGGCAGCAGCAGTTTGGGGCACTGGGAAGTAGTGGTTGCAGTTTTGGCAAATGCATGTTGGCCATTGGTCTGGCCCAAAGCCAAAGTTGACTTCTATGAGTCAGTTCCTTTAGGAGGTAAAAATTGAAAAGAAAAGAAATCCAGGGTACCACCAATGAACTCATTCAGGCATCTTGTTATTTTTTGCTAATCAAAAGTGGTGTCAGCTGCAAATTATTCTCTACACGACGTACCCTGCTTTCCAGATATTTATTTTCCCCTTGCTGACAACTATCTGCTGCAGCCTTTGTCAACGCGGCAGCAAAGGCATTACTCGCCTGAGCTGCACAGCAGCCTCATAATTCTCTCTGAAGTACCACACAGACACTGCATTGCAAGGCGGAAAATGAAAACAGCTGTGTGGGTTTTTGGTTACACTCCTAGCCAGCCCTGCTGCTAGCCCTCATTTGTTAGTGAAGAAAATCTTCATGAAATTCATCGTAAGTAAGATACAATTTGTCTCTGCTTGCAAAGACCTAGTTTTCACCTTTTTTTTAAAAAAAAATTGGAGGCTTTTTGTGTATCTTCCTGAACTATTTTGAAATTAGCGAATGTAGATTTTAACAATCAAAACAAGAATGAGATACTCTTCCTCTGAAGCAAACTTTCCTTTTTTGTACTAATAGTGAATGCCCTGAGTGGTTTGGTTTTGTTTTGTTTTGAAATGGAACAACAGCAAAGAAAGGGTTGCTTATGTTTGTTGCCATAATGTTTCAAGTTCTTCCCAAAAGTATTATGACATCATGAAAAATAATTTGTTTTTATCAGCAAGACGGCAAAAAGAAAAAGGTCAATGGGTATTGGAGGTAATATTGCATAAAGTTTTACTCTAATCGTTTTGCAACATGTAGAACATCAAAGTCAACTCTGCCAGTATCCACTTGATTATACATCTAACGTGTTTTTTTTGGGGTGAGTGTGTTTTTTTTTCATTCCAGGCATCAGCTTTGCCTCAAAGCAGCCATCACATATGTGGAAGACTGTTTGTGTTTTTAGTGGAGAGACTTGGCAGCCACCTTGGGTTCCTTAAATAAAAAAGAAACCGTGCTGTTTGATTTTCTTGTCTTTACTTCCATTCGGAAACCTGATCTTCAGAAAAGTAGTCACTTTCTTATGGCTTTGGCCCACTGTCACATTACAGCGTAATTTCTCCTGCAGGACATGAGATAAAAGTGGAGTGAAACAGAAGCAAACTCCTGGGAGAGGTGATATGCATGGTGCTGAAGACTGAAGCACTATTCAAAATTTGTTAGTTCACGATAAATCATCTTGCAGGATAATAACATGGGGGTGGGCATGAGGTAGAGCAACAAAGTTCCTGTAGTCATCTGGTGCTATGGTGTGACAGAGAGAATTGTGGGAACTTGTATGGTGGTCATGAAAAAAAAAACGAAACATGCATCGATGTTAATTGGTTTCAGTTCCTCCGCTCGCCTCTACTGCTGACCTAAATGTGTCCAACTGTTTCCTACTTTTTTTGGCATTTGCTTGCCTTGCTCTTGTCACCCTAAATGGCTTAATTCAACAAAAAATGTCCACTATTTCCTGTAACCTCTGCCTTTTCTCATTCTTACATTCAAAATGGTTTTTCTTTGAATCATCTAAGAGTCCCTCTGCTTCCTTCACATTGAACAAAGTTAACGTTGTTGACAGAAATGGTTTTGACTTCAGGCAAAATCTGAGGTAATAGCCATTTATTTGTCTCCACTTTGAGCTCACAAGGCCTTTTTGTTTGATCCAGACGCTTGAAATTTTGACACAGTGCATGCCCCTGTGACCACAGGCAATTTATGGAGAGAGAAACAAAAATAACCATTCATATTTAAAGCCAGAGGAAATGGCTGTAGATTAATATTTGTGCATTTGCAACAAAATTTCCGATAGCCTTATAACATATTCAGCCACCCTCGTTGAAAACCCTACAAGCATGTTGGGTAAACCCCTTGTGCTACATCCAGAAAGAGATTTGCCTGTTACTTTTGGATAGCTTTCAAAACATGTCCATTTATATACATTTCTACTGGCTTTTTTTTCTCTGAAGTAGTTCAAACAACCAATATGTCATTTGTCAAATCTCCAAGTTCGGCAATGTCTGAAATTGGCATATGTGTTTGCATATTTTGCTCTAATTCACACAAAATGTGTTTGAAGCCATAATTTGCAGAGTCACTAACAACGAAGTCACTAGTTCATCAAACATCCCCATATTCAAATGCATGAATAAATCGTTTATGCTTGAACTTAATTTTGAAAGGGTTCTTCTAGCCCCGAAAATGTAAACTTCTCTAATTTTAAAACTTATTTTAATAGGCTGTTACTGCTCCTAATCTTGCAGGAGACGTAATGAAGAGTTCACAATGCATATCATTATTAAAGGTGCAAAATGGACTGCAAGTTGAAATCAAGAAGCCGATGCATTATAAGTTGCAGATGTCACACTTGCTGGTCAATTAATTTATCTAAATAGTATCTCACCCTCAACCTCCAGATTATAATTACAGGTTACTGGATTTGGTTACTAATTGACATTAAATTTATTGCTGGAATTAGCATTGGCACTTAACAGTGTAGATACCCTTTTAATAATGTGATCATTGTTAATGCAATGCCAATAGGTATCTCCAGCCCAGAACAGGAATACTTTAAACTGTTGAGTTTCAATCTGCAGGTAGCAAATTCATTTTACAACTTTAAAACTGTCAGGTTCTGAAAGTTTACTATTTTCTTGTTTGTCTCTCTCTGAATCTGCTCTCAATTTGTCCTCTTTCTCTGTCATTCCTTGTTTCTTTCTCAATCTATGAATCCTATTAGTCAAGGTAACAGACTGTTCATCCCATCATTCATGAAGATTCCAGATGCCTTGTTGCCTTCTCTATTATCAGCTCACATTCCCAACAAATAACAGCGCACACATTTTTGACCTTAAGAGTCTTTGAAAAAGTCTGACTAAAGAGGCACATTGTGAAGTGACCCACTCCAACATGTGTTTAAAGATGCTACTTAAAATGGTACTGTTTGAATAGACCAGTTACACTAGCAATTGGTTCTATTTCTTCTTTCAGACAGGAAAAGCAGAGCTCTACATACACCGATCAAATTTTTAATAATAGGGAACAGCTGTAGGAACAGTTATTTGCTAATATCAAAAGTGAAAATGAAGTTTAACAATCTGCACCATTTGGTAAATATTCTGAGCTGTTTTGCATCTGTTATAACCACACTGCAGCTGGTACAAGGTTGAAACCACTTATTTTAGGATCCAATCCCTTGCTAATATAGAAAGTGCCAAGAATTTGATAATTTGTCACATGAGTCAGGCTGTGGACTTTATATCCATGCAAAGTTGAAGTATCAGCATGTAAAGTGCAATACAACTGGTCTGTTAAAGGATTAAGGATACCTCTACTCTAACAATAGCTACTGAGGATATGGCATCAGATCATGTGAAAGTGGACCCTGGGTCTGTATATAATTATGTTCAATACAGCTTGTCAAAGTTCACTTGTCTGAGTGTGGATCTCATCTTATTACACAAAGATCTATCAATTTGAAGATTTCTCACAAGTCATGCTGTTCATTTTATATCCATTAAAAGCTAAAACATTGCCATGTGGTGTGCTGTACAACTGGTCCATCAAAGTGCCATTTCTTCTACTGTATCTAAGTATGTTTATATTAGAGGTAAATCATAGCATTGCACTTAAAGCACAGGTTTGTCATTTTCACGGTGGTTACGGAAGCTTAAATAAGATTTTCTTTTGAACGCCAAGGTGGACCAAAACATTGCTTAAGTGGGATAGGTTTACAGCTGCCATATCTTGACCGTTCCCTGTTCCAATTGGGAGAGCTGAAATGATTAATAAATCCTCTGTGGGTACACGTTTGGTCCAGGTGGTGGAACTCTGGCATGTGTAGGACATAAGAAATGCAAGACAAGATGATTCAAAAAGAATAACCAAAAGTACTGTTTGATGCCTGATTTCTGGTTAACAAAGGCCTATTGTCTTGACATGGATAGACAATTAAAGGAGGAAATAAATCCAGTTATTTTGTACATATAAATAATTAATTATGTAATGGTGCCATTTTGAATAAACAAGCTGATCTTGTAATTCTGATCTTGTGCTTGCAGTCAATCATAAAGATATGTAGGCGCACCTAGTTTGGATCAATCTGTAAGTCAGCATTTTTTTTAATAATGAGGTAATAAGCATATTAAAAGAAAATGACACAACCGAAATTTAGACTTCTCACGCAGTTTTATTATAATACCATATATTTGCAAAGCTAAAATCTGAATCTTTTCAGGCATTCCACTAAATTGCCTTAATATTTAACATCAGCAATTTTATTATGGAAAAAGATGTTAACAGGATGGTCAGTTTGATTTCTGACTTTAAAAATGTCATTAGCAGTTGGATGCCATTAAGCAATGCTCTGTGAATATTACTAACGAGTAGACTTGTTACAGACCAGGCTCAACCAATGATTTAACTTTGTGCTGTCCACTTGCAACACTATTTATTGATTTAAAAACAATACATGGTTATATACGGTCAATCTAATGAGACTTCAAAGATGTAGATCAAAACTTTTCAATTATTATTTTAAAGAAACCTGTCCCCAACTTATCTTTCAGAACGTTTAATCACTTCTTTGAAATACACATTTAACAAGACTTCATATAAAACATGCTTCACTGCAAAGTAATCATTTTAGAAATTCAGGTTTGTTAATATTGGATATTTAAGATTATTGTGTATTGGAATTTGTTGAAAAAAAATCTTTTTAATGAATGAAATAGAAGTGTATCAGTCAGACTGAGAATCTCTGTTCAAGCATGAAGCATTCAGAATTCCTGTCCTTATATTAGCAAAGAAGGGACATTTGATGCATGCCAGGTTTCACAATTAAATCTGAAGTAACAATTGATTCCTGTGAATGAGTTCTTCTGGCTGTGTAAATGCACCAGTGGTGGGATATTGATTTCATAAAGAGTCCAGGAATGATCTGTGCTAAGCTAGAGTCTATAGGTGTGAGACTGGAAAAGCACAGCAGGTCGGACAGCATCCGAAGAGCAGGTAAGTCGATGTTTTGGGCTGAAACCCTTCACCAGGGCTATGCTAGTTGATTTCAGTAGGGACAGATGAACTTCTAATTTCTAACGAGTGACTTACAATTAGAACCTCTGTTTAATGTGAACAAATATTGTGATTTTCAGTAGCAGTTCTACAACTGTATATAGGGTACTGGTGTTCTTAATTACAGGGCACTCGGGTCTGGTGTCTGCTCAGCATCTGATGTCTGTGTCTCTTAACAACATTACATAGACATGCTTGTCATTCTGGCAGCTTTCACACATCTGTGCTAAGCTACTGTGCTTTAGTACACTGGTACGAAAACATGCAAATTAGAACTAGGCTTTTTTAGACAGTAAAATAAAGAATTGCGGATAATGTAAATCTGAAACAAACAAAAACAGAAATTGTTGGACAAACTCAACAAGTCTGGCAGCATTTGTGGAGAAAAACAGAGGAAATGTTTTGAGTCCAGTTACTCTGTTCTGAAGAAAGGTCTCCAAACTCAAAACGTGAACTCTCGTATTCTCTTCACAGATACTACTGGGCCTGCTGAATCTCTTCAGCAATGTTTGTTAGTTTCTTCCACAGTATGTGTACCTGGACAATGCTCCAGAATTCAGACCCTGTATGATTTGAGGGATACACAGAAAGCCCCTCCTTATGTGAGCTATTTCCTCCCAGGCCTTGCAATTACAAGCATGATGGACCAGGCAGAAGGCTATCTCACAGATTCAGCTATTAATGGCTTCATCAATACACACAAACAGGCTGAGGAACAGCAGGCAGGTTTGTCAGAGGGACTCAGTAAGCTATATTGCAGATTGGAGGAGTCCACCAGTGTTATCTGTGCCATGCTGGTTCTATTTTGCATATGTTTGGCTGTGTCCATGGAGAGGATGGTAAAGCCATGGAGAGGTAGGCCCAGCCTGTTAAGCTCCATTATGTTAGCCATAGGTGTTCAACATAATAACCAGGTGTGAGGTAGATGACGGACCTTGATCTTACTCCAGGTGCCCCTTCATCTCAGGGAGCTAGGATATTGTGATCAGGCACCCATAAAGGAGGAGGAGTGACACTTAGCACCTTCAGAAACTTCTTCTCAGAACACTGCATTCCAGCCCCTCCTCCTTTCCCCAGGCTGTGTTTCCAAAGCCTTCAGAAGTCCAGACCAAGGAGGGTGAGTTTGCATCTGGGCAGGGCACTTTCAGCAGGTCTGCACACTCTAGGGCTAGTGTCTCTTGGAGACACTTACTCTCCAACGCTTACAGGCCACACTTTGATATAGTGAGTGGGGAAGAAAGAACAAAGCATATAAAGAACACATAGGCACATATCAGAGAGATTTTTTTAATCACTTGTGGGATGTGGATGTCACTGGCTGGCCAGCATTTAGTTGCCATAAGACCATAAGACCATAAGACATAGGAGTGGAAGTAAGGCCATTTGGCCCATCGAGTCCACTCCGCCATTTAATCATGGCTAATGGGCATTTCAACTCCACTTACCCGCACTCTCCCCGTAGCCCTTGATTCCTTGCGAGATCAAGAATTTATCAATCTCTGCCTTGAAGACATTCAACGTCCCGGCCTCCACTGCGCTCCGTGGCAATGAATTCCACAGGCCCACCACTCTCTGGCGGAAGAAATGTCTCCTCATTTCCGTTCTAAATTGACCCCCTCTAATTCTAAGGCTGTGCCCACGGGTCCTAGTATCCCCACCTAATGGAAACAACTTCCCAGCGTCCACCCTTTCTAAGCCATGCATTATCTTGTAAGTTTCTATTAGATCTCCCCTCAACCTTCTAAATTCTAGTGAATACAATCCCAGGATCCTGAGCCGTTCATCGTATGTTAGGCCTACCATTCCAGCGATCATCCGTGTGAATCTCCGCCGGACACGCTCCAGTGCCAGTATGTCCTTCCTGATGCGTGGGGCCCAAAATTGGACACAGTATTCTAAATGGGGCCTAACTAGAGCTTTATAAATTCTCAGAAGCACATCACTGCTTTTATATTCCAACCCTCTCGAGATAAATGACAACATTCCATTCGCTTTCTTAATCACAGACTCAACCTGCAAGTTAACCTTTAGAGAATCCTGTACTAGCACTCCCAGATCCCTTTGTACTTCGGCTTTATGATTTTCTCACTGTTCAGAAAATAGTCTATGCCTGTATTCTTTTTTCCAAGGTGCAAGACCTCGCATTTGCTCACGTTGAATTTCAGCAGCCATTTCCTGGACTACTCTCCTAAACTGTCTAAATCAGTTGAGATGGTTGAGGTGAGCTGCCTTCTTGAACCGCTGCAGTCCACACGTTGTGGGTAGATCCACAGTGGGAGGGAATTCCGGGATTTTGACACAGTGGCAGTGAAGCAATGGTGATATATGTCCAAGTCAGAATGGTGAGTGGCTTAGAGGGAAGCTTGCAGGTGACGGTGTTCCTATGTATCTACTGCCCTTGTTCTTCTAGATGGAAGTGGTCATGGGTTTGGAAGGTGCTGTCTAATGATCTTTGGTGCATTTCTGCACTGCATAATGTAAGTTGTACATTGCTGTTATTATGTGTCAGTAGTGGAGAGAGTGGATTCTTATGGATGTGATGCCAATGAAGTGGGCTGCTTTGTCCTGGATGGTGTCAAGCTTCTTGAGTGTTGTTGGAACTGCACCCATCCAGGCAAGTGAGGAGTATTCCATCACACTCCTGACTTAGGCCTTGTGTTTCTGATATGAGAAGCTCAGGTTAAGTCCGTTTTTCAGTGTACATTCGCTGGGCTGACATGACAAAAATCCATTTGGTATACACAATGTAATAGTCATGATTACTTGAAACCATAATACTCAATGTGCATTCTTGGACAATGACTGACCTCCTGATAAAGTGCAAATTGAAACCAGATGGATGGTATTACTGAATCACTGCCATCATGATTATTGCAATTGCTCCTAGCAGGGCTTGAAATTCCAGTTGTTTTACTTACTCCCGGAAGAAAAAAACATGAACTTACTCTACTTACATTACTCATGGAGTCAGCCATTTCATGCAGTTATTGCAGAATCAAATTTCCATCTGGGCTGTTTCAATTTTATCTTCTATTGAATGAGTTTCAGACTTTGCCAGATACTCAGGATGATCCCCCCATATTTCATGTTTACTTTTATGTTGTGATAAATGCCCCGAATTTGCCCCCCAGAGCCCATGGTTTTATGTATTGCCATGTCCCTGTTCAACCTTCATGCTCCCTATAGAGAGGTCAGAGTAACCTTGACATATAAGAACCCACCCTCCCAAATTTCCTGGTCTGCTTGTATGGCCTGCATCCCCAGATGTGAGATGCCAACTTTTCCCAAAACTCCTGGGATGCCACCTGATAAGCTGCTGACCATTGTTGTTCAAACCCTCCAGAACTAACTGCGGCTCACCCTTGGACTGACATAGCAAGACAGCCTTGACTGAGCATGACTCATTCCCGAATTTTAATGTCTCTCCAGCACCCTGACTGACCTACCTGGATCCCCATACAGGTTGCACTTGACTTGCAGGACTGACTGTAGCCTAATTCTTGGACTACAATGACACATATCCCTAGAATCCAGCTGGGTCAAGCAGCTGACTGGCTATTGTCAAACTCCTGAACTGGAATCAGACCAGCCCCTTGACTAACTGTAACAGTATCCCTGACTGACTACAGTGGCAGTCCACAAAAGACTGCTCCTGTTTGACTTTCAGACTTGGCCATGCGGTCTTTGCTGAATCAGCTGCTGGCATATGCTGCAAGTGTGACGTTGAAGCAGCCTGTGCTGTACAGTGACATATCCACCCTCTTGATTGTTCAATGCTCCCCAGTGTGAAAAGTTGCCCACCTCTTCCTCTGCACTGAGCCACAGAATAAGCACAAACTAAGTAAGCACAAATCCTCTAAGCCTTTCACACTTTATGTATCCTAGTAAATATTGGGAAGGCTGAAATCTACCATTATTTATACTCTCTGTTTAACACTTCTCTGAAACTTGCCTATATATCTGCCCTTTTATCTCTCCCTGACTGTTTAGGGGTCTATAGTACAGTCTCAACAATATGACTGGTCTCTTTTTGTTTTTAATTTCTAACCATATGATGTCAAATGGGGAACCTTCGAAGATATCATCACTCCTTCTTGCAGTAGTTGACTCCTTGGTTGATATTGTCACACCACCTCCTTTTTTACACTCCTTCCTGTCTTGCCTAAACAATCTATACTGCAGAATATTAAGTTGCCAGACCTGTCCTTCCTCAACCATGTCTCTGTTATACAACAGATAACCTCAATGTATTAATTAGCATTCCGAACTCATCTGTCATATTCACAAGTCGCTAAATGCCACCCAGCCTTGTTCTTCTCCTCTGTGCCTTAACCTGACTATATATGCTTTGCCCTCCAGACTGATTTGATTTTTTTCCATATTTGTCTGTGCATCATACTATATTGTGCCTCCACTCCATCTTAACTCTCCCTGCCAAATTAATTTAAACTCTCGCTAACATCAGTAGTAAAAATAAGTTGGTAGCTGTAAGATGAATTCTGTGTAGATGCATGTGAAACAGGACTGTCCCCATGCATATAGCAACTTGGCAGAAGCATGCAAGTCTTATGTTTTCCTGGGCTCCAAAGTAAAGAGTTGAAGGGCTGAAGTGGCGTGTGATTTGATCCGAGAGCAGATGGCGATGATGTGAGGCTGATGGTTTGCTGCTGCTGACTTACATGGACACAGGACAGACTATGCAGGGATATTATGGTGAAGGCAGAGTTGGTTTATGGATCTGACAAAGAAGTGTTGAGCTGCAGGTACCAGGTACCTGTTCTGATTTACATGTCGGTGGTTTGCACCATATACTTTCCCAGCGAAAGGAAGCAGCATTGGAAATGGTGTAGAAATAAGGCAGTTGGGCTTATAATAGGATGCAAATGCATGGAACTATGCTTGTCATCACTAATTACTCATTGAGTCTTAAAGTTTTTCAACTTGGAAAGAAGCCCTTCAGACAAGCACGTCCATGTTGGTCATCAAGCCCCTATCTGCTGTAGTCACAGTCTGCCCATAGCCTCCTGTGCTATGCTGTTTCAAGTGTTCATCTAAATATTTAAATGTTGTGATGGTTCCTGCCTCAACCACCCTTTGAAGCAGTGAGTTCCAGATTGCCACCATCCTCCAGGTGATGTAATTCTTCTGATGTAATCCCCATCTAAACCTCCTGCCCTTTAGCTTAAATCCATGTCTCCCGGTTATTGACCCCTCTACTGGGGGAAAAGCTACCCTGTCTATGCCCCTATTAATTTTGTGCTCCTCAATCAGATCCCTTCTCCAAGGTAAACAGTCCCAGCCTAGCTCGGCTCTCTTCATAGCTGAATGTCTCCAGCCCTGGCAACCTCCTGGCAAATCATCTCTGCATCATCTCCAGTGTAGTCACATCCCTCCTAGAGTATGGTGACTGGAACTGCACGCAGTATTCCAGCTGTGGGCTGACTAACATTCGAAACAGTTCCATTATAACCATTTTGCTCTTTTATTTAATGCCTCATTGGGCAGCATGGTGGTTTAGTTGGGTGGCATGGTGGCTCAGTGGTTTGCACTGCTTCACACTGCCAGGACTTGGGTTTGATTCACACTTTGGGTGACTGTGCTGAATTTCAAAAATCTCAATCAAATCTGTCAGATAGCTTTGGATTTGCCTTTACCATTCTGAAGAAGAGTCACTGGACTTGAAACATTTACTGTGGTTTCTCTGCCAGGCCTACTGTGCTGCCAGACCTACTGAATTTCTCCAGCAATTTCTAGTTTTGTTTCAGATTTTCAGCATCTGCGGTTCTTTGTTTTAATTTAGTGTTTTTGTTCCATGCCCCACTTTGTTTCCTTCTTTACTTTCTATACATCTCTAGGGTTCCATTGTTTTGAGCCTCTGGTATCTACTATAAGCTTCCCTTATTTACCCTATCCAATCCTGTACAATATTTGATGTTCAGAGTTCTCTGGATTTGTTGGTCCCACTATTCACCTTTACAGGAACACATTGGCCCTAGACCATCACTTTCTCTTTTATGAATGATTCCCACTTCTCTGATATAGATTTTACTTCAAGTAGCTGCTTCCAGTGCACTTTGGTCAGATCCTATCTCAAAATATCAAAATCAACCACGTACCAGTTCAGAACCTCTATTTCCGGTCCCTTTCTACCCCCCATCAATAGCACTAGTAGGTCATACTGAATTAAGGCCATTATCTCCGCTGCTTTTCCCCTCTTCCTTTTCCCACCTTGTACAGCTGCACTCCCCAGAGGATCCGTCATTCTCATCACTTTGCAACACAATAAAACTGTTCGTGAGTGAGATACACTCTGGAACTTTCCAGACTACTTACTGGTCTCCCTTCTTCTGGCTGGTGGTCAATTATGGTGGCTCAGTGGTTAGAACTGCTGCCTCATAACACCAGGGACCTGGGTTCGATTCCACCCTCAGGCAACTGTCTGTGTTGGAGTTTGCATATTCTCCCTGTGTCTGTATGGATTTTTCTCCAGGTGCTCCGGTTTCTTCCCACAGTCCAAAAGATGTGCAAGTTAGATGGATTGGCCATGCTAAATTACCTGCAGTTTTTAAGGAATGTGCAAATTAGGTGGGTTATAGGGGGGTGGGATGCTCTGAGGGTTGGTTTGGGCTGAAGGGCCTGTTTTCACACGGTAGGGATTCTATTCCTTTCCTGACTGCATTTCCTTAAGCTGAAGAGTGACTGCATCTAAAAAAGGCACTATCCACGTAACTCTCAGTCTTACGAATGTACTGTGATGCTGTCAGCCAACACTCAAGCTCCTAAGCTGATCAAACTGATGGCCTTCCTGTTATGTGGTCATTCAGGTTGCTAGGAATATCTATGTTTTCCCCAATACTGAAGACCGCATAGTACATGACACTGACCTCTCCATTAATACGCTAAGTTAAATTATTCTTCACCAAAATTTAAGCCAAATAGAAAAATTATTTTAAAATTATTTATTCTTATAGATTAGTAGAAAGTAGAAATTCTTTGCCCTTACAGGTAGCTCCCTCTCCAGTACCTATAAGTTCTTTCTTTCTCTGTGTTAGTTAGAAACATATTATTCTCAATTTCTGACATTGAAACACAGTGGTAACAGCAGCTGGTAACCAACAGCCAATCAACTCACAACTTTCCAGTAAGGTTACTGGCACATCGTTTTCAAACTCAGTCGAGCAGCTCAGGACAAGGTTCCCACACAACTCCAACCTCCTCAGGGTAAGTGACGGATCCCAAGCATTGATCTGTTGTAATTCACAGTCCCCTCATTCCCAGAGGTGTATGTGAAGCTCCAAGTCTCAGGCTTTCAGTCAAAGTCCCAGAACCTGTTCCCATGCAGATCCAGCTCCTCTCATCTTTGGAAGGAATTTTTAAAAATTCATTAATGGAACGTGGGTATCGCTGGCTGGGCAGCATTTATTGCCCGTCCCTAGTAGCCCTTGAGAAGGTAGTGGTGAGCTACCTTCTTGAACCACTGCAGTCCACTGTAGGTGGACCCACAATGCCCTTAGGAGGGAATTTCAGAATTTTTGATCCAAT
Source organism: Ginglymostoma cirratum (assembly GCA_024137785.1). Classification (NCBI taxonomy): domain Eukaryota; kingdom Metazoa; phylum Chordata; class Chondrichthyes; order Orectolobiformes; family Ginglymostomatidae; genus Ginglymostoma; species Ginglymostoma cirratum. The sequence continues at coordinate 32,263,037 of JAHRHZ010000058.1, read as the reverse complement.
GTGAGGAAAAATAGTGAGATTCTTATGTCACTAGTTATAACTGAATGGGAATATTGGAGATAACAAGGTGTGGGGCTGGATGAACACAGCAGGCCAAGCAGCATCATAGGAGCAGGAAAGCTTGACGTTTTGGGCCTAGACCCTTCATCAGAAAGATCTTTTTCTTTGCGTATAGGTTCTAATTTTTTTTTCACTTTCACCATATGTTCCCAACATCTTCACTATGGCCCACACCACTCAAGGGAGTGGAAAATTGTACTGATCATTGCATACATCCTAAAAAAGAGATATTCCTGGATTGGAAATAAATAAGTTGACAGATATACTGTCCGCTCCACTCTCCCCTCCAGCCCCACCACACCCGGCACTTTTACCTGCAACCGCAGGAAGTGCTACACCTGCCCCCACACCTCCCCTGTCACTGCCATCCCAGGCCCCAAGAAGACTTTCCACATCAAGCAGATGTTCACCTGCACATCTGCTAATGTGGTATACTGTATCCGTTGTTCCCGTTGTGGCCTCCCGTACATCGGGGAAACCAAGCGGACGCTTGGGGACTGCTTTGCAGAACGCCTACGCTCGGTTCGCACTAAACAACTGCACCTCCCAGTCGTGAACCATTTCAACTCCCCCTCCCATTCCTCAGACGACATGTCCATCCTGGGCCTCCTGCAGTGCCACAATGATGCCACCCGAAGGTTGCAGGAACGGCACCTCATATTCCGCTTGGGAATCCTGCAGCCCAATGGTATCAATGTGGACTTCACAAGCTTCAAAATCTCCCCTCCCCCTACCGCATCACAAAACCAGCCCAGCTCGACCCCACCTCCCTAACCTGTCCTTCCTCCCACCTATCCCCTCCTCCCACCTCAAGCCCCACCCCCATCTCCTACCTACTAACCTCATCCCACCCCCCTTGACCTGTCCGTCCTCCCTGGACTGACCTATCTCCTCCCTAACTCCTCACTTACACTCACCTTTACTGGCTCCATCCCCACCTCTTTGACCTGTCTGTCTCCTCTCTACCTATCTTCTCCTCTATCCATCTTCTATCCGCCTCCCCCTCTCTCCCTATTTATTTCAGAACTCCCTTCCCCTCCCCCATTTCTGAAGAAGGATCTAGGCCTGAAACGTCAGCCTTCCTGCTCCTCTGATGCTGCTTGGCCTGCTGTGTTCATCCAGCTCTACACCTTGTTATGACAGATATACTGGATCAGCTTTGAGAAATTCAGTCACCAGTATGTTTTATGATCTATAGCATCAGTGATTTCTCCAGTCTGATAATTCCTCAACAATTCAGTTAAACTGAAAGTCATTTTGATGTGAAGCAGTCTCAGCTTTGCATTAGTATAAGCCATAATTTGATAGCAAAGTTATGCAATTTATATTGAAACAAGAAGCATATCGTTATAAGACTCCCACCAGGATAGAGTCTCACTCTCTTGGCTTTCACACCAACTGCAGTTCAGTGTAAGGCTACAAAAGAATTTTGTAGGCTGTTACCAGAAGAGAAAATGTTAATCAGAAACTATTATCAGTTCTCCAGAAAAGGAAGAGAAATCTATTGAATGAGTCAGGCCTATTGCCTCCTGCTGGGCATCAGTAGGAAAGTAGCGGTTCCGGTATAAGAGCGAAATTTGTTTTCGTTTTCACCCTAGCATACAGAGCATTGAAATCAAAAAGAGAGTGATAAATTACACACCAAAAAAAGAGATATATGTTGAGCGGGCCACTACTAACAATCTGAGATTATATAAACATTCACATTTCATTAGAATTTCACTCAATCAGCCTCACTTCTTTATCCTTCACACTGTTGGCTATCATGTGTCTTCAGTGTGTACGAAGTGTTATACTGGCACAACTGGAAGAGTTGGAGAAAAAATTTTACTGGTTAGTCTTAAAATTGTTCCATTTTAAGTCAATCTGTGACAGCTTCCAAATCTTTTGCACAGCTTATGTTAAACTGTCAAAACTCAAGTTATAATTTAGACAACACAGTGGAAAATTATTTCCTATTGAATCACCATGGAGAGAGTTAGACCAGCTGCTAAATCAGATTTCAGAATTTTCTACTTTACTGAATGTTACATTATTTCCCAAATATTATTTTTTGTTTTGTTTGTTTAGCTTTTAAATATGCCTACCATTCACGTATGTTCATTGTGGCTCAAATTTCAAGAAAATCATTTGCAAAATGTTCAAGATTGTTTTTATTCCTGGAACTTATAGTTTTCAACAAGAAACTCTTCCACACAAAGTTTTCCTTTAAAACATGTATAAATTACATCGTTAATCAGCCTGTTCACACAAGATGATTATGTACAATTAATTGTTTGTAGTACTCATGGAAATCAATAGGTACTAAAACATCAACCAAATGTGAAATATTTTGGAGAACGAGTAAAGATATATCTTGTGCAGAATTTCTTAGGAATCAACTACATTCTGATATTGTCCCTCTTTAACTTGCAGGTAATAATGTTGTTCCCTGTATCTACATAAACAAATCTGCTAGCACGAGAACAACACAAAAAATAGAATAAGGCCATGAGAAGTTGCAGAGTTTTGCCTTGTGGATGCCAAGTCCTGCTGCAAAAGTGTGATAAAGATATTGGTGAAGGACAAGATTTAGATTAGTTATTTACCACAGGATGCCAATGATTGCCCACACAAACATGCAGGGAGGCCAGAATTTCTTCACGTTTTTTATTTATTCATTTTGTGGGGTGTGGGTATTGCATGCTGGCCAGCATTTATTGCCCATCCCTAGTTGACCTTGAGAAGGTGGTGGTGAACTGCCTTCTTGAACCACCACAGTTCACCTGCTGTAGGTTGACCCACGATGGCATTAGGAAGGGAATTCCAGGATTTTAAGCCAGCGACAGTGAAGGAATGGCAATATATTTCCAAGTCAGGATGGTGAGTGGCTTGGAGGGGAACTTGAACAAAAACAGAAGATGCTGGAAAAGCTCAGCAGGTCTGGCAGCATCCGTGAAGAAAAAAATCGGAGTTAACATTTTGGGTCCAGTGACCCTTCCTGAGAACTTGAAGATAGTGGTGTTCTCATATATCTGCTCCCCTTGTACTTCGAGATAGAAGTGATCATGGGTTTGGAAGGTGCTATCTGAGGATCTTTGGTGAATTTCTACACTATTCTATACTATCTTGTGGATAGTACATACTGCTGCTACTGAGCATCGGTGGTGGAGGGAGTGGATGCTTGTGGATGTGGTGCCAATCAAGTGGGCTGCTTTGTCCTGGATGGTGCCAAGCTTCTTGAGTGTTGTTGGGCTGCACTCATTCAGGTAAGTGGGGAGTATTCCATCACAGTCCTGACTTGTGCTTAATAGATGGTGGACAGGCTTTGGGGAGTCAGGAGTTGAGTTACTTGCTGCAGTATTCCTAGCCTCTGACTTGCTCTTGTAGCCACTGCGTTTATGTGGTGAGCCCAGTTGAGTTTCTGGTCAATGATAATGCCCAGGATGTTGATAGCGGGGGATTCAGTGATGGTAACACCATTGAATGTCAAAGGGAGGAGGTTAGATTGTCTGTTATTGGTGATGGTCATGGCCTGGCATTTGTGTGGCATGAATGTAACTTGCCACTTGTCAACCCAAGCCTGGATATTTCCAGGTCTTGCTGCATATGGACATGGACTGCTTCAGTGTCTGAGGAGTCATGAATGGTGCCTGAACACTGTGCAATCATTGGTGAACATCCCCACTCCTGACTTTATGATGGAGGGAAGATCATTAATGAAGCAACTGAAGACTTTTGGGCCTAGGACACTATTCTGAGGAACTCCTGCAGAAATGTCCTGAATCTGAGATGATTGACCTCCAATAACCACGACCATCTTCCTATGTATAAGGTATGACTCTAACCACAGGAGAGTTTGCCCCCCATACCCATTGATTCCAGTTTTTCTAGGGCTCCTTGATGTCAAATGCAGCCTTGATGTTGAGGACTGTCACTCTCACCTAACCTCTGGGATTCAGCTCTTTTGTCCATATTTGAACCAAGGCTGTAATGACGTCAGGAGCTGAGTGGTCCTGGCAGAACCCAAACTGGGCATCAGTGAGCAGGTTATTTCTGAGCAGGTGATGCTTGACAGCACTGTTGATGACACCTTTCATCACTTTACTGATGACTGAGAGTAAACTGATGGGGTGGTAAATGGCCGGGTTGGATTTGTCCTGCTTTTTACGTACAGGACATACTTGGGCAATTTTCCACTTTGTCGGGTAGATACCAGTGTTGTAACCATGCTGGAACAGCTTGGCTAGGGGAGCGGCAAGTCCAATCACAAATCTTCAGTACTATTGCTGGAGTGTTGTCAGCGCCCATGCCTTTGCAGTATCCAGTGTCCCCAACCATTTCTTAGTATTGCATGAACTGAATCGAATTGGCTGAAGACTGGTATCTGTAATGCTGGGGACCATTGGAGGAAGCTGAGATGAACCATTCTTTCAGCACTTCTGGTTGAAGATTGCTGTGAATGCTGGAATGATGTGCTGGGCTCTTCCATCATTGAGGATGGGGATATTTAAGGGGCCTCCTCCTCCGGTGAGTTATTTAATTGTCCAGCACTGTTCATGACTGGATGTGGCAAGACTGCACAGCTTAGATCTGATCTGTAGGTGGTGGGATCACTTTGCTATGTCTATCACTTGCCTTTCCTGGGAAATCTTCCCAAATAGTGTATGCCCCTCTCCCAGAATACCAGTGGCAGTGAGCGAACACCCTTAAGTGTGGATAGAGAGGTCAGCTTTCCCCACTCTGATTTAATTAGGAAAATAATGGGCAGTCTACCCATTAATGTCACTCTTCAGTCTATTGTCCCCTGCTTGCTTTTGAGAAGAGAATTGAATTATACTGTTTGTGAGAGATATTGAAGGCTCACCAGCTCATCTATTATGGTTCAGCATCTTCAGGTAAAGATAAAGAAAGTTGAAGGAAACTTTCATTTTTAAACTAATGACAATTAATATGCCACAGAATTGTACGTGGATAGTCAAGATGAAATCCCCTCAGCTGAGGTTGAAATAGACTGCAGAAGAAAAATTAAGGGAAGAGTCTGGAGGAGGAACTTTAAAGGGAGAAGAGCAGGGAACGATTAATGGATGAGCATGATGGGGCCAGAAAAATGGTAAGTAAGAGCAGGGGAGATTTGGGATATAAGGGAGGAGTAGAATGCAAATAAAAGCAAAGATGCTGGATCAGCTAGTGAATTGGAAACATCCCTCAGCAGAGGGATTTAGGAAGATTCAGACAGCAAGAAATGAGTGAGAACAGGAGAAGACTGGGGGTTGAAATAAACATCTGAATGGACAAGGGTTTGGAGTAAGTATTGCAGTGAAGGAGGGTATTAGGTTAGTATTTCAGTGTGGAACGGTAGGGGAATAGCATTAAGTAGAGGCAGGGATAATGGTGTTAGTAACCCATGTATGTGAATGGGACAAGCTTTAAAAAGTACCCCAGTAGGAGAGGCTTTGTGGTGAGCATCTGAGCGGGGGAGATTTTAAAGAATGTATTTCAGTGGAGGAGGGTTTGGAAAAGTTCAGTCCATCTGTGAAGGATTGAGTGCTAAAATACTTTATTGTAAGAAGGGTACGATGAATAAATATCTTGGAGGATCTCCATTTTCCAAAAAAACAGAATACCTCTGGTTTTTCAGTGTATCAGTAGACTTTTTTTTACAACATTGTGAAGGTTCCAATGCTTTAAAAGTTGGATAGGTCCCAAAACCTTTCAAACAGTGAAGAGGTTCCAATAATTTACATTTGAAATGGAGTTGCTTTTTTTTTAACTAACTGAGTAATGTTTACTTGTACTGGCAACATTCCTTCATTTTTGAAGATGGAATCAATTTCTCCAATTTTGTTCCTGCGATAAGGACTCCAAGATTTCATGCAGTTAATTGCAATGGATTTGCACCAATGAATTCAGCAAGCTAGCATTTTGAGTCTAGATGACTTTTTTTTTTGTTTTCAGTACAGATTTTTCCATCGCAACTCTGCAGAACTGCACAAATCAGAATTTGTGGGGTCAGCTCACTGATATTTCCAGTGAATTTACTATGGCATAAATCCCATGTAAAGCAGGGGAATTGTGCTGGCAGTACTTGCAATTTAGACAGCAACCTTTAAAGTTTCATGTCTGGCTGAAGATTGCAGCAGAAGATAAATTGGAAAATATCTGGCGCACTGGTAGTCATCACAGTGTGGTCAATAAGAGAGAGCTTTGGAAATGATACTCAAGTTGACACTATGGTGCACAAGTATCTTTGGTAAGTTAAAACAACCAAAAGAACCATGGATGCTGGAAATCAGAAACAAAACAGATATTGATGGAAAAACTCAGCAGTCTAGCAGCATCTGTGGAAAGTTCTGAAGGAGGATCACTGGACCCAAAATGTTAACTCTGATTTCTCTCCACAAATGCAGCCAGACCTGCTGAGTTTTTCTAGTAATTTCTGTTTTTGTATCTTTGGTAAGTTGTTGTGGTGAGCTATGTTTAATTGAGATTTAGTTTACATTTTCAAATTCAACTTAGATCATGACATCAGACACTGCTAATTATTCAACACTTAACAGCAACTGCCTGTCAGTCACAGTTAATGCATCATCTGTGAGATATTAATAACTGTGAACAGTAAGCTGTGTTATTAGTTGCAACTTGGATAAGGAACCAAAAGGTGCGTAAAGGTACAGTCGATTCTGCTATAATGCGATAGTTCCATTCCTAGCAACATCGTATTATAGATAATCGCGCTATAGAAACAACAGGGCCTATGGGAAAAGTGGGGTTGGGACAGACCACCAAAAGAAATCACTCAAAATTGCTCAAAAATCACTCAAAAGCCTAACACAATGGATAGCACAGCTTGAATAAATGTTTCAGTCATATCTAATAATGATATAAAAGTAAATTTCACACCTTACCTTGAAAAAAATGTCAAGATAACCTGATGGAGGAGGAGGTTTTGAGGTTGCTCTGTTGTTAATGCAGGGTTGAGGGTGGTCATCGTCATCATCACCTTCAGGTGCAATTGTGGTTGCAGGGTTAGGGAGAAAAATAGTTAATCCAGAAGTGGGTGGCTGTGGTTCATTGTCTTCTGACTGTTTCTTGGGGGTTGGCTTAAAAAAAGACATCCAGTTTTTGATGCTTTTCCCTTTTTCTTCCTTCATAAAGAAGCTGTTCATAGGGTGTCAAATAAGATCTTATTCCATGAATTGCTACCCTACTGCGTTCTGCATTGTAATCAATGTCTTCTAAGAGCTGCAACTGCTTCTTAATTTCCCTCAGGATAGAAGACAAACTAGAAGTGGAAAGCTCTCTTAGTGCTGCATCCTGGTCTTCATCTTCTTCATCTCCAGTTCAAACTACCCCTCAGTGACTACCCCTCAAACTAACCCCCTTTTTTTCTCTCATTGTCTAGCCCATCTCATTGCCTATCTTTAATTACAAGATCTTAAATTGCCTTAGCCAACATAAAAAAAAATTAAACTGGACTCTGTTTAACAATGATGAGTTCTCTTATGAAAACAGCTTGTTCTTAAACCTAAAGCTTAAACTGTTTGAGCACAGGATGACAACGCTCCGTTAATTTCTGTTGATCTCTTAAATCCTTTATTCTTTTCTCCCAGGCAATTTGGTCATATGATAATTTAAGGGAAACTATATGCTTTACCAAAAATCATATCATAGGGAAACCTAGTTCTTAAAGAGACTATCAACCCAACAAAAAGTATAGGCTATCGTAGCATGCCCACCCCTCTACCTACCTACGTACACACACACAGAGCACATATGAGCACCACAGTAGTGATTGACTGCCACGATGTTGTATCTATATGAGATTGATTGATTGAATGATTTATGGTTGTCACGTGTACTGAGATGCAGTGAAAAATGTTGTTTTGCATGCTATACAAACAGAACATACCACACAAAGTGCATCAGGGTAGTAGAACAGAGTGAAGAATATAGTGTGACAGCCGCAGAGAAGGTGCACAGCGAGAGAGATCAGAATTAACATTTGAGAGGTCCATTCAAAAGTCTGATAACAGCAGGGAAGAATCGATTTTTCAATCTATTTGTATGTGTATTCAAACTTTTATATCTTCTGCCTGACGGAAGAGGGTGGAAGAGTGTGTAATTGGGGTGGAAGACGTCTTTGATCCTGTTAGTTGCCTTCCCGAGACAGCAGGAAGTATAGATAGAGTCTGTAGAAGGAAGACCTGTTTGTGTGATGAACTGGGCTGTGTTCACAACTTTCGATAATTTCTTGCGGTCTTGGGAAGACCAGTTGCCAAACCACACTGTGATGCATCCAGACAGGATGCTTTCTATGGTGCATCAATAAAAATTGGTAAGAGTTCTTATGGAAGTGCCAAATTTCCTTAGCCTCCTGAGGAAGTAGAGACATTGTTGTGCTTTCTCGACTGTCACATTGACTTGGGTGGAGCAGGACAGGTTGGTGGTGATCATCACTCCCAGGAACTTGAGGCTGTTGACCATCACTTGTAAATAATCACTAGTAAATAATGATTAAGAGCGTAAACAATATTTCCTGCCATTCCTTTGATTTAATCCAAGGTAGTCTTTTCTTCTCATGAGACTTGTCTAATTTTGAGTCTGGGGCAAAATCATTTTTAATGGAGATTTATGTTTTAGAGAACAGAAAAGCGGATTTAGAAGGGAGACTGAAGCTTCCAGGTCAAGGGTGATTGATGGAAGGAACAGACCCAAGAATGGGAATTGTAAGGCTAAAGGACACAGAGACATGTCTTTAAAATGTAACTATTGTAACTCCAGTGCATTCCAACTTGGTCAGAAATAGACATTTTGTAGTCCTTCCTTTGTGCTGGAGAGTTTTAGATGACTGAACAGAGATAATGATTTCATTGGGGTAAAGCTTACCAATGATACAATGGAATCTTTATCCCCATTTATAAGTTTGAAACGCAATAGGTCTTGCCAAACGGTTTGTACTGAATTACATATCCCTGCTGTTCTCAATCTTGAGAGCACTGGCATATATTATAGATGCTCCTGATTAAGTTGACCTTTGAATCTTCAAGAAGTCCTTACTAAAATGTGGCTTAACTCGTTCACCAAATATAAAATATGATCCAATACTTTTGACATAGGTAGTTGCCATTTTGAAATGTAAGGAAGCCATAACACTGGTAATTCAAATTAAATCAATTTGTCGTGTTGCTTTAATTAAATAATTTAAAAGGAGAATCCCAGTTGCCTGCAGGACTCCAATCCACTTCCTTTGATCCTTCTGAGTTTGACCCATAAGGCAGTAGGTACTATTTGGTGTCAAGGTATGTCCACCTGGCAGCGGAATAGTTTATAACATCTCTGGTGACGAAGATGCCTTGGTCAAAAACCATACGACACCAGGTTATGTTCATGCAGAAATCTGAATTCCCCTGCTCTAGCACAGTTGCATGATGAGTAGGCAAAGTTTAAGCTTGGAGCCAGCTTCACACTTCATTCTTTTTTTACAGGGAGGCCTGTGTCTGTTCATAGGTCAGCATGTGCAATCTGCATGTATGATTATGTTTTAAACTCTCGTGAATCATTTTAGGAGTACAGCCTTTATCACCTGTTTGACCACATGTACCAACTTTTGGGAGGGTATTTCTGAGCTGAAAAATTAAGGCCGACTCCAAATGTGACCTTAAAGATGGTATTTCTTAGCTGAATTATATGTCCTAAATAGGCATTTCCTGGCACCAAAAAGTAGCATTATCTTAAAACACAGCAGATATTGTTTTTATAGCAGATTTCAACTAAACAGCTCTAGAGGTCACAAATCAGGTAGCAGGTGACTAATACATACTGCCACTGTACTGATCCCTGAAAGCAAATGCTGACTACCACTGCTCAGGAACAAGAGGATAACTATGCACACCAGGATCCTGTTGCTCTTAGCACATAGGTGGGAAACATCTGCCCAACCATTTGGCAAAAAGCCAATTAATATTATCACAAAGAATGGACAAAAAAGAATGATGTGTCAAACCTGACAATGCCATTAGTCTTCTGCGATGATGCTTTTCAGTTCAGTGTTAAGTCAGAAGATCGGTCAGATTTTAAAGCCCAGCAAAGAATGGCTGAAAAAAAATGAGTAAATGAAAGCAGAGTATGCCAGAAAGCTAGTTAGTAATATCAAACAGATTACAAGAATTTCTACAAGTTATTAAATAGGAGAAGAGTACTATGGCTAGTGTTGGCCTTCTAGAGAGTAAGTCTTTGAAATTGATCATGGAGTCATTGAACAGGCATTTTGAGTTTGTCCTCGATGTAAAAGACTGAAAATTTCCTGAAGACATTTGAAAAATCAAGAGGTGATAGAGAGGAAGAACTAAAACAAGCGCCATTTATAGGAGAAAAAGCTGCTGGGAAAAGTTATTAGGCCTAAAGCCTGACAAATCACCAGGATGAGTTGCTGTGTATCCCAGGATCTTACAATAAGTGGCTGCAGATATAAGAGAGGCATTGTTGTAATCATCAAAAATTCTTTACGTTGTGAAATGCTCCCAGAAAAATGGAAAGTAACCAATGTAACATCATCGTTTAAGAAAAGAGAGAGACAGAAAGCAGGAAACTGTAGGCTGGTTATCATACCCTCTATCATAAAAGAACTGCTGGAATTCATTATTAAGGAGTTTATAGCAGCATGCACATAAAATTACAATGTGATCAGGCAGTTAACATGACTTTGTGAACGGATAATTATATTTAATATTTGATAGATGGAATCTAATGTGGGAAAATGTGAATTTGTTCAGTGGACAAAGAGAAAAGTAGCATACAGACAGTCCCTAGGCTGTGATCGGGTTCCATTCTTGAGTCCATTTGCAAGTTGATTTCTAAGCAAGTCAGAACACAATGCAGGATAATATAAAATAGCTGACCATGATATGAGGCAATGCTGTGTGTTGGATCTTTAAAATTATCACTAATACAACCTTATATGAGATTGCATTCAAAAGTAAGAGCATTCATAAGTTGGACATTTGTAAATCAGGGACCCTCTATTACTTAAATAGAGAGCAATTGCAGAACTTGGACTGCAAAGGGATCTATACATACAAGAAACATGTAGGTCCAGATATTCTGAAGCCCAGACAGTTGTTTCTCCAGGATAAGCTGGAGTTGTGCATCAGGACCATATGGAAAACTTGATGCAATTGATTCCAAGAAGATTGCCTAAGATGTTAAAAATTCCAATGGCTAATCACTTGGAACTCTCCAAAGCTCTTCCACAGAAAGCAGTGGGGGCTGGGTGATTGAATTTACCAAAGCTGACTTAGTTTTTAATGGACAAGTGGTCATGTGTAATAAAGTTGGCAGAAGTGGGAAAGTGGAAAAAGGAAAGTGGAGTTGAGACTACACCCATATCAGTCATGATATTGCTATAAGGAGAGACTGGATGGAAAAGTTGAATGGCCTACTCCTGCTCCTAAAACCTACCTCAGGTGAGTGAATGAACACTGATTTTCAAGCCTGGGGTCATTCTGTCATGTGGACTTCCCTTAGAGTTTCTCCCGTTCCACTACTATATATTTGTAATGGAAACCTTCATTACACATATACCTGGGTTCCCTGCCATACTTCTGCCTAAATTAGAGAGACATTTGGATACAGTTCTGTCCTACAGCTCAATATTCCACTGCCATTACCCGTTAAAGCATCAGGATATCATTTAATGACTGATCTGGGGAGAAACTTTTGAGAATTTGAGAATTGTCCTTTAAATATTGCAGGATCAAAGTATTTATAATGGCCCTGAAGGAATTAAAGGAAAACAAATTTTACATGTGAGATTGCCACAGTCTTCTGTTGGCAGTGAATGAACTATGAGTTCCAAACTGCCAGGAACATCAATTGCCCGATGTCTGATTGAACATGCTTCCAACATCCAACCAAATGGTTTTGAAAGCTGAATTTCCAGTAAAACCAGCTGCCAGAAATACATGTTCATCCCTTGAGGCTACAAAGAATGCAGTTAGCTCAGTCTGTGACGAGGTTACATAATGGCTTGAAAATACAATGCCTGAAAGCATAATAGCAGAGTAATTTTTTTTAAAATGAATCGCACGACATCCACACAATCAAGTCTATGTTGTGTTGGGTGCTGTGTAACATTGTGAGGCAATCATTTCGAATCTGTAAACAATCTCAGATCATGTATAATCTATTGAATGTCATTTATTATTAATTATTTAATAATATTGACTAAATGTGTAGTACTTAGTCTCAAAGTCATGGGCTGTTTTACCTAAAATCTGCTGAATATCAATTCCAGGGGAGTTTCAATAGGAGTTTCTCTCTGCGAGCTCTAGTGAGTTATCTCAGACAATTCTGTACAGCTCAGCCAATTATCTCTGCACAGCACTTCTATAGTGCCTCACATGTGCTATTGTGAGCTCACCGGTGGCGGAACCTCCCAGGATTCCCAGCATCAGTGCCATATTTAAAACCTTGAATGCACCAGGTCATGCTGCCTTTCACAGGCACAAAGTGTGAGGGGAATGGAAACAAAAAGCACACAGATGATGGAGATACCTCATTGCAACGACAAAGTCACATTCATAAATGTACTGCTATTTTATATCTCACCACGTGATCAACTGCTGCTTTAAGAATCAAGCGACATAGGTTACCCAACCTTAGCATCATCCCAGCTTAGGACCCTGTCTAAAAAAGTGCTATCCCTTCCCTAATGCCCATGACAGCATGACATCTTCTTACTGTTCAATGTGGGAGCATCACATAATGGAAAACTTTCAAACGATTGAAAATATTCTCTTTTATTCATCAGAAAAAGTGAAGGAAAAAACAAAGAAAAACTACATTTTCTGTTGGGAACAGATGGTTTTAGAGCAACAACAGATTTGCAGTCACTGAATGATCACTGCACTTTGCTCACATCTATTTGAACCAGGGTAGTTGATTTGTTTTGCCTGAGGCTGTTTTGCTCTATCATGCTGCAGGTATCCTGGGACATCCACAGTCTGTGACGGCACTGCACCCCAGTCATCTGGAGGAAATGAAATTGACAGTAATGGATTCTGAGTCTCCAGAACCTCCTCTGCATCGTGAGGGGACTTCCAGCTGCAACACCTTCATTTGGACTTGCTGGTTTACCTGTTTCTTCTCAATTTCTCTGCTCCTTTAAAGCATCACAGCCATAGCTATGATGACCTCTGTTGTGCCTTGTCCAGTGGTCGCGGTTCCAATGAATCTGTGTGGCAAATACATGAAACAGAACAGGTCTTTTGTAATGTGAGCAGTCAGCAATAACATCAGAAAGAAATGATCTTTTGGCATTGTCCTTGATACAGTGGGGAATGGAGGACTGCAGCAAGGAGGGTCATAGAATACCTGTACATGGACCTCTGACATAATGGACCTTATTCTGATGTATACTATGCAAGCTGTGTCACACAAATGCTGTTGAAACATTGTAACTACTTTATGATTACTAGTACCTTGTCACCCTAATACCTCAAATAAATTAGCAAAAAGCATCCATTTGAAAAAATATTGCATATAAAGGGGTTAACATGTTTTGGCCAAAAAGGATACCTCCCCAGCTCTCATATGTTCCGTGCTCTACATCCACAGAGAAATCCGCAGAGCCACACAGACATCTCTGTTGCATGCTGCATCTAGAGCCATTTTGCCAAGTCAGTTGTTACAGCAGTAGGAGTGTGTGCTGGAAGTATGCCAAGCAGGCAGATCATTATGTCAGTCAGAGTGCAATATTATTTGACTCTTGTGGTACCATTTGCAACCTCAATGCTCCAGCTAATCACCTCTCAATCTCATACAGCTGGAAATGTGCTCAGCAGAAGAAGGAGCAGCCCCAGCCACAACCAGTTCTATTTAACAAGATCAGAAACTACTCTCAGGTAAGCTACTGAATTATTGCTAATGGCTTCAGCTAAGTTTGCAAAAGTGTTTGGTAGTTTGTCCGCTCATTTAAAATTGGTGAAGGCCAAAAGAAGTAATGTAGCATTTGGTAAAAATCCTGGTTTTGGCTTTAAGCATTTTGCTTGCTGCCATGGGCATTATTATTTTATTCTCCTTGACCTGCTCTGTTACAGGGAGAATGAGCAGAGGGTACTCAGAGGAAAAGACGCCTGAAGAGGGTGGAGGTGGAGGGTGAAATGGGCTCTGAACAGCAGACCATATCTACTCAGATTCTTCAAGGAGTAGTCGTCCTCCCGGAACTCAGCAATGATCTGTGGATTAGACACTCCATTTTACTAAAGTCTTGCCCATGAAACAGGAAACCTGTTTCAGGTAGATTGCAACCTCAGAGCAGAGGGCAGATGCTGCTGCCAGTGGCTGGGAAGGTAACTGTGGTCATGGACGTCTTCATATTGGCTCCTCCATTTTGGAATAGATAACATTTCCAATTTCTTGCTGTTTGTTAGTTTGGGGTGTTGAAAGGAAGGAACTGATGTACTGTATGAAAAAAAGGGGAATACCTCTTTCCAGATAGAAGCAAGTGGAACCTGACATGTAGCTTCTCTATAATGCACCAAGTTTTTCCTTCATACAGGATGCTAAGTGACAGCACATATACTGCTATATTGGTGCGTGTTCACAAGTCCAGCAATTAAAGCAAAACATGTTTCACCCCATCATCTCAACACAAAAACAAAATACTGTGGATGTTAGAAAGCTAAAGCAAAAATTGAAAGTGCTGGAAATACTCAACAGATGAGGCAGCATCTATGGAGAGAGAAATGGAATAGAACAAAGAACAAAGAAAATTACAGCACAGGAACAGGCCCTTCAGCCCTCCAAGCCTGCGCCAATCCAGATCCTCTATCTAAACCTGTCGCCTATTTTCCAAGGATCTGTATCCCTCTGCTCCCTGCCAATTCATGTATCTGTCCAGATACACCTTAAATGACGCCATCGTGCACGCCTGTACCACCTCTGCTGGCAACACGTTCCATGCACCCAGCACCCTCTGCGTAAAGAACTCTCCACGCATATCTCCCTTAAACATTTCCCCGCTCACCTTGAAATCGTGACCCCTAGTAATTGAGTCCCCCACTCTGGGAAAAAGCTTCTTGCTATCCACCCTGTCTATACCTCTGATGATTTTGTAGACCTCAATCAGGGCGCCCCTCAACCTCCGTCTTTCTAATGTAAATAATCCTGATCTACTCAACCTCTCTTCATAGCTAGTACTCTCCATACCAGGCAACATCCTGATGAACCTCCTCTGCACCCTCCCCAAAGCATTCACATCCTTTTGGTAATGTGGCGACCAGAACTGTATGCAGTATTCCAAATGTGGTCGAACCAAAGCCCTATACAACTGTAACATGACCTGCCAACTCTTGTACTCAATATTTCTCACTACAGTGTTACTTGAGCTATTTCCAGCATTTTCTAGGGTCACCTCAAAGACAAAGACAGATTCTGGTTGGTACTCATTCTCTATTTCTTTATTACCTCTGATTTCATATCTAACTGCAGCCTTATTGACATTATGTGAAGATTATGCAAGTTGTACACGAACGTTAATGATGCCCAGTTCGGTCTCATCTTCCTGTCTCTGTGTTGACAGGCTCCTTGTCCAATTTTTGTTCCTAGATAAGTTGCAATTTTCTCAAATTAAATATTGGGAACACCAAAATTATTGTTTTCAAACTATGTTCTTTTATCACTCAACCCTGACCACTGTTTCAGGTAGAAGCAAACAGTATGCAACAGCCTGAAGTTACACAGGGGTAAAATTCTGAACCCATAAACTTTCACTAACCTTTGCCTAGAACTATGGAATGATTTATAGAGGTGTAGCATCACTTCTTTGCTTTTATGCGCTATGCCTCTATTTATAAACATAAGGATCCCATAAGCCTTCTTGGCAGCTGCTTCAATTTGCCCAGCCACCTACAGAGAATTATGCCCAAGAACCATAAGGTCCTTCTGCTGTTGTACTCCCCAAAAGGTTGTACCATTGAGCCTGTAATGTCTTTGTGTTTCTCCTACCAAAATGCATAACCTCACATATCTCTCCATTGAAGTTCATTCGCCAGGAGTGTGCCCATTCGGCCAAGTTGTCAATGCCCCTCTGCAATCACTCACTATCATCCTCACAATTCGCTATTCTTCCTAACTTAGTACCATCTGCAAATTTAAGAGATTATTATCTCTGTATGATTGCCCATGTCTTCCCTTGCCTCAGCTTATCTGCTGCTATCTTTATTCCCCACAGATTCAACAATCTCAATGTAAACCAAACTGATTTTACACTTCTCCCGAAACGTCAAGTTTTCCTGCTCCTATGATGCTGCTTGACCTGCTGTGTTCATCCAGCCCCATGTGTGTTATCTCGGATTCTCCAGCATCTGCAGTACCTTTTATCTCTCTTACACTTCGTACAGTTGAGTTCATCCAAGATTCTTTAGCTTAATTCACATCCTACACTTTTGCCTCATTCGTTTACTTAAATAGTGGCAAGACACTCATACTGACACTTCCAAGGAAGGCTTATTGTTTCTTCTTCCAATCAGGTAGTTTACAGGGCACCAGCAGGCCTTGCTCTGAAATCAGTTTCAGGACAAAGATTGCGAGGCCCATGTTGTAAGTTAAGTGTTTTGTTAAGTGCTTTGTGATGGAAGGTGGAGGAGAAGATGTGTACAGTTGGAAGCAAGGGCAGAGGTATGGCTGTCAGTGGGCACCACTTTGCCTGATTCCCATTGTTCTGATCCCAGATGACACTATCCGAATATGTTATGATCTGGTTTGGGACAATTAAGATATTTATCTTTTTAAAGGAAAGCAAAGTCTGAGATCCCAGTTACTCACTAAGAGAATAAAGCCACAAAATTCCATCATTTTGAACAAGCAAAATAAACTTTACTCTTTATGAAATTGGAAAAGTAAAATAATTTACTATACAAACATGTACAATGATGTTCTAACATGCAGAAATAACAAGAAATACATTAAGCTAACAGACAAGCTGTGGTCAGTTACTGCACAGAGTACATTAAATGGTAGATGCAGTCAAGATAGATACGATGGATTTCTCAGCAACTCACCCAGAAGGTGATGACAATATGGGTCACCAAATCTCATGAAAACTTTGTTTGTTATAAGGATATCCAATTCTCTGGTTTTGACAATGTAGCTTTGAAGCTCCCTCAAATATACTCAGCGACATACTGCCTCAATGACTGACCATGCCTTGGATAATTCAGTTTCTTTTTCTGAGACTGAGTTTCCCAAAATTCCTATTCTACATACAGGAATGATTACATGTCTTCTGCAGATAGGTAGCTTTACCAAGTTGGCCACAGGGTTTTTTCACATCTTAAATCTTTCTCAGCTGCACCAGAACAAATTCTGTTTGTGACCATCCTCTCAGCCAAGCCCCTCCACTCACCTGCAACTTTTCTGAGCCCTAACTCTCTCTACTGTAGAACTAATAACCTTCTGCCACATTGTCAGTTCCTCAGGACTTCTTCTGAGCCATAGCTATCTGGACACTGCTAACAAAGCACCTCTGCTGTCAAGATTCCCTTCCATGTGCTTTTAAGCACCTGAGTGACCAGCTGCCTAATGGGAGCAACCTTCTACTTGGACTGCCTCCAACCAACTGGCTACATTCTGTGGACGTCCTTTTCATGTCAGTCTCTACAACCCATGGTGTCCTTTAAAATAACCAAATTCTTTAGACGCAAAAGAAAATGCAGCCTTTGCACGCTTTCCATGCACAGGGACTTGTGTAAATATGTGGTTAATTTTCATCATCTACTGTATGAGCACATGTGTGTCTAGCTGCAACTGCATAAATGAAGGTACACAGCTTAGCAATCTTTAGAGTTACACAATGTTTGATGGTCTGAGATGTGAAGTGAGCATCTCCTGCACCATGTGATCAATGGTCATGCTTCACACAGTGAGTCTCCCATTGAAGCCAGCGTGTTGTGAGCTATCGATTAAACCACACGTCCCCCACTCCAGCATTTGCCCTTTCCTGCCCATACTGTATTGCCTTCATCTCTTACACATTGAGTTGCCATCCTTTCACAGATATTGTCCCCCTGCATACCTGCATGCTGCCTCCAGTCCCCTGAACTGCGTCCCCCAGCTTCCTCCTTGCAGCAGTGCTACCTGATACCGCTTCATTGACTTTTAGTGGATCAATTGCCAGGAATGACCATGGATGGCCCTTGACTGACTTGGAAACACAATCCTGACCAGCTCACTGACTGACTTCCTATGATTTCTCGGAGTAGTTGCATTGGGCCCACTGGGCTGACATAATCAGACTGTAGTATTATGATTCCAATTGACGTTGTTACTGGACAAGTCAGATCCTAGACTGAAACTTGGCTTGGTAGACTATATTCTACTTAGATTTGGTTTTAACAAGGTCTTTCACTAAAAGCAAACACACAATGCTTCACGGTTTAACAATAAGACTGGAGTTTATTATGCAAAAGGAATGAAGTCAAAGTAAATAAACTATTTACATATAACACAAATTTCAATATTTTAAAATACATAGTAAAATACAAACTCATAAATACTAAAACTCCCTTCAGTTCTTAGCCCATACTTCAATGCCCCATCTTGAGAAACTGATGGCTTCTTCTGGATTCATTCCCACTGAGCATGGATGTTCTCTGCTTCAAATAACCCCTTCAGGGTTTTAACCAAACACTTATGGTCTGGAACATTTAAGCCAACTTCTTGCACTGAGGTTACCTCTTTCTTAACGGTTCTAAACTATCTCACTTTCTCAGGAGCAACTGTTTGCACATCAAGCATCAATCAAGATCTCTGCAAATTGCCCCAAAATGCCATTAAAGGCACTTTTTTCAAGCTATGTGTGTTTCCCCTAAGCCTCCTCAAAAAAATACAGAACCTTTTATGTAAAATCCTAATGTTTTACACAGTTGAGTTTGTTTACTTGTAAACTTTCCCAGGCCAACAAATTTCCATTGTCTTCCCTGAAATCTCTCCTTCTGATTGCTTTAAAAAAAATAAATCACCCTGCCTACAGTAATGCCTACAAGTTAATCATTGAACCAACACAGATAAATCATATCCCACATGTTCAAAATTCAAAAATTAAAAATAAATGGATGAAAAATAAATGGATGAAAAATTATATAAATCATGCACTGTACGATAAACCCCAAAGAAAAATCAAAATATATCTTTAAAGGCATTTATGGCTCATCAAAGATTATTATGACATTATTTCTATGTCACATTAACCAGAGTAGCATGTTGGCATTAAATGCAGAGTGACTTCCACAGCACTTACATTTTACATTAGATCATGGGTGCCAGATCATTTAATTCCCCTATAATGTGTTCACGATAAAGGGTATGCGATAGCATTTTGTTTTCTGGGCACACAAATCACTTTCAAATTATATGGTTGGAGAATTAAGCTCCACTGACACAGTTGTAAATTCATGCCCAGAATTTTTGTAAGAAAATCAAAGGATTGTGACCCACAGAAATAACATTTTCTTCCAAGATGTTGGTAATGTAAATCTTAAAATGGTGTAGAGCCATCACAAGTCTCAATATTTCCTTTTCCACTGTAGAGTATTATTGCTGACATGTATTTGGCTTTTTAGAAAAATAACTGACACGCCGTTGAATCCCTCACTTGTCATTGTGCAGTAAAACAGCCTGCACGCTGATGTCACTGGCATCAACAGCCAGTTTGAATGGCCTCTTATAATTAGGTGCTGTTAAAACTGGTGCAGTTGTCAGCATAGCTTTCAAGTTTTCAAAAGCACTTTGATACTCTTGCATCCAATCAAATTTTCTGCCTTTTTTCAACAAGTTTGTTCAAGGTGCATAAACAGTGCTGAATTGCAGAACAAACTTGCAATAAAATCTATTCATGCCAATATAACGTAATATTTCACTTTTTGAAATAGGCACAGTAAAATCCAACATAGGGCATACATTCATGTATCTAAGGTGATACTTAACCTTGCCCCACAGAGTGTCCAAATTAAGTCATCTTTGCCTTTGAAAATTTGCTGTTAGCCAGATTTATAGCCAAACTGGCTTTTTGTAGCAATCAAATAGCTCAATTAATTGTGTAAATGTCCTTCCCAGGTTTGGCTTAAAACAACCAAATCATTGATGTGAACAACACAGTGTATGATCCTTCAATGACTTTATTGGTTAACCATTAAAATGTTGCTGAAGGATTTTTCACTCCAAACAGCATGACTTTGTATTGATAAAATCCATCCGGTATTAGAAAAACAAATATTTCTTTGGAAATATTCTTTGGAACTTGCCAATATCCTTTTAGGAAATCAATTTATGTGACAAATTGTGTATGTCAATTCATTAAGTGCAATCTTCCTGTCTTGGAATAGGATATGATCCTGTTTTTGTTACCACATTGACTTTCTGGAAGGCAATACAGAATTGTTGTGATACATCCACTTTTGATACCAACACAACAGATGAGCTCCAGCTACAATGACTTGATTCAATAATGCCATTGTCCATCACGAACAGTAATATCTTCCCTCACTTCGGCTAATCACTCTGGATTGAGTCTGTAAAGGTGTTGTTTCATAAGTTACATATTGCCCACATTACAATCATGAACATCCAGAACCATTTTTCCTGTCCTATTTATGTGTTATGATTCTGTAATAGCCTATGTGAGTCACCTTAATAGCTTTCAAGGAGATAAAACATGATGCTATTTAATCTTTCAAATTACTCAATAATTTTCAATCTTATTGGAAGGCTAATATTTGAATTTTTTATTCATTCTCCAATTGTTCTGATACTTCTGTTTCACTCCTTACTTCTTTCACTGCTGGAAGTATACTTTTTTCCTGAGTCTTATCCTTGTCATAATGTCTTTCCAACATGTTAACATTACACAGTTTATTCTGTCTTGAGTACTCACTAGAAAAATTCACATCATTGAGTTTTTTTTTGTTGATTTGATAATGCCCATTGAACCTTTCCTTTAAAGCTTCCCGAGAGATAGATAATAACGCTAAAACCTTGTATCCTGTAATAAAACTTCAGAATGATTGCACTCAAGTCTGTGGACTGATATCGGAGACTGCCCTTGACTTGCATTACTGGGAGCATCTCACTGAAGATTGTCTCCCTCGACTTGACTGAGGACTACTCCCTTTAGACTTTGGGACATGGCCATTTGGTTGATGCTTATGTTTGCCATATACATGGATGGCACATGGTGCAGGTATGAGATTAGCATATCACTGTGACATAGAGCGACATGTCTACCTCCTTGACTGATCATCATTACTGTCAAGCTGCTTGATTTTGTGTCTGTTCTAAACAGCAAGGCAAGACAGGAGAACTATGAACATGTAAGCTCTAGCTGAGGGGGCGAAGTTCAAAAAGGCAAGGCAGTGATGAAGGTGGAAAGTGAGTAGGCGCTAAGAGAGAGGAAGCAAGTATCCCCGCAATCCCTGGTCAAATCTACGAGCTGGATGCCTGTCCCTGGATACAAAAAGTGTCCTGGCAATAGCATTCTAAGCAAACATACTGTTGTTCTTCAATATGCAGCATTGAAGTACAAAGTCATGTTGCCAGAGTTGTGCCATGAGGATGGGTGAGGCTGGTGTCCAATGCCATGTTCGTTGGATGAAGAAGTCAGTGTGGTCACTGTCCATTAACAGTGTCCTGAGATGTCGGTGACTGGTGTCCAAGATGGAAATCCAGAGGAGCAAGTGGGGAGCTGGAGTCATAAGACAACCACCCTGACATTTACATTAGCAATTGTTGCTGTCCAGTTCTAATTGGCAGGTGGGAGAATGGGAAACTGTATATTAATGAGGTGAGATTAGATAAGAATGAGATGTTAATGTATGCTAATGCAGGCTGATAGGCCACTCAATAGCAAGAATCTCTTCAGAGCCCCATCCTTCCACCCCAACCCCAGGACCTGAAACCCTCTCTCCTCTGTTGCACATTAAGTCTAATATCTCCCACCAACCCCGACCTAGACACTGTGTCAAATACCTGGTTCCCTTATTCTTACCTTTTCTCTGATACCCTACCGATTTGGCACCCTGTCCACTCCCCCTTCAGCACTGTGTTCTGCCCGCTGCCCCTTACACGTGATACCCTACCCTCCAAGAACACTAACCTCACTTTTACCTTCCTTCCATACTTTGACAGGAGCTGTCAAAGCGTGAACTGCCACTGCCTGTGACAGTGGACCTTTATATTTCAAAATGCAACAGCTAACTGCATGAAGAGGAGAGGGGTGACCATGGCTAGCCTTCCCACTTTGGTGTCAGAATGGATGCACAGCTCCATACTTCTGAAGAACCCTGCTCACAATTGCCTGTCTGAAATGCAGAGCTCTCTCCCTTTGTGAAATAGAAGGGCTAGAGCAGCAAACTATGTGAAATTACCACTCCTCAGAACATCAGGTCCATGATATTTATCACTCAATCAACACCATCAAAACAGACTGTATGGTAATAGAGAGTCATAGTGTAATACAGCATGGAAACAGGCCCTTTGGCCCAAACTGGCCTATTCTGACCATGGTGCTCACTCAGCTAGTTCCAATTGCCTGCATTTGGTCCATATCCCTCTAAACCCTTCTCATCCATGTACCTATCCAAATGTTTTTTAAATGTTGCTATTGTACCTGCTTCAACCACTTTTTCTGGCAGCTCATTCCATATACACAGCACTCTCTGCCTGAAGAAGTTGCCCCTCAGGTCCTTCTTAAATCTATGCCCTCTCACCTTAAACCTATGCCCTCTAGTTTTCAATTCCCCATCCCTTAGAAAAAGACCATACACATTCATCCTATCTATGCCCCTCACAATTTTATACACCTCAATAGGTTCACCCCTCATTCTCCTATGGTCCAAGGAATAAAGTCCTATCCTGGCCAACCTCTCCCTATACCTCAGGCTAACTAGCCCTGGCAACATCCTCATAAATCTTCTTTGCACACTTTCCAGTTTAACACTGTCTTCCCTATAACAGGGTAACCAAAACTGTACATAATACTCCAAGTGCAGCCTTACCAATGGCTTATACAACTGTAACATAATGCGCCAATTCCTATACTCAGTGCTTCGACCAATGAAGGCCAGCATGCTAAATGCCTTCTTCACCACCCTGTCCACCTCTGATGTCGCTTTTAATGAACTATGTGCTTGTACTCATAGGTCCCTCTCTTCCACAACACTCCTCAGGACCTTACCATTTACTGTACAAGTCGTACCTTGGTTTGACTTTTCAAAGTACAACTCCTCACACTTACCTGTATTGAATTGCATTTGCCAACCCTCAGCCGATTTCACCATCTGATCAACATCCTGATGTAATTTCTGATAACCTTCTTCACTATCAATGATACCTCCTAATTTTGTATCATCAGCAAACTTACTATTCATGCCTTGTACATTCACATCCAGATAATTTAGGTAAATAACAAGTAACAAAGGTCCCAGCACTGACCCCTGTGGCACACCATTATCACAGGCCTCCAGTCCGAGAAACAACCTTCATCACCCTCTGCTTCCTACTATCGAGCCAATTTTGAATCCAGTTAGCAAGCTCTACCTGGATTCCATGCGACCTAATTTTCATGACTAGCCTGCCATGCAAAACCTTATCAAAGGCCTTACTAAAGTCCATATAGATAACACCCACTGCCCTACCCTCATCCATCCCCTTGGTTACCACTTCAAAAAACTTATTATTACATTTCTGTTTGTGGGAATTTGCTATGGACAATTTGGTTGCTATGTGTGATGCGTTGCAACAGTAGGCACACATAAAAAAAAAACTTCCTTGACTGTAAAACAATGTCCTGAGATCGTGAAAGGCACAATACAGATGCTTCTTTCTCTCTGTTTAGTTCTAGAACACAGACATTGGGTGGAAATTTCCCAGGCCCTGAATGACGTGAGCATTGATGACAAAGTTGGGAAGAATCGCATGAAATTGGCAGTGGAGAGTTTCCTACCATCAAGAGAAAAATGTCATATTTTACAACTGAGTCTCGAACAGTGACATAAGATTAGTGATAGTGAGCAGAGAGAGGCCTACTTGTGTGAACAGGTATATTCCCAAGTTGAAGGCCAGAGTGATAATCTGGTGTCTCTAGTTTATCTTGGTCCTCTGTCCCTCCATCAGCTGCATACATCTCAGTGCACTGTCCATGGGCAGTGACCATATCCACCCTCCATCAAGCACAACCTCCAGGTTTCCAACATCAAAGTGGGGTGCAACATGCCTGGGGTAAATAAAATGAACTGTGTAGGGCAGCTCCAGGCTGCCACCGGGTGCATGACCAGTCTTTACAAATGACCCAGCGCCAAGAATGCCAGGAGGTCCTGGACAGTGACCACTATTTCCCCCAGTGGCCAGTGGAAGAATACAACAAGTGAGGTGCCATGGTCAGTGGTGAGAGTGGGAACAGGCAGCTCCGAGGCGGTGAGAGCAGGAACAGGCAGCCCAGAGGCGGTGAGAGCAGGAGCGGGCAACCCCGAGGCGGTGAGAGTGGGAACAGGCAGCCCCAAGGCGGTGAGAGCAGGAGCGGGCAGCCCCGAGGCAGTGAGAGAGGGAGCAGGCAGCCCTGAGGAAGCAGTGAGAGCGGGAACAGGCAGCCCCGAGGCGGGGAGAGCAGGAGCGGGCAGCCCCGAGGCAGTGAGAGAGGGAGCAGGCAGCCCTGAGGAAGCAGTGAGAGCGGGAACAGGCAGCCCCAAGGCGGCAGTGAGGGCTAAGTTAAGCCTTGTGAGGAATACGAGCCCAGGACTGTGATGTTGAACTATTAACTGTGTTTCTTTGTTTTTTCCATGCTTTAGTAAGAAGGACTGTAATGTTTAACATCTTGGCTCGCTGTCTTTGTTTTTCTGCTTTGTACGACGATTCTGTGCCTAGGTACATTTGTACCTAAGGTGGCGCCATAAGTGGCAGCTTGTAAACTTTTCACTGTATTCATGCAAATGAGGACATGTGCCAGTAAAAGCTAATTCTAATTCTAAATCAACACAGTGCACAGGTAATGAGGTGAGTTTGGGTTAGGTAGCATGAGAAAACTCACTAGGACTTGTGGAGAGAAACCTTCTATGAAACTTATGAAAGCATAACGCTTAGCCAATTTTTGGTAACGTTCAGCCCATTGTCTCTGCGTGTGGAGAGTCACAAAACGTTCTTGCTGCCTGTTTACCTTAATGTTTCCAATGAAGAAAGTTGTACAGAGGCAAGAAATAAGCAACATTCTTCATGAGCTGCAATATTATACCATTGTGGTAAGCTAAAAATAACAATTTATTCTCTCTATTTTTTGCATGTTCCTTCCACCCTTTTCCAATCTCCTTAAATCAGTGACTCTGCTCTGAGTTGTAAGTTTCTCTGTGTATCTTTTGTCAGGTGAGGACGGAATTGGATTGGCTTTGATTGCGCTTGTAGTTCAAAAATCCTCCAACACTATATTGATTCCTACATTAGTTTCACAATATCAATTATCCACTGGTCCCTCAGCCGAGTTCTCATCCTCCATTTGAGTTTTGACAGGGTGTGTCATCAAGTTACTCAACTACATGGTTAATTTCAACTAAGCCCCATCTGCTCCTCATCCAAAGTTTATAAATTCAGTGTACTTTCAATGAGGGTTTCTGGGTAGTGATCAGGAGCAACAGCCCTGACATTTTCTTCTAACTGCCTATTCCCAGGTTATGGAGGCCAATTGTAGCATTACTACTGTTGCCCCAGCTGAGGATAAACGTGGAATCTTTCTAATCCAAATATTCAATTCTTCACTGCAGGGCTATCGATAGAGCCCAAAATATTCCTCATTGATGTCTGTTTTATATCATGTAAGGTATTTCACTGACTGCAGGAATGAGGTTTGTTGCATGAAAAGGTTCCTTATAAGTCAAGTTGCGATAATAGTTATAGAAAATTTAGTTATGTGAATTAATTTGTCACACAAAATTAAAAGTCTGTGGAACAATGATTATTACACCTCCACGCCATAACCATTTTATATATTTCAATGTTTATTCATTCATTCATCTAATACCCATGAATCTGCTCCAAATCTTCAATTAGGAAGCATAATACTTTGCTTCAGCTGTTTGCAGTTTGTTTCTCACTTTAGTAATACAGCAGCCCAGACTACAGTCTCCTCTTTAGCCAAACACACTACATTGGAAATCTCGATTTCAGATTCCAAGGATGATTAATAGCTTTTTCTCACTTCCTTCCAGTGCTTGCATTTTTACTAGGAAAGAATATGGAGTAATATACAAGTAGCAAATGTAACAAGTAGCCAGAGATATTTTGGATTTAAAGCCTTTTTTTGTAGCTATGTATTTTGTTTCCAAACATTCTTATGGTTACAGCATGACAAAATGCCACAACTTAGCTTCAGCTTTTCTATTGGAAATATATATAGCTGGAGGGAACGTGTGTGACTGCAGGAAATTGCGGTGTTCAGTAGATTTCCCATGAATATCACATACACCACACAGTTTTGGCCATATGTCCTGGAATCCTGTAGCATTTATTTGGTGATGGCCACAGATGTGGGCTAAACTGACAGATAGGGTCCCTAGGTCAGCTGGGAGTAAATTGAGGGCAGATGATACAAGAAATTTGGCTTATTTTTAGAATGTATCAGGGCCGCCCAGGTCTTGCAAGGGAATATTGCCAGCCATATGGTCCGTGAAATTCTCCTAATCTTATACTTACATTTTTTTGAGCAAACTGGTTTGAAATAACTTAATTGTTTTTAAGTAGGAAGATTGCATTTAAGAAAAAGTGTGCATTTTGGTCTGGGCATTGTAAAATCGCTGTTCAGGCAAAAGTGAAGGGAAAAATGGGATTCCTGCAGAGCCTGGATACATAAGAATCTCTGTCAGTCATTAGGGCAAAGGCTGCATGCAGTGCCATTACTCCTAAGAAACTGTTGCCAGAAAAAATAAATGTTTTAGCAATGCAACAAATGTGTCTGTCTAAGTTAATAATGACTGAAGAGGGCTGAACTGTGCACCACATCACTTGTGTCATCCCTTTGGCTTAGTATTTCAGACTGACTGAATCAGAAGTGAGAAATAGAGACACGACTGGAAGACTGCAATCCGAACTTGTTTAAAATATACAGGCAAGTATAATCTGGATGAGAAACAATGCAAAGGCATTTAAAGGTGAGTTTTACCAATATCCTAAAGATACTACTTTCACACTTTAGATGAATCAGGGCATAGTAAATGTGAACACAGTTATAAGCTAAATAAAAATTGGAGTAGAATGTCTAAATCACAGACAACGATTGAAATTAAATGTTATGTTGTTGCGGCACATTTGTACTTGTATCTATTGATAAATCAGTAAATTAGACACAGAAATGTTTTTGAACTGATAGACATCTGATCAATAAATTGTTCTGGAGATTAGGGTGTAAAATTGGGTCACGTAAGATCTGTGTTTTTGACACAGTCTCTTCAGACTCTTCAGACTTCAGTCTCTTCAGACCTCAAAATGGCAGACGGGAAGACAGGAGTTTCGACCGGAAGTACATTAGTTGCTTTTATAAGGACAAACAAGAAGCATCCTGTATCCATGTCTCGAGCATATGCAAATAAATGGCCTAGAAATTGCTTTTCATCCAAGCTGAACACTTGTATGCCCTTAAGCAGCTGTAGTGCTGTCCCATTAAAAAAAATCCTAAACGTTGACTAAATATAAATGCTTCCACCAAAATTATCAACCAGATTGTGCTCAGCATACTATCTCCAATCTCTCATCTGCAACCTCTTGGAGCAATGGCCTCCTCCCATGAAATCATCTTCATGATGATAAATGGTCAAGGTCCAAAGTCCAGGCACTTCAGACCTCACTATTTGCGCAGAGTGCAATGATATTGCTTTGGTTGATGTCCAGAAAGTAGCCACACTCGAACTTATACCTCTTTTAGTCCCAAAATTTAGTCATTTAGATGTATCAGCATTAAGTCCCACCCAAAATCAGTAGGGTTGGCCTTAATATCCGTGGGCAGAAATTCACAGGGGAGAGTGTAGATTTGGACATTAGGCTGTTGCTAGCAAGAAAAATGGAAAGATAAAGCATGAGGGAATATCAGTCTAGTTATCGAATGCATTAGTTCCCATCAGGCAGTTGCTCCTCAGCCAGGTTTGGTGAGGTGGCCTCATTTGAGGCTCTCATAAAACTATTTCTAGCTAAACGTGTCAAACTGCATCCCCATGCCGAACTCCTTGGCTTTAACTACTTTCCTTGCACTACGATTATATACATTTTGTGTGTGATATTCTCTTTAAGTCCTGCAAAAATTTGTGAGCTAATAGTAATTATATTGCAGGAATTCATATAATTATTGACATGAAAGTATTACAGAAATGCTGCTGGGCCAATAATTCAGAGAATGTGGATTCAAACCATGCCACTGCTTTTCAGTGTAAAATAGCATGAAAATAGAAGGCTCATATCAGTAAGTGGCAATGAATCTTTCTAATCGACGTAAAAGCCCAACTAGTTTCTTAATGTCCTTTAGAGACAGAAGCTGCACCGACCCATATTCATGACTCTTAATTGCCCTTTGAAGTAGCGTACTGAGCCATTCAGTTAGCTACAAGTTCAAGGAGGGCCACTACCAGCATCTTCACTGTGCAACTGGGGGTAAGCAATAAATGCTGGTCCTGCCAGCAGCATACACATCCTGAAACTGATTTCAAAGAAATGAGAAATATTTTCTCCCCTAAAAATAACATTCAAATTGTTAGTTTTTCAATGGCAGCAAAGTTATAAAAACAAACTATTGTGGTATAAATAGGTCGCATTAAAGGAATGCGTAGGTTTATGAATTGAAGTCATAAATTCACAATGCGTTTCTGTTTGTTTCATAAGAAAGTTAGCAAAATTTGTGGAAAAACAAAGCAAAGGAAGAAACAATGCTGTGTAATAATCTAATTATTATCCAGCATTCCTGTAATATGTCATTCAAACGTTTAAATTAAACTTCAGTACACTAAGATAAATCTTGCAGATTTAAAAAAAACAAATCCATCAACAAGATATCTAGTGTCTCTTCTCCAGAATTTCACTATACACAGTCTGACTATCAACTGTCTGCACATCATCTCAACAGGATGATGCAATTTGATACATTTCATTAAGTTGACATGGAAACATCTTCAGTTCTGTCAAATATCCTACACAATTTATTAATTAAATATTCTAAATATCAGATGTAGGAATTTGCAAGACAATTCCATTTGATGGCTATTGAATTGTAAAATCCACAAGATGTTGGCACTCATTTCCAAAGGGTTCAATGGTTAAGTATCATAAAAATTAATTTAATATACATATGTTGCTCTTATGCAGATGTAGGATGAATCTGCTGAATACATAAAATGCAAGCCACTCAATGCACAGATGAAGCAGCATCAGTGGAAAGTCTGACTTAACTTTTAATTCCTGGTCAAAAGAATTAACAAAAGACATTTAACTTACATTTCTGTATCAGTATTCCCAAGTAAATATGCATGAAATTAACTGAAGTGCCATAAGATGATTATTGTAAGACAACCTGCCTCTGTATTTGGGTCATACTGGCAAAAGTGAAGTGACCAGAAAGTGATACTTTTGAGAAAAAAACAATTATCAACCATACCTTACAATGAAAATTAGTCTCATTTCTCAAAAAATTCTTGACTCAGGATATTACTTGTTTTCTAAAATTAGTCCATGGAGTTGCATAAGGAAAAAAGTAGTTCTGTTTAATACCGTTATGACAACAAGATTATGTCATTTAGCTTTTATAGCAAAAAAACAGACTAGCTAAGAGGAAGAAGGTGCCAGCACTTGCTGCCCAGAGGTCATGCAGCATGGACTACACAAGGAAAAACCGATGCCAAAAGACAGCTTGATTCATCAAGACAGCCAGCGGGGAGCAAATCAAAACATTTGGGGTTCATTCATTGGACTTGGAAGGGCACAGACTGAGGAGGATAAACAAAGAAGCATTATTAGTGCTCTTCGAAGAGAGACCTTTCCAAAACGATCATGTAAAACCAAATCCAGCAGAACATAACACAGCTGAATTTAGGATAAAAGTAAAATCGTACAAGATAAATAATGTAACGTCTTGGCTTTTTTTTTTTTAGCAGGGAATGAACTGTTAAACAGAGAAGTTCTTGTCCAGCACAACTTACATGAAAAGTGTATGGCCACACAGTGATTAAGAACAAAGCTCAGTTCTGCTTTGTTCACAGACTTATGAAGAATGAATAGACCAACTTAACTGTAGCTGTTTCCAATAATAAACTAAGTTTAGCAGAGCAGTTCAGATGAACATTTCCATTCAGATTAAATTAGCTCTGTTTGATTATAACTGAATTATAATTATAAGGGAAAGTATTTAATATTTGTTTATTTAATTAGAACATAATTTGTATATTTTTCAAACTGTATATTTTTACAGTGTTGGATTGTATGTTTTAAGTTATAAAATTGATCTAGTATTGTATTAATGCTTATGTGAGTTACATTTTGGAGTTCTGGCATGATGTTGAATCTTTTAATTATGTACAATCAAATTGAAAAGACCAGTAGATTACTTGCAAAGACCTTCCTTCATGTTATTGCAATAATAAGAAACGATAGTAAGTCTAAGTACTACAGTTGACTGATTATTATAATTTTGCACACATATCTGATACTCCACCAGCAAACCTTTACCTGTGTTGACCTTAGTTGTACACTCTTTCTTACAAAAATGTTACTGTTACCTCCTTTCTGCTACTTTGCTCATCTATTCTAATTCAAATTTCTATCTCTCCAATATAAACACTGTTTGCAAAATTAGTCTCTGCTCTTTTAGGGACATATTAATTCCCCCTTAGAACAAATAATTTAAAATCTTTCAAAACACTGTGTGTCAAATTTCAACGGAAATATTAAGAGTTGGCTACTGTTAGTTAGTAATACACAGCGTAATTTTACAGCTTGGATATATAATCGTCAATATAATGATTGAAGAAACCGCACAAATGAAAATTCATAGGTTTTAGCAGTACGCCTTTAGACTTGAAATAAACACATTTTGTAGAGAAGTATCAAGCATTTACTTTGCATGGGTTTAGTGAGTTACATATCATTCATTGAATCAGAGTTGCTATGGCAACAAGCACTTTTCAATAAATGTTGTAGTCTGGAGCTATGGGTAGGGAAGGTAGAAGATTCAACTTGTTTCCCAACACATTGTTGGCCAGAAGTCTCTCCCATATTACCTGTCATTGTTAAATGCTGGAAGGTTTTGCAGGTTGATACTCACCTTCTTTGGCCACCAAATCCTGCGGTGGAACTTGTAACCCAGATATTCTAGCTTAGAGGTAGGTACACTACTCAATACACTATAATACTTCCTCTATTTACTTTGGATAACATATTTAAAATGGCAGAAAAATACCAGCTAAGCTTCTATGGAATTACCAAAATGAGTCAGGAACATAGGTATTATGATGAATACTATGTCAGAGAAACTAATTTATTAGCATTGAGAGCAGTCCACAATTTGGTGGTAATATGATAAAGTGGCAGATTTTAGAATCTGTTTAATAATGTTAGAGGAATGGAAAGCACTGGGGAAGGGATTACTGTGCCTCTGCGAACATAATGCTCTGATGTTCTGCAACAACCGTGGCCATCTTGATGGGATTGCTATGATTTTAGGACAACTGAAAGGATGTCTTGGAATTTCAGTGGTACTGTGTTTAGGGTATCATGGGATCCAGCTAGTTGGAAAATTAGCTTCAAGAGCTTTGGGGGATTGAGGGTTACTGGGATCTAGTAAATATGTGAGAATGACACATGCACACAGTATTAGCATACATCACTAAGCATTTCTAACCTTTTATGCTTTCTCCATTTTTCAATCCTTACATTCTTAGGACTTTCATTATGAAATGCCCAATATATAGCACTGAAACTCCACATTATCATAGAGATTTGAATGCAGGTAAAGGAATGGCAATCCTCATGGTTGAATTTTACCAAAGGATGGCTGTCATTTTTGTCAAGCTTTTTGGAAGGTGCGGGTTGTAGCATGTTTTCTCAAACTATCTTCTCAAACTCCCCTCATGAATTATGCAACACACTGTGATGGTGATCCCTTGCCATATTCTCCCACTCACTGCTGTGGAAGTATCTGTCACTAAAGGGATCTCCCAGGATTTCTGCCACTCACACCACTTTTAAATCCTAGCACAGAAAGCTGGATACCTTCCTGCAGTTCAAACAACTGCCAATGGTGGTAATCATTTGGAGTGGACCTCAGGTATAAAGAAGGGAGAAGTACATTAATCACAATCTCTTAACCTTATTTAGATGTGGTTGTGAAATAAATAAAACAAAGAATTGTGGATTCTGGAAATCTGAGCCGAAACATAAATTGTTGGATAAACTCAGCAGAACTGGTTCCCAAAACATTAACTCGCCACAGATGCTGCCTGACCTACTCAGTTTCTTAGACACATTTTGGTTTTGTTTCTTTTAAAGTAGTATTTTTCCTTTGAGCACTTTCCTCATGTGATTTTAGTGATAGATTTGAGGCAGTAGCCTTTCAAAAGTTGTTTTACTTCATTTAACCTCATAAATACACCCCAAAATGGTAGATCATTCAGAGTACTTGTCAGTATTAATGTATAATCAATACAGGATTAATGCTGGCAAGCACGAATAAGGTTTGCATTAATTTTGATGTTATCCACCCACTTCTTTCTCTCTAACATGTGTTTGAAGTAGTGCCCAATTTTACAATTTGTATTCCACTGGTATTGAAAGAGCAGACAATACTAGCATAAACCAATGTCCCTGGACTGATTTTTGTTTCACTATATCTTAAGAGTTTACATTAAAACATATATTTTGTGAAATATTGCGTGGTGGAAACAATGAGACTATATCATTACTAGGTTTCTTTTACAGAGCAGTGTATAGGCTGGAACAATGTGAATACTCCAATTGAAGTGACTTATTTAGTTCCTAGATTTCAGCAATATTGAAGGGAGTTGTGATAAAGGGATCGTCCTTTTTTCACTTATTGTTCCTTGCTTATTTGACTTCAGACAAGTTATTATTGCCATGATATTTATCTTTCTGAGCTATCCTTCTTTTATCTTCTGAGAAATGATTAGCAAGCTGGAGATGCTTGTTTCCAGTGAGCCTCCAGGAAGTATTTCCTTAGCTCCAGGCTGAGGTCAACAATCATCAGTTTCACTTGGAACGTGTTCCTTATGAGTTCAGCCACATATTTGTTGATTCCAAGCTTGTACTCCACTTACCATGTTAGCATCAGTTGTGATGCGATTGTTCTTTATTCATTCTCAGGATGTAGACATCAGTAGTGAGGCCAAAATTTACTGCCCATTTATTGAGCCACCAAATCAGATTGTTATGAGTTCAGCTCCTACTGCAGTGATGGGGAGTCTGAATTCTAGGTTGAAACTGCAATGCTGCTTCATCAGAAGTGCTGATTCTGGGATGAGATATCAGCTTGAGACCCTGTTTGCTCTCTCAGACTCTCATGCAAAAACTCCTCTCCATGCAACACTATCATGACTCAGATCTATATCGCAGTTCTTTCACTGCCACTGGGTCAAAATTCTGCAACTACCTTCTTCACAACAAACTGGTTGTACAGAGGCTGTAGACATTCAAGATGATGGGTCACTACCACCGTCCCTAGGGCAATTAGGATAGGAAATAAATGCTGGCCTAACCAGTGACATGTCGTCCACATTCTGTGAATGAATAAAAAGAAAATCCATGATAATATTTCAAAGAAGAGCAGAAGTGTTATTCCCAATGTCCAGGGCAATATTTCTTCTGAGCAATAATTATATTCACAGAATTATCACATTGCAGTGTGTGTGTTCTTGCTTACACACATTGGATATCATGACGTATATTTCTGAAAGTACAGTGACTACATGTAAAAAGTATTCCTTGGTTGTAAAGCACTGACACATTGTGAAAAGGTCCATATAACTGCAAATTGTTTTTTTTCTTTTTAGAAGGTGCACTTTCTTCCAGCTATCCAAAAGTGCTGTTAGGCTGATGCCTAATATAACATGAATAATTTGGAGGTAAACAAATGGAATAATTCTTCAAACTATTTTATAATAATCAAGGTGAAGATATACTTTTATTAACTATAATAAACTTATACTTCATAATTATATCTCTCTTTGACATTTAATTTTGTAAAGATTTGTGCATTGCTTTTAAAGAAGAAATTCAGACTGAAATTCTGCCCAAGTTTTGCAGATTAAGAAGGATAATACTATTTGGAATTCAGAATCTAATGAAGACCATGAACCCATTGTCGATTGTTACTTGGTCTGGCCTACGTGTGACTCCGGACCCCAGCAATGTGGTTGACGCTGATCTGCCCTCTGAGCAATTAGGAATGGGTAATAAATGCTGCCTAGCCAGCGATGCCCTCATCCTGTTAATAAATAAAGAAAATAAAAATTAACAGTCCAGCGATAATACCACCAGGCCACTGCTTCCTCCCTGCAAAACTGCAAATGCGTTGGCTAATGAGAAACTATTGTTAGGGAGTGTTATTAGTACCTCAAACCTAGAAAAACATGTAGTTTTTAAAGAAGTAGTAGCTCTAACTTGGATTTTGTAAGGAACACTACCATAAAGGAAATACAAATAATCAAGGCTGAGTAAAATAAATTAAGGAAGTAAACTAAATAATAAATAACTTTGATGTATGTGAGATCAAGTTATGTTATTAGAAAGTTTTTATAGTAAGTTTGTACTTATTCTAAAGGTAGGAAATAGCTTTTAGATCTATAGGATGGTAGGGCAGCTGAGCCAAGTACAATGTTCATTCTGCAGTACGTGTGAAGCTGTGGACATACCATATGTCAAGAAGAAACACATTGGCAGGAAGTATCACTGGCTGCACAAGCTCGAGCTTTGGGTTTTAGAGCTTGAGGAGCAGGTGGAGTGTCTGTTCCATATTTGTGAGAGAGGGAATTATATGAATAGCATATGAAGACAGCAAATAACATGTCAGGTCAGAAGTCACTGGCAGAAGAGAAAAGTTTACTGCTATGCACTTCAGGAGAACGTAGAATGCAATGTAGAGGTCCCTGAGCGTATCCTGCTTATGAATCAGTACTCCATTTCAGAAACTGGTGAGGGCAATAGTACCTCAGGAAAGCGCAGCCACAAACATGTCCATGGCATCAGGAGCATCTCAGCTGTATAAGTGGGAGGAAGAAGAGTGAGGGGGCAACAGTAATCGGGGATTCCATAGTCAGGGGATCTGACTGCCATTAAATGTAACTCAAAGATGGTGTGTTGCTCGGGGGGACCCAGCACAGTAAGTCTAGGGCAACCTTCAATACAAGTTAAGAGACTAGGACACAGTCAGACAGCCATTCAGGACAGTCAGTTTCAGAATCCTCCCCACATAAAAGGCAGCTCACTGCCAGCATTGACTCTTTCTATCCCATTGAGGGCTGTTTTCCTGCTGGAATGAAAGAGAGGCAGAGGCAGATATTAAGGGAGAGGGATGTAGGTGGCACATGTGTTATTTAAGGTTCGGGTGGGATGTGTCATGAGTGTGTGAGTAGGCAGCTCAGAGGGCACGTGTGGTTACTGGTGTCAAAGTTTGGGATGGGTGACAGTAAGTGAGGGAAGATGAAGTGCGACAAGGATCAGAACTGGCTGTTCACAACATATTTAATCATTTACATTCAGTGTAATATTTCTAAACTTGGAGATGATACAAAACTAAGCAGGAATGTGTATTGTGAGGAAGATGTGAAGTGGCTTCAGGAGGATTTGGTCAGACTTAGTGAGTAGGCAAGAATATGGAAGATGAAATACAATGTGGAGAAACATGAGGGTATCCATTTTGGAGAAAAAGAAATGCAAGTATTTCTGAAATGGTAAGAAGTTGGAAAGCATAGGTGTACCAAGTGATCTCGGTGTCCTTGACAATAAGTCACTGAAAGCCAACCTTTGGGTATAGCAAAGTGTTAGAAAGGCTGTGGAATGTTAGCTTTTTGTGCATTTGTGTACAGAAGTAGTGAAATTTTGCTTCAATTGTTTAGAAGTTTAATAGGCTGCACCTGGAGTACTGAGTGCAATTTTTATCTCCTTACCTCAGGAAAAATACAGAGATATTAAGAACTGCCAATGCTGGAGTTTGAGATAACACAGTGTGGAGCTGGAGGAACACAGCAGGCCAGGCAGCATCAGAGGAGCAGGAAAGCTAACATTTCAGGTCGGGACCCTTCTTCAGA
>JAHRHZ010000058.1:32138936-32226269 GCA_024137785.1 Ginglymostoma cirratum | reverse complement strand
TCCTGCTCCTCTGATGCTGCCTGGCCTGCTATGTTTCTCCAGCTCCACACTGTGTTATCTCAGGAAAAATACTATTGCCATAGAAAAAATATAATGAATGTTCACCAGACTTGGTCCTGGAATGGCAGGACTGTCCAATGAAAAGAGATTGAACAATCTGAGCCTATATTCTCTAGGAATTTGAAGAATGAGAGGTAATCTTATTAATGCATACTTAAAGAGCTATGCGTTATGGGAAAAGCAGATGTGAGAAATATCTGATCAGCCATGATACTATCAAATGGTGGAACAGGCTCAAGAGGCCGAATGGCCTGCTCCTATTCCTGCTTATTGTGCTCTTATTGATAGATAGGGTAGATACAGATAAGATGCTTCCACTGGTTGATGAGCCGAGAACCAAAGGGCACAATTTAAACATAAAGGGGGGTGCCATTCAGATGAAAATGGTGAGTAGCTGGGAGAATTTGCAAAGAATGTAAGTTGTAAGTCCCAGACCACAAGTGTTTGCTTATAACCTTGAAGGAGTTATTTAAAGCTGAAGAAGTCAAAGTTCAGTCAAATGAAGATTCCAGTAAGAGACCTTCAGATTTTCAATACAGGGCATTGTAGCCTCAGTTAAATTAAATTAGATGAGGTTTCTCTATGGTGTGAGTACTGAAGAGGAGAATTCTGGGGATTAATGGGAGTGCATTTTACAGTATGTTTTGAAATCTTTGAATTTGTATTATATGCAAATAGTTTTTTTTCTATTTAATCTTCATGTATTTTGCTCAATTGACTTCCTTTTTGTTGTTAAACCCAAATCTGCAGCATTGCGTGTTTGGGTTCCAGCGTTATTAAATCCAATATAAAAAGGGCTCAGAGATCTCTGCTGGCACACTAATGAAGCTCTCACTGATGAGAAAGTACTGGAGTGCTGTTGCTGCTTGACTGTACTCTGGTGATGAGTCTTGCACTGGGTTAGAACCAAGTCTCAATGATTACATTTTAAATGGTGGAGAGACAATATGGGGTGATTGTTTATTCAACCTGTGTGGGCACAGTCCCTTGTATTTGAACAAGAAGACATGCCCAGTACCAGGTAGGACACTGGAAATTTCTAATCTTTAGTTATTGTAGGATGGATTTGCAGTTGTCCACTCTCTCATTGATTGGGATTGTCACTTGCAATGCCTGATCACTACTTGATCTCTGCTAGGTAAGGATCATGAGAGTTGCTGGGGTTTTGTGCTTATTCAAGGCTGGAGACTGACATTGCATTCTTTATTCATGTGTATTGAATGTCCAGAAAATTTCATGGGTCTTGTTTTATTTGAGAATATTCAATTTAAGTATACAATATTTCATGCATTTGGTATTCAATACCACAATTTTCCCCAGTGGGAATATGTTTTTATCACGCAGAGTTGAACTAAAAGCTGGAAAGTCCATTAGTTTCTGCCTTGTTTAAGTTCTCTGGTCATCCCTTGAAGCAAAAAGGATGCTTTCCACAAGAGTTAAGCCCATGAGAAGAACTTGTGTGGGAGTGTTGTAAGGGAGACTGTAGGCTGCAGCTACCACACATGTCTGGCTATCTAGGAAACTTTGCTTTTACCTCCTGCCTAAGGCATATTGGGAAGATTTACAGGTTGATAATCAACCTTGTTAGCCATGTTATGAACATACGTTCATGGCCATCAAGCAACATTCCTGTAATTTTTCTGTTGCTGCTGCACATCTCCAAGGTCAGTCAGTGCACCGCAGTGGCTTCTGGAAGCAGAAGCCTTTCACTGGCAATGCCAAGAGGTGTGAGTGGAGCTTCCTAGTGCCAGCTAGACATTTTAAAAGGAATGTTGACATCAAGCTGTGGAGTAGAGCTCCAAATCTGAGTCAAGGTAGGGATGGTAACGACTGTACCCCAAGACCTCCTGTGTTACAATTAATTTGTCACAGAGGGTGTGAAATATGTCCCACGTGATATACATCATCAGCCACTGTTAAGTTATGATTTACTACACCAGTATTAAAATGTTGAGATAAGCACCATTTTGAATCTATAAGAGAAGGTCCAAGAGTCTTAGATATCCACAGCACAGCCTTTCTGCCTGTTGCGGCCAAACCAGTCAAAAACAATTCTACGACAACAAGGTGTAGAGCTGGATGAACACAGCAGGCCAAGCAGCATCAGAGGAGCAGGAAAGCTGACGTTTTGGGTCTAGACCCTTCTTCTAGACCCTTCTTGACCGTGAAGAAGGGTCTAGACGAAGGGTCTAGACCCGAAACGTCAGCTTTCCTGCTCCTCTGATACTGCTTGGCCTGCTGTGTTCATCCAGCTCTACACCTTGTTGTCTCAGATTCTCCAGCATCGGCAGTTCCTACTATCTCAAAAACAATTCTAATCCTACTTTCCAGCACTTGGTCTATAGCCTTGTATTTAGCATCACAAACAAACGTCTAAATGCCTCTTAAATGTTACGAGGGTTTCTGCCTCTACCTCCCGTACAGGCAGTGAGTTCCAAATTTCCACCACCCTCTAGGTGAAAATGGTTTTCCTCACATTTCCCCTAAACCTTCTGTCCTCAACTTAATATCACCAAAATGGAGACCACTTGGTCATTCAACTTACTACTCTCTGTGGTGTGTCACTAGTTAATAAAGGCTGCTATATTTGTCTTTGTATCAACAATCCTTGACCTAAAAGGTAGTTAATTGTTTGAAGTGGTTTGAGATGTTCTGATGTGATAAAGCATCATATGTCATAATTATATTGTTTGTTTGTGGATTAGGGGTTTTTGACAAAAAAAAAGCCATTATGGGTCAATCCTTGTACGCATCAAAAGAGGATGAGTTAACCTGTTGTATTTCAGAATGTACAAACATAGGATTCCTTCCACATATATGTCATGTCATGAATACACATTTCCTCAAAAGCAAAAGATGACTCATTATGTTATCCGGTAAATTGATTGAAAAGGCTGAGCTCTAAGACATCTTCACTTCAGAATGTATATTTAATGAGAGGATGGATTGTTTTGCAGTTGTGTTGGTACATTATTGGATTGATAGAGCAATTCTCATAGCGCTGCAACTGATTTATGTCTGACTGTAGCATAAATTGGACCTGTGGCATTGACAGATGTAAAGTAGTAATATTTCTTTGGGATTGTCTACTATATTGGTGGGAAATATGTTTGCATGTTTATCAATTTGTATTTTTTGCAGATAAGATTTAATGAATTGATGAGTAATTGCTTAAACTATAATTTAGTGTACTGCAGTCACCAAAGTCTGCACACTCTGAGTTAAGTAAAGCTGACAATTATTTTAAGAAACCTGAAACTACATTCGCATAAATTGTACATTTATGGGTTGCATTTCTTTCAAACTCTAAATGACTTTGTTTTAATGTGATTTTTGACATTTTCCTTCTTTTCCTGTTTCGCCTAGAATTCACAAAAATTGTAAACACTTTGCAGTCCAGTTCTCTGCCTGAGGGCATGAATGCTGTCAAGGTGCCAAGAAAACAGAGGCTGACAGGCCTGATGGTACATACCACTCTGAGGGACTCATAAAGATAGTGTTTGTTTGTTTTTGATCTGCCTTCAGATCTGACCATAGACCACTCTTTAGGGAAATGCAACTTTTAAATAAATGCTTCAAGATTGTTAAAACATTCCAGTAGTCTGGGTTTTGTTGTTCTATGTCATTCTTTTTCTTGCTGAGTGAGTACAATATTGTAACAATGGTCATGTTATAAAAAAAAATCTTCATTTATAATGAAAGGTGCATTTATGACATTATTAGATCATATTCTGAATTAGAAGGGGAGCTTAGAAGTGATTTCACTTTTGTTAAGTATTTCCAATTGAATTCAGGATAATAATTTTCTTAATTACATGCTGTTTTACAACAGTATATCTTCTAATGACCTAGGCTAAATTTTGCTTCCAATTATAAGAACTCAAATGTAAGTACTGTTCTTACATATTTCTCTGTCTTAGCTTTGTCATGTATATTATCATATGATATACAACAGAAAGCGGAAATGTGCTGAAAGAATGCACTAGTAAATAATAGTTATATGCGAGAATTTCAGTCTGTTGCAAAGTGACTGTGACCATTGCTCATCTCAAAGAAAGCTGCCCACGAAATTCGAAGCATTTCTGTGGCGTATATTTGCCCTTTACCTACATCAATATGAATGTCAAACATGTCCAGCAACAGTGATATCAACAAGCAAGATAAACAGCCTGAAGAACATTGAAGAATTCTCAAAACTATCACAACAGCAATCAAAATGCATTGATTATCCTTCTAAGAGCAAAATAAATCATTAGGATGCATACATAGGATTAAGGCAGGAGCTGAAATGTTATAAATAAACTTATTTTTAAACTGTATTTAAAATTGACTTTATCATTAAGGAAAAATATGACATTTCAAAAATGTAATATTTAATCTCCAACACAAGGGAAGTTTTTTGCTGCAATCATAAATTTACTACATCATTTGAAACCTAGGTTACATCTCATTCAACAAGGTACAACGTTTTCACAAGTTTTCAACAGCAGGACTAATAATCTAAAAGACCAAGTTCTCATCAGTTTAATAAATTCTACTTGCTTGTAGTCTGTGGAAATTTCAATACTATACCCATAGGGGAAACATAGAATCACTGACAACGACTTCTCAATTTCTCTACTTAATTGCACATTTGTGAGTTCTAAGAGTTGCTGACAGTTTTTGCGAGTAGTCACGTTAACTATTTTGCCACATTACCATGCACAATCTGAGTCATAAAGTCTGATTGACACAAATTTATGCATTCACACAGTATTGCTCCATATGCCTTATGTGCAATATATATATTTAATGTATACGATTTGTGCATTTGTTCAGTGAAACACCACAATGTATTCAACATGTATAATATAAATAATGCTCAATCCTCACATTCTACTCTGACATACTTATTCAGAATAAACAAAGAAGCATAACAATAATTGTTAATAATTTATAAAT
This sequence comes from Ginglymostoma cirratum, assembly GCA_024137785.1. Classification (NCBI taxonomy): domain Eukaryota; kingdom Metazoa; phylum Chordata; class Chondrichthyes; order Orectolobiformes; family Ginglymostomatidae; genus Ginglymostoma; species Ginglymostoma cirratum. The sequence continues at coordinate 32,221,268 of JAHRHZ010000058.1, read as the reverse complement.
ATGTCATGATATCATATCCAACAGGACTATGTCACAATTATGCCCAAGTGGGCTTTACTAACCATGAAAGATCTGAGTTCAGACGACTTACATTTATGTACTAAATCTGATTACTTCTCAGGATTAGCTCAAGTTTTCACAATTTGTACTTCTTTGAGTTACAGGACTTTCCATGAACCTGTCAAGTTTTCAGGAAAGTTTTTTTTTGATTTTCTGATGTTAACATTATTTTATCACTTCACTAATGTTTGCCATAACAAGATAGAAACTATTCTTTCCTTTTCATCTCCCCTATTATTCTCTTCTAAAGTATTAAGTCCTCTGGAAATATAGTTAATGGCTAGCAACATTCTTTTGGTGCAACATCCAGAGTTTTTCCATTCTTCTTGTCTTAATTTTGACAGTCTAAGCTGAATGGATTATGGATTCCTGTAACAAAATAATAGATCCATGTTCTTGCTTCGATCATACTGTCATGTTATCTAACTTCTTTAATTGATATCCTCAGTTACTCATGAACTTTACCCAAAAGATGTTGTCACTCCAATCATGAGATCATACTCACTGGGATAAAGGAGCAATCTTGTTAATTGTCAGGGCAGTAAGAAGTCATTTGTTCTAATCAGGACATTATTATTACAGTAATATATTCTATAAAATGACTTGATTTAAAAACATAGCTATAATGTAAACTATGAGGTAAGGTTGTAGACTTGCTCACCGAGCCAGTGTGTTTGATTGCAGATGTTTCATCACCCTGCTAGTTAACATTATCAGTGCGTCTCCAGTGAAGCGTTGGTGTTCTGTCCTGCTTGTTATTTACATGCCTCGGTTTGCTGGGGTGGTTGGCATCACTTCCGGTTCTGTTTTTCCATGGTTTGTATATCAGGTCTCGTTCATGTGTTTGTTGATGAAGTTCTGGTTGGAATGCCAGGCCTCTAGGAATTCCCTGGCATGCCTCTGTTTGGCTCGTGCGATTATGGATATGTTGTCCCAGTCGAATTCATGTCCTTCTTTGTCCGTGTGTACTGAGACCAGTGAGAATTGGTCGTGACTCTTGGTGGCTAGTTAGTGTTCATGTATCCTTATTGTCAGTTTTCTTCCAGTTTGGCCTATGTAATCTTTCTCACAGTCCTTGTATGATTTTTGTATGTTACATTAGCTTTATTGGTTGTGGGGATGGGATCCTTTAAGTTTCGTCAGTAGCTGTCACAGGGTGGTTGTTGGTGTGTGGGTTATGTTGATACGTAGGGGTCTGAGTAGTCTTGCGGTCATCTCGGAAATGTCTCTGATGTATGGTTGGGTGACTAGTATGTCTGGCCATGTTGTGTCTTCTTGTTGTGGTCTGTCACAGAGGTAACGGCAGATAGAGCTTTTTGGGTATCCATTCCTTTTGAAAAAAACTCCGTATAAGTGCTCCTGTTCTGCTTTGTGCAATTCTGGGCTGCTGCAATGTGTTGTGGCTCGTTTGAATAATGTCCTGATGCAGCTCTGTTTAGGGGTGTTGGAATGGTTGCTGGAGTAATTAAGTTTCTGGTCCATAGGTGTAGTCTTTCTGTCTATGCTTGCCTGGAGTTCCCTGTTTTTCTTAAGTTCTACGATTGTGTCTAGAGGGGTAAATGGTTATTATTCTCTTCTTCTTTTGTGAATTATATTCTGGTGAGGATGTTGTTTATGTGTTGGTGGGTTTCTTCTAATCTAATTACATGGACAAAGAAGGACATGAATTTGACTGGGACAAGACATCCATAATAGTACAAGCCAAACTGAGACGCACCAGGGAATTCCTGGAGGCCTGGCATTCCAACCAGAATTCCATCAAGAAGCACATGAACTGGTCCCGATATACAAACCACTGAAAAACAGAACCACAAGTAATGCCAACCACCCCAGCAAACCGAGGCATATAAATAACAAGCGGGACAGAACACCAACACTTCACCGGAGGAGCACCGACCATGTTACCTAGCAGGGTGATGAAACGTTTGTAACCAAACCCACTGGCTCGGTGAGCAAGTCTACAACCTCATCCACAAAGTGAGCTACAAATCTCAAAACTTTATATATGGGGTAGTTAAAAAAGATAGATAATATTTTTAAGGGAAAGTTAAACAGAGCTACAGAAAATTCATCTGATAATGTGAATTGAGCATAAACACTAGCAAAAACCAATTTTATTAACCATCCAGTAGCCTTACTATACATCCAATGTACTTTTTAGTTTCAGAACAGAACTGGATGCAAACTCTAGCGATTTCATTATTACTACCACTGCAAAATACAGGCCAAAAAATGTGATGTTTCATCACCTCCTGAGGTTCATTTGGTCACATATGTGGACAACATTTAGGCTTAGACTGATGTCCGGGTAATGTTGACACAGTGCAAGTGCCCCACAATTACTATCTCCAACCAGAGAGAATCTAACCATCTTCCATTGACATTAAGTAGTATTACTATCACTAAATCCCATTCTGCCAAGATTCTTGCAGTTACCATAAATCAGAAACATAACTAGATACATCATATTAATACTGTGCTACAGCAGAAGGTCAGAAACTATGTCCCCATGGCAGGTAATTCATCTTCCCAATATATCAGCTACAAGATGGACTGTAGCATCTTACCATGCCTTCAGTAACAGCACTTCCCCAGCTCAGGACCTCTACCTTCTTCAAAAAGAGTAGCAGATAGATGGGAACATTATGACCTGCAAGTTCTCCTTCAGGCCACTCAGAATATTCATTTAGAAATATATCACCAACCCTTCACTGTAATTGGGTCAATAAATTGGCACTCCTTTCCTAACAGCACTGTGGGTGCCCCTGTACCGTTATACCGCAATGATTCAAGGACACAGCTTACCACCAGCTTCCCAAAGGTAACTAGAAACAGACTACAAATAAAGCTAGAAATTGTCTCTTTATGTATTAAATACAAACAAGACAGACAACTTTGTAAACTCTTTGACCATAAGCGATGTCCCAGAGGACTGAAGAGTAGCTAATGTAGTCACATTGTTTAAGAAGGGTAGCAGGGATAATCCTAGAAATTACAGGCTTGTGAGCCTCACATCGGTGGTAGGGAAATTATTGGAAAAGATTCTCAGGGACAAGATCTATACACATTTAGAAGCAAATGGACTCACTTGTGATTGATAGCATGGTTTTGTATGAGGAAGGTCATGCCTCACTAGCTTGATCGAGTTTTTTGAGGCGGTGACGAAGATGAATGATGAGGAAAAGGCAGCTGATGTCATCTACATGGAATTCAGTGAAGTCTTTAACAATATTCCTCATGGCAGACTAGTACAGAAGGTGAAGTCACATGGTATCAGGGGTGAGCTGGCAAGATGGGTACAGAACTGGCTTACTCATAAGAGACACAGGGGTAGCAGGGGAAGGATCCTTTTTGGAATGGAGGGATGTGACTAGTGGTGTTCCACAGAGATCAATGCTGGAACTTCTGCTGCTCATGTCTATATAAATGTTTTGGAGGAAAATGTGGTTGGTCTAATTAGTAATTTTGCGAATGATACAAAGAATGGTGAAGTTACGGATAGCGGGGAGGATTGTCAGAGGATTCAGTAGGATATAGATCAGTTTGAGACATGGGCAGAAAGATGACAGATGGACTTTAATCTGGAAACTGTGAAGTGCTGCATTTTGGAAAGTCAAATTCAGGTAGAAGTTATAAGATGCAGAGGGATCTGGGTGTGCAGGTTCACAGCTCACTGAAGGTTGCAGCACAGGTAGATAAGTAGTAAAAAAGGCCTATGGCATGCTTGCCTTCATTCAAAGGATCATTGAGTATCAAGTTAGGCAAGCTATGCTGCAGCTATATAGAACCTTAATTAGGCCACACTTGGAATATTGCATACAGTTCTGGTCACCACACTACCAGAAGGATGTGGATGTTTTGGAGACAGTACAGAAAAGGTTTACTAGAATGTTGCCTGGTATGGGGGATTTTAGCTATGAAGATAGATTGGACAGCTTGGGTTTGTTTTCACTGGAACACACGAGGTTGAGGGGTGACCTGATAGAAGTTTATAAGATTGCAAATGGCATGGTTGGATGGAAAGTATAAACCTTTTACCCAGGGTGGATTTGTAAATTACTAGGGGACACAGGTTCAATGTGCATGGCAGGATGTTTAAAAGAGATGTGTGAGGAGAGATCTCCACACAAAGGGTGGTGAGTGTCTGGAATGCAGTACCAGAGGACGCGATGGAAGCAGACACAATAGCAGCATTCAAGAAGCACCTGGATGAATACATGAATATGAAGGGAATAGAGGGATACAGATAATACGGAAGGGCACAATGCATTAGTACAGGCTTGAAGGGCTGAAAGGCCTATTCCTATGCTGTACTGTTCTTTGTTCTTTGTTCTAAGATGCTGAGGGTATGTAACTATCAATTTTGGACTGCAGCAATTCAAGAAGGCAACTCACCACCAACTTCTCTATGGTTACTAGGAATGGGCAATAATACTGATCCAGCCAGCAAATCCCATATCCTGTGAATGATAAAGAAATGCCATTTCTTTTTGTGACAGTTGAAATGTGAAATCATTGTGAATAGATTGCTCCATTACATTGCAGCATCAATTGAAGAAAAATTAAAGTCTGTCAAACTGAAATTGTGTCATTCCCTATTCAGATTCTACTTTGAATAATGTGTTCAATGCTCTTGGCCAATACGCAAGGGAACATTCAAACCACATAGCTGATCCCTAGCATCAAGAGGTTTAGTTATAATAAAATAGTGGAGAGACTGTGGCTTCTCATTCTTGAAAGCAGGTGATTGAAAAATAGCATTTAAAGGTACAACTAACATTTTCTGGTGTAAAACTTCATGCTTGAACAAGGCATGTGTAAATTACATAAGGAAGAATTTCTTTCTACAAGATGTTTAAATCTGAAATGGTCTCTCAATAGGGTGAAAATATGAGTTTCATTCAAATTAAATGAAATGGCAGAATGCAATGCAAGTGTTTTGTTCTGAAGAGTTGCACTATGATTCTTCAAATGGCTTCATCTTTCCACACATTTCTCACAATCTCTCATTCTGTGATATATTATTTGGCTCAAATTGCATAACTTAGAAAAAGGACCTTTTAAACATTTTGTCATTTAAGCAGTGGACAAATAATTTGCACATTTCTTATAATAAAAGTGATCAATCTTCCAAAATACTTAATGGTGGTAAAATGCCAGGGGATATGTTCAGTTTGTAAAAGATGGTTACAAAATTCTACATAAAAGATGCTTTATAAGAAGATAAACTTACAACAATTCTTCTAGTATCTTCATGCCACTTGGCAGCATAGTTTCCAACGTAAACTCTGGATTTTCTGACTTATTTGATCAACAAGTTATACCATAAAATATACCAATTCACATTGCAGTTTTCAATCATAGACTTACACCAGAATTACTTGGAAAATAATTTAAACATGCCACATCAGTTATAATGGTGAGCCTGTAAACCTCAGGTCATCCAAACTCTGCTGCTCACGTCATTATTTACTTCAGGTCCTGTTCACTCATCACCCCTGTGCTCGCTGATCTACATTGGCTTCTGGTTAACCAACGCCTTGATTTTAAAGTTCCTAACATTATTTATAAATTCCTAAATGATCTAATCCCTCACTATTTCTGCAAACTTCTCCAGCCCACAAACCTCTAAGATATAATACCTGCAGCCACCTACACTGGTCTTTTTGTTTTGCATCTCTGATTTAATTTCATTGCTTTTGGTGGTTATTTTGATTTGCCTATAGATCTTAAGCTCTGGAATTCACTTCTAAACTTCACTACCCCCTCTTTCTCCTTTAATATCCTGTGTGCTGTATATATATTTGGTGTTACCTTTAAACATGCATAAGTCCAATTCCTTTAAAAGTACCTTTTTGAAAAAACTTTTGGCCATCTATCCTAGTATTGTTTTATGTTGCTTGGTGATAACTTTTGCTTTATCTCTCATGAAGCCCTTGGGTTGTTTTATGATGTTAAAAATGCTAGATAAATATGTTATTGTTGTTGAATCAAGAATCATGGAAACCGGGCTCAGGAAATGTTCATATGCAACTACAAGACTTCAGAACAGACACATTTCCTCAGAATGAATAGAGCAGAATTGTCAGTTTACTTCGTTCGTCTAGTCTGAGATAATTTTAAGCTACTTAAAAACAACTACACAAAGTGTCTCACACCTCCATTTTAGTCAAAATTGCTAAAGATGACTCTAAAAACTTATTTTCAGTGTCTGAAAACATTTCCCAGAGATGTTGTAAATGTTTGGCAATAAACAAGCAGTTACATTTGCTAAAGTTAAATGGCCCTCCTCAACGAGGTTGAAAAAAATTGAAGCAGCTTTTGGGAGTGCTACCGGATACATTTCCCATATAATCTGTCACGGACCTGGGAAGGAGGTACTGCATTTGGACCTCTACTTGATTTATTTTATGGACTAGCGACTAGAGACCAAAGCTGTAAAATAATCAGTAACCCAACCAAAATAGGTTAGGTAGCAAACTCAGCGTCTATTCATTCTTCTGAAGAGCAAACAAAACCAAAGTACTTTGAATTACTCTTTCCCTGCCAATGCTGACTGTTTTCCTGAATGGTCCAAGGTTGTTCAATTTTGGTTTCACATTGATTAAAAGAATAGTTTGATCTAGACGAAACATTAAAATTATCTCTTACAGTAGCTGCCAAATAGGCGTTGGCTTTAAATGCAGGGATTTGTGATGGCAAATGGACACCAGCTTTCAGTTCAAATGTGTTTGCTTGCATGGGAAAACAGGGTCTCTTGTGATGCAATGATAATGTCCCTACCTTTGGGTCAGGGGGCCTGGGTTCAAGTCTCAGCTGCTGCGCAGGTGCATCATAACATGCATAACAGGTCTTTTAAAAAAAGAGGGAATTAATAAAAGTGAAACAAGGCAGACCCATGCTAGGGCTCTTATGGCAAGCAGTAATATCCCTACCTCTGAGCCAGGAGGCCCAGGTTCGAGTCCAAGCCCCTCCAGAGATATGTAATAGTATCTCTGAAAAAGTTGATTAGAAAATAGATCTATTGAAAAAAGGCAGATCTCAGGAGACTCTGGGTGGCACAGTGGTAGTGTTCCTACCTCTGAGTCAAAAGACTGGGGTTCAAGCTCCACTTGCTACAGAGGTGTGTAATAACATCTCTGAGCAGGTTGATTAGAAAAATATTATAAGGCCGAGCTCGGAGCTGTGAGACTTCAACACAGTGCCATTAAAATCAGAAAGGACTTACAATCCACACATCTTACCCCATTTCCCTATCCATGTAATATCATGTCCTTAACACCTCCTTGCCCCATCATGACACTCTAACCAAGTTATGCTGCACTCCCATCCCATAAGACCTGCTTTTGCTTCTATGTCTTGGTCTTTTACTGACATTGGAGTCAATCCAGAGAAGGTTCACAAGGCTGATATCAGAAATGGAGGAACTGTCTTTTAAGGAGAGGTAGAGTTGGTTGGACCTGTTCTCATTGGAATTTAGAAGAATGGGACAAGAACTTATTAAACTTGCAAATTATTAGGGGGCATGACAGGGTGGATGCAGAAAAGTAGTTTCGCCTTGTGGGAGAGTCTAGGACCAGAGGACATAATCTTAGAATAAGGGGCTGCACACTTAAGACAGATGAGGTAAAAAATTTTCTTTCAGCAGGTAGAGACTCTGTGGAATTCTTTACTGCAGTAGAGAGCTACTGAGGTTGGGTAATTAAGTATATTTAAGACTGAAATGAACAAACGTTTAATCAGTACAATAAACAGGAGTTATAAGGATAAGCAGGGAAAGTGGAGTTGAGGATTATTAAATCAGCCGGGGTCTCACTGAATGGCACAGCAGACTCAATGCTCCAAAGGTCTAAGATTCACCACGCACCCTATGCCAAAGTATGTCCCTCAAAAATGCAATGCTCCTCATAACCACCCACGGAACACACCCAATGATAAAGCATGCCCCCAAATTATGCCTACGGATGCTTCCTTCCAACCACCCCCAACACTGCCAAGTGTCAACATCAAATAATCTATCCATTATATCTATATAGAAACAATGAACTCAGTTGGATGTTTAAACAAAATTGTTTTTAAAAAGAAGCACTTCATTCATAGCCTGCTATTATGGTTATATAAAAAAAAAGCTCCTTTCTGCTACAGGGCAGTGGAAATGTTATTCACTCAGACCTTTTAAGGTTTCAATGACTGAAATCTGAGTGTGCTTGAAGCCATTAAAAGTTCTGTACATAAATACTGTGAAATTGTTAGAGATTAGGTAACCAATGCTGCCAATCAAGCAGGGGCTCGAGCGTTTCAGCACTATAATGGTTGTTTAGGCACTCAGCTAAACCTTATTGTGTATTCATGGCTGAAGCAGCTGTATGTTGACCAAATCTCTGAAGCATACAGGAGTCTACAGATCACTGCTGACTGGTGAGCTAGACCCATTGTCTCAGGGTTGAGATCCTTGTCCTCAAAAACTGTTCCATAGATGACCAAATCCTATGTGGCATACTGCCTTCAAAATTGGATTTTGTTTATGAATGTCATCTTTGAAAGACAGTTCTGACATATGGAGAATGTTCCATATTTTTACAGGATCTCAACAGCCTTCAATGAGCAGGAGATGTTGTGCTGTGGGAATTTAATAGAAGAGGTTCTTAGTTTTCCAGATGTTTAGTGCAAGATTAGTTTTATCATTTGCTTCGGAGAAGAAGTCAACAATGACCTGGAGCTCAGTTTTTGAATGAGTTCATACATGAACCTCATCTACATACTGTAGCTCTATGACTGAGGTTGAAGCAATCTTGGTTTTAGATCGAAGGAAATATAGGTTGAAGAGTCTCCTATCCTTTCTATAGAGCAATGCCATGCCTGTGGGTAATTTTATGTGAAATCTTGAAGCAATTTCATATCCCTCATCTGATAAGATAGTCCATACTGGAAGGTCTCAAGGGTACTGTGAATCTGACTAGATTCAAGGAGGATGACAAGCCCAGTAATGATGAATAAATTGGAGTCTCCTTGCTGTCTGCTGCAGGGACAATTGTTGCTAAAATCATCCTCAACTCCCTCCTCCCAGTGGCCAAAAAGAATTTTTCAGTTACAATGTGATTTTTATCCATTAAGAGGTGGCATAGACGTGATCTTCTCTGTCTGTCTATGTAAAGAAAAAATACAAGAAGAGCATCAACCGCTGTATGTTGTATCTATCTCATGAAAGCTTTTGACTGTGTCATCTACAAAGGTTTACAGTGTGTCACCTTGTCACTATATTCTGCCTACTCTGCAATAGCATGCAAGTTGTGATTGTCTTCAATGAAACTACTACAGGACCTTTATCAGTTAACTGATGTCGGACAAAATTGCATCATTTCATGAACCTTCTCCTCCAATTCTTTACACTCAAGGGAAACTGAGTTTTTAGCAAGTTTTTGCTAATGTGAATAATGTGTCACTGAGTCATGTGTGAATTCCTTTCAAATCAGAATTCATATATGACTTTGATGGAACTATGCATACTGGCTAGCTCCTGCCAATTGTCATGATCCCAGCTCATTGTAATACTGGGCATATCAGATCCCACAATGAAACCTGTTCTGACAGACCATAAGTTTCATTGTAGCTATGTATATACGCTAACTCTGAATAGGTTCGCAAGAGGCTGACAATGTACTTCTAACAAAAAGACACCCAAGTTTATTGCACACCAAAGGAATAAATGCACTAACTATACAACACCATACAAGAATAAGTTGAAAAATGGTCTCATTAAAAATATTATAAATAATGATTTAGCCTTTTTCTTCTTAATGACAACCTTACATACACTCAATTCCAGTGAATATTCATCTTGTCTCACCTTTAAAGGTACGTGGCCATTTGGTATGTCTTTAGTGGCTTATTTTTGGCAAAATCTCTGCATTCAATCCATGAAATTCCATTAAGGGTCTTAAGAAGAGATATAACTAAAGAAATTGCTAACAGAGCTCATTTACTTCTTAACATGGGTTCCTTAAACTCAAGTTCAAAGTTTCTATTTCTGAAGCTTCACTTTTTCTGTCATTAGGCCACTCAGGTCATCTTTACTTTTTTGCTGATTGTTTTAGAGTGTGAAAAACCACACTGCTGCATTTATCAGGTTTTTCCGTCTGAATGATCTGCTTCTGTCAAAGAGAAATTTCCACACTCCTCCTAACCTTCTAGATGGTCTGTCTTTCTCTGCCATCGCACACCTTTGTGTTAGTCAGTAGGAATTTTTTTTCTCTTATATCCTTGTTCTAATGCATTGAACTCAAGCTCATCTCCAAGGCTGCTTATTAAAAACACATACTTTTTTTTATTCATGCATGACATGTGGGCATCTCTGGCTAGGACAGCATTTATTGCCCAACACTAATTGCCCAGAGGGCAGTTAAGACTCAACCACATTGCTGTGGGTCACACAAAGTCGCATGTAGGCCAGACCAGGTAAGGGTTGCAGTTTTCTTCCCTAAAGGGCATTAGTGAACCAGGTGGTTTTCTCCAACAATCTACAATGGATTCATGGCCATCTTTAGACTCTTAATTCCAGATTTTTGAAAATTGAATTCAATTTCCACCATCTGCCATGGCAGGATCCAAACTCAGATTCCCAGAACATTACCTGGGTCTCTGGATTAACAGTCCAGTAATAATACCACAAGGCGATCACCTTCCCCTTGAAGTATTAACAAACTTCAGACATCATGGTACCACTTTCAGAACAAATTTAAAATGAAGCAAAAACTATCTTGGTACCTTCTTAATGTATTACATAGAAATACAAATCAAACTTAACAATATACCGTGATAGTAGGAACTGCCAATGCTGGAGTCTGAGATGACAAGGTGTAGAGCTGGATGAACACAACAGGCAGGCAGCATCAGACGAACAGGAAAGCTGGCGTTTTGGATCTGGGCCCTTCTTCAGAAAAGGTCCTTCCTGCTCCTCTGATGCTGCCTGGCCTGCTGTGTTCATCCAGCTCGACACCTTGTTATAACATTATATCGTGCTTCTCCACTTTGAAACCCAGGTTTCCAAATAATAAAACCAAAATAATGCTTGAGGCTCTCTCTGCCATGCACTGCAAGGCTCCACCTAAGTGGTCAGGCAGCAGAACCTCCATTTTGCAGTATGGCTGTTATTGAGGCATGGATAGCATTGCACACTTCCTTTGCCAGGCTTTGTGTGTTCCAGACTGGTGTTATTAACCAATTCTTCTGTGGATAACCCCTGTGACCAAGGAGTCATCTTTGCAGTTGCTGAAGTAAAGCAAAAAGTTGTGGCATTCAAGAGTCAGTGAGGATGTAAGCATCATGAATGTTTCTGGGAAGTGAGCACAAACTTTCAGCATTTATTTGGCTTGTCACACACCAGCTGTACATTAAGAGAACTGAAAACTCTTTCAGTTTCTGAATGTTTCTATTTGTTCCCCACGGAGTTCTCAGCTTGTCATGTCTGTGGTCAATTGCCCCTTGTAGCTGCGGAAATCCAGCAACAGCAGCAAATCCCACAGCTCTGGCTCGCTGGGTCTTTGGTTAATCATATAATTTCATTATTTCTTATGATTTTTCTGATGTATTTGTGGGTGGCTGACTGCAAGATGCCAGACATGACCCCCACAGAGTCCTGGAATGGTCTGGAAATGCAGAAATTTAATGACGCAGTAACTTGCAAAATACTGTGTTTAGATTGTCTCCAAGTCCTTGTGAACATGAGCCTTCCTGAAGGAGCTGCTATGGGTGAGAGATAGAAGCCCTTGACATCCTCAGTCTTCTTTGACATTGCCTGTCTGTATGTGAAGTAACCACCTGTAAATGTTAATGTGTTCGATTACATGACATTTTCCAGCATCACACTTACCCTCTGAGTGCCAGATTCCTCATCCTGGCCCTTGTAGTGCCTTGCTCTGGTCCATCCTCTGCTAATTTCTCTTCAATTGTATCACAACTAGGAGAAGAACTCTGCGCACTTGCCTCATCTTGGTCTTTCTGGCGTGAGTTGCGAAAAATCAGCCCTCATTCTCAACCTAACTATTTGCGACTAATGGAAAGCCCTATGTTTTTCAGTGGCAACTCCCTGGTCTCCACCCACTCAATCATAGACTACTTCATCCTTGACCTGTACTCTAGAGACATCTTTGTGTTGTCACTGCCATGTCTGTGAACATTCTCGCATCAACCCTGGTGTGGAAACCCATCACTCTGCACTGTCCCTCTGTCAACTTTGACCTTTCCTTCAACACCGTCAATTCTTCCCCCAAGCAGTTCACTCTAAAGAGCAAATAGTATCATATTGGATCTGTTCAGGAATTGTAGCACTGAATATCATGGAATCCATAATTGTCGAAGTCATTTTATCTGCTGATGAGAAATGATTCTTTCATGGGATTTGGGTTTTTTTGTGCATTAGTCGTTCCTTGCATTTCAAGTACTTTTGTTGTGAATAACCATATACTTTGAAGTCATATGGGAAACTTTCATTTGTCAAGGCAATAAATATGAAAACTTCACATTAGACTCAATTTAATGGATTAACTTGCCGTCAATGGGAAATTACAATCTAGTGGAATTGAAATGACTGCGTTTGATTTGAAGGTAACTATTAGAGACACAAATTTGCCTAAAATGCCCATGACCAATCTTTTGAAAGTGGGCATGTTTTTTATTTAGGTAGGACACCAATTACATTTAACAGGATTTACAGATGACTAAATGCAACTATTTCCACTGTCGACAATCAACAATATTTTCACATTTATCTTTCTAGTTGAGATGTTTTTACCATTTTAAAACTACCTTTTAACTTATTTAAAACCAAATGATGAATCTTCCTGAGTATTTAAACTGTGAGCACTTACAGTCTATAAATCCAATTGACATTGAAATCAATATTTAAGCCCCACAAGATTGAATTTATTTACAGTTGATCATAGATAGCCAAATTAGAACTGATCAGAATTTGGGAAGGCAGAATTTCTGTACCTCATGAATTCCCATGAGTTTCTACACAAATATAGAGCCAGTTTCACTTAAGGAAATGCCTGATAATTGAAATTTTCTCTTTAGACTAAATAGCTGTTATTTCCTGCTACGTGAAGATTTTTGCTAGGATTTAATATTTCACTTTTTCGACATTACATAATTCATGATTACATGGCTGCATTAAAAATCATAACTGCTATAATAAGACTAACTTAATAAATTATAAAGAATGTGAATTCAGGTATGTTTTTAGATGGTTGACAGATCATTGAAGATATAGCCATATACGATACGACTGATAATCAATAGGTTCTCAAAGGAAATGTAGTCAATTTAACATATTAAAGGTGTGTTATTCATCATACAGTGATACTCCAATTTAGAAAAAAGGCAGAACCAATAGAGCTGCAGTATACATTTAGCTCTGGTCAGACATCTTGACCTTGGTGAGTGTGCACACGCAAAGTTCCAATCACAATAAATTCTAATAACAATGGAACAGTCAGCTCCGTATTAACATCAAAATGTGAAAAAAATGCAGTCATACAGCACTTACTACAAGGCTGAAATTGCATGAGATTATTTCCTTCATGTCTAAGCATCAATTGAACATGATTTTTATGTGATTTTGCAGCCGATTTATACTTCATGTACTATATGCAACACTGTTTTACATAAACATAACTGAAATGTCATCAGATGCAATATGCCAGTAAAACGCCTGGAGATTCAAACAATGTATATGAACCTGCACCAAAATTTTGTTGAGAATATGTATTTGTTACAAACGTAAGGCTGAAATTATTAAAAGGAAAATTAGATCAATTAAAAATAAGAGCCTGAATATGTGCAGCACTTTCCACATAGAATCTTTGAACTTGCCCAAACTATTTTGAAAGTAATTACAAAATATAGATAAATTTAATTCCTTAGTAGTCACCCTAATATCATTCAAAAGTCTCTAATTAAAACACAGCAGTAAAACAGTGGACTAAGTCACATGTAAGATTGAGATAGGTTGTCTGCAGTCAGAGTGGTTACCAGATTTCACCAGAGAACACCATAGTTACGTAGTTACCTGCAGCTAGATACCAGCGGCTTCTTAGAAACTGCATACACTTCTTTCCAAATCATGAATAGCCTTGTAAATAAATTACACCTGGGCCTACATCTTGCTTGGAACAGGTCTGGGACTGATTAGCGTTACCTTATCAGCATGAGTATCATATTATTTCATTTCAAAGAATTCACAGTGAAATCCATACTTCATATGTAGCATGGAAATTAAAAACACAGCTGAAATTTATTATTGACTGACCACATACACCAATTAGGTAATAAAAAGTCTATAGAAGCATTAAAATGTGTAATTCCTTATTGGACTAACTTAAGTCCAACAGCAAGGCACTGAAGCAATTTTGCCTTGAGACCTCTGCAAATCTTAATTAAGACCACCCAATTAGTTAATTGAGCAGAAATGTACAAAGGATTATCCATTATTGGGAAAAAATAAATCCCAGAATTAGCTTGGATATGAAATGATGCCAAGTGTCTCAACTAAACTTCAAGTGCACCATCCAGTTAGTTTAGTTTATTGTTACTATCCTAAAAAGTATGCTTGGAACCATCTAATATTAATTAGTGAAGTAAATATGTTTGCTATTTCAACAGCGCATTTCAGTTTTATTGAATAAGACACAGACTGCAATGCTGTTCATTACGTTTCTAGTGATCAGTGTTTTAGACTGGAGGGTCTGTACCTCTGAGACAATAATTCATTAAGGACCGTTCGTGGCCAATGGCTTCATGATTCACAATCTCCCTGGGGCTAGTGGTTGAAAACTTTGTGGTGCCTCCTCATTTCCATGATTCCTGTACACAGCTCAGCATGATTTGCTCTGCTGGCTGGCTGCACACACAACAGGGGCAGGGCAAAATTCAGGGTAATACATGTTGCCTCAAAATCTTATGGGCTGTCTGCCTCTTTTAATGAGGACTGCTCTGAATCAAAGGATTCTGACTGTCCTACAATTGGCGAGAAAGGAATTGGAGCACGTGAATGAAGAAAGGACACCACTGTTCATAGATATGGTGCTGAAGATCATAATGAAATTTCATGACTACAGTCTCCTGCACTGCCTCTATGAACTGTGGCGTTGTCTCTCTGCTCCAGGCGCTTTGGTTCCCAGAGGGCCTGGTGGCAATGCTGGAAGAAATTCAATGACCTCAACCAGATGATCAAAGTCACTCAATGCCCACATTTTTACCCACAGCTGCACCAACTTCATATGCTTCTTAACGGGCCACACACCCAGCAGTCTGTTGCTCAGGGCTCACATCTAACATCTGATTACTTCTCGCTCTCACTGCTCTTCCATGATGCCAGCTTCGCCTTTTATTGTCTTCACATATCTCCAACTATTCTGCTATGGCAGGTGTATCATCAAAACATGGTAATGACCTTTTGCAAACATTCTCCCTTCTCTCTTACAGGATAAGCTGGTATGAACAACAAAGATTACATTTTCCCCATAAGGATATATTAGTTCAGCTGAGAGAAAGCTTAGTCAAAGAAGTAGGTTTTAAGAAGAAGAGAGAGGCAGAGGCAAAGCAGGAGGGTACTCAAAGCTTAGGGGCTAGACAGCTGAGGCATTCATTAGTGAAGCAATTAATATCAGGGATGCTCAAGAGGCCAGAGTTAGAAAAGCAGAGATATCATGGGGAGTTTGGGGTCTGGAGAGATGACAGAGAGCCTGGAATGTGCAAGGCCAGGAACCAATGTTGGCCACCAAATGTGGTTGATAAGGAAACGGGACTTGCTACAAGTTAAGACATGAGCAATGGAGTCTTGGGATGGCCTTTATACTTATGAAGGGTAAAATTTAGAAGACCATCCAAAAATGTACTCGAATAATCACATACTGAGATAATAAAGGCTTAAATTAAGGGTTCAGCACCAGATGAGCTCAGGCAGTGGAAAATTCGGGTGATGTTACAGAGCTGGATGTTATCAACATACATGTAGAAGCAAGTACTGTGCCTTCAAGGTGATATCATTAAGAGGTAGCATAGAGATGAGAACAAGAAAATGGTCTTGGATGAATCCTTGACAACCAACTAGAACTAACAGTGAGAAAGGAAGAAAAGAAGTCTTTGATTCTCTGGTTTTGTTTAGATAGAATGGAAAGAATAGAGCCAGGTTTGAACAGCTGTCAACCATATCATTTGTTGAGAATGATAAGGAGGGAATATTAAGCTTTGTTAGATACATACAGGATACCTTTACAAATAAGGGAATAGGTGAGAACTTACAGGGGCCAGATTCATTTTTATCCCCTGAGTCTAATGGAGAAGGTGATACCCTGCATTAGGTGGACCAGCTGCAGCAGAACCCATAGCTTCCCATATCACTTTCTCCCTGACTTCCCCTTCTTGCTCCTGAGGTGGCCTCCAGATGCCTGGCACCCTCCACATGACAATGTTGTGGAGAATGCAGCAAACTATGTTGAACATAAAGACACAATACATGGTGTCAGGTATCGGAAATATCAACTGTCTATTCAACAGTTGTGGCTCTGTGGTTGTCATTAAACTGTGGTTGAATTGAAAAGGACACAAAGAGCCCTCATAACTCAGCAGACAATCAGTGCAATGGAGTCATTTTGGCTGGCTGAAGGAAACTAGATACAGAAGCTGAGAAAACACAAAGGTATTGTTTGTGAAGCTGTTTCTGATATTTGAAGATAATATTGGTGGATCTGTGACATCCAGACCAATTTGACAGGGTTCTGAAGACATGTTATTTTTGGTGAAACAGTGCCCATAGCTGATTGTTTCTGAGTTGGCAATCAATGAGTAGCAGCACCAACCTTATCCCATTGTTTCTGTCACCTTGCCACCTCCTTGTTGAATTTGACTAAACTCAAACATTGCTTTCTGCGTCAGGTAAAGGTGGAATTGATCTTGGAGAAACCTTTTTTTGGGTACAGCCTTCTGTGGAGAGCTTTCTTCCTCCCTTTCCATACAGATCTCAACCTTTATCCTCACCCTTTCTCCCTACCTCCACACCATGTGTGCTGTTGCAAAGTCAGAATCTCTGCAACATCAGTTCTCATACTTCGTACACAGTTGTGTTGAGGGTTTGAGAGATTGACAGCCATATAATGGAAATAGGCAGATGTTATAAAGGAAACTAAAATGGGTTAGTAACTCAACTCAGAGTTGAATAGAATAGAATGGAGATGCAGTATAAAGGCAGCATAGTTGAAATTGCATTGAGCAGTTTAAATTATTTCCGAGTGTATGAGTCGTTAAAACATCAACAATGAGAATGTATATAGCAACATATGTAATCAGTGCACCTGCAATTTATATACTTAAAAATCAGTGCTAGTTGATGCTATTTGTCTTCCATATTTAGAAAAGCCATAAAGATGATTAAACCTGAAATCTAGATATTTCAAACTTGAAATCTGGAAAAAAGTAACACAATGTTCTCCAAGACTGCCAAATAAGAAATTGGGTGGGTTCTTCCCTCTGTGGAGAACTCAGAAAATCAAATGTATCTCATTGTCCCCAAACTGAACCAATGAAATCAGTTACATAACTAGAATGCTATGTCTGCTGGAAAACCCAAAATGAAAAGAGAAGACACTGGAAAATGCATAGCAGGATATGCAGTAGTGATGGAGAAAAAAGGTACACTTGGTTTCCTCTCATGGGGAATATAGAACTGTGGGGGCTGGGATAAGGGGAATATTTTCAGAATGGCAACCAGTATTCACTGGTGTGTTGCAGGGATCAGTGCTGAGTTCACAATAACTTACAATATATAGTAAAGAGTTAGAATCATGGAATAAATAGGATCATACAGTGCAGGCGAGTCCTTTCAGCCCATCAAGTCTGCTCCGACATATGAAAAACGCATGATCTTCAACCTAATCTCATTTACCAGCACTTAGCCCAAGCACTTAGTCTTGAATGCTTTGTCGTGCCAAGTGTTCATCCAGGTACTCTTTAAAGGATGTGAGGCAAGTTGTATCTACCCACCATCCCAGGCAGTGCAGGCCAGACCATCACCACCCTCTTGGTAAAAATGTTTTTCCTCAATGCCCCACTAAATCTCCTGCCCCTCACTTTGAACCTGTGTCCCCACATTACTCACCCTTCAAAGGCGGGGAATATCTGCTCCTTATCCACTCTGTCCATGACCCTCATAACCTTGTTCACCTCAATCAAATCACCCCTTAGACTACTCTGCTCTGATGAAATCAACACAAGTCTATCTAACCGTTTCTTCTAAATTAAACTTTCCATCCCAGGCAACACCCTGGTCAATCTCCTCCGCACCCACTCCACTGCAATCACGTCATTTCTGTATTATGGTAACCAGAACATCCTTCTTGTAATTAGGTGAGAATAGTGGATGTACTGTAGCCACATTTACAGTTGTTATAAAATTACACGGGAAGGCGAGTGGTGAGGTTGACTGAAAGATTCTGCAGAAGGATAAAGACAGATTAATTAAGTAGGTAAAAACTTGGTAGGTAGAATATAATGTGGCAAAGTGTGAGATTTTGCACTTTGCCAGGAGGACTGGAGGTGTTTTATCTGAATGCTATTTGAATGGAGAAAAGCTGCAAAAAGCTATGGAACTGAAGGTTTTAGGAGTTCTTGTCCATGAATCAGAAAAAGCTA
Organism: Ginglymostoma cirratum; assembly: GCA_024137785.1. Taxonomy (NCBI): domain Eukaryota; kingdom Metazoa; phylum Chordata; class Chondrichthyes; order Orectolobiformes; family Ginglymostomatidae; genus Ginglymostoma; species Ginglymostoma cirratum. The sequence goes on along the minus strand of JAHRHZ010000058.1, from coordinate 32,202,521 downwards.
GCATCCAAGTTCAGCGGGCAATAGGGAAACCAAATGGAATGTGTGTGTTTATTTCAAAGGTAATGGAGTATAAAAGTAGGGATGTTTTGTTGAAGCCACAAGGCACTAGTCCAACTAAATCTGGAAAACCGTGAACAGTTTTGGGCCCCTTATCTAGAGAAAGATGTACAGGCACTGGAGGCCAGTGGCCAGAGAAGGTTTGTAAAGATGACATCAGGACTGTCTAATCAGGAAATATTGAGCAGGTTGGGCCTGTGCTTTTTGGAAATTAGAAGAATTAGAGGCAACCTTATTGAAACATAAGAGATTCATACAGGACTTGACAGGTTGGGTGTAGAAATGTTGTTTCCTCTTGCGTGAGCATCCACAACCAAAGGGCATAATGGCAGAATAAGGTGCACAGATTTAAAACAGAGATGAGGTGAAATTTCTTCTCTCAGAGGGTAGTGAGTCTGTGGAATTTGTTACTGCAGAGGACTGTCAAGGCTCGGTTGTTAAGTGTATTAAAGGCTCAGACAGACGGATTTTACATCAGTAAGGGAAACAGGGTCTGGGGAAAAGGTGAACTTAAGGCATATTAGATCAGCTATGATCTCACTGAATTGTAGAGCAGACTCAATGGGCTGAATGGCCTACTTCTCCTACATCTTACGGTCTATCGGAGATGACTGTCGAGGCCAGGTTGTTAAGAATATTAAAGGCTCAGACAGACAGATTTTACATCAGTAAGGGAATCAGGGGTCTGGGGAAAAGGTGGGAGTGTGAACTTGAGGGATATCAGGTTAGCTATGATTTCATCGAATTATGGAGTAGACTCAATGAGCTGAATGGCCCATTTCTCTTACATCTTATGGTCTACTGGAAGCATATTCCTCTATTGTAACTATCAGCTTAACATTAACAAGACCTACTTGTGCTTGTGGAATGTAATGCTTTTATATAATAGACTGTTGTCATAAATGTCTATTGGATTCTTCAATACCATGATATCCATTTTGAGTTTCTTGCTATGAGAGATAACATGTGCATCACCAAAGCAAGTTAGAATACTAGGCAAATTCATGCTAGCCACTCAAATTGCAATGAGGTTAGGCAGTTATAGAATTAGAGTCATAAAGTTTTGCAGCACGGAAACAAAACCTTCAGTTCAACTCATCTGTGCCGAGCAGATATCTTAAACTGATCTAGTCTGATATGCCAGCATTTAGCTCATATTTCTCTAAACCTTTCCTATTCATCTACCCATCCAGATGCCTTTTAAATATTGTAATTGTACCTGCCTCCACCGCTTCCTCTGGCAGCTCGTTCCATATGCCACTTTCTGCATGAAAAAGTTGCTCCTCTGGCTCCTTTTAAAATTTTTCCTTTCTCTCCTTAAACCTATGTCATCTAGTTTTGGACTCCCCAGTGCTGTGAGAAAGACCTTGGCTGTTCACCCTATCTATGCCCCTAATAATTTTATAAACCCTTCTAAGGTCACCCTTCTGCTTCTACAGCTCCAGAGGAAAAAGCTCCAGCCTATTTAGCCTCTACTTATAGCTCAAATCCTCCAATCCCAACAACATACTTGTAAATCTCTTCTCGGCCATTTCAAGTTTAACAACACCTTTCCTATAGCAGGGAGACAGAATTACATGCATATGTGGCCTCACCAATGTCCTCTACAGCTGGAACACGACATCCCAACTCCTATGCTGAATGCACTAACCAATGAAGGCAAATGTGCCAGATGCCTTCTTCACCGGCCTGTCTAGCTGAGATTCCACTTTCAAGGATCAATACACTTGCACCCCCCCGGACTCTTTGTTTAGCAATCCTACCCAGCCACCCCCATGCCCTAACATTCACTATGTAAGTCCTGCCTTGGTTTGCCTTACCAAAATGCAATGCCTCATATTTATCGAAATCAAACTCCATCTGTCACTCCTCAGCTTATTGGCCCTTGTGCTCAAGGTCCCATTGTACTCAGAGATAACCTTCTTCACTGTCCACTGCACTATCAATTTTGATGTCATCTGCAAACGTAGTAACTAAAGTTGATCAAATGTGTCTATCTAAATCAGAAGATTATAAGATAGACCCTCATTTAAATATGTTATCTAATGATCTGCCTGCTGATTTCGGCTTTGACCTTGTGGTCACTCTTGGTGATAAATCCCAAAGAGAAAAAGATTTCAAGTTGTTCTGGAGTTAAATTTTTCAGGACGGGACCTGTACATCCAGGTTTCCTTATCTCGCAATTACACACACAACTCATTGCTAGGCTAAAATGCAGGCAGGTAAAAATGAATGATCAGGTTAAAAAAACCCCAAACTGAAAGGACTGTGCTGTTAAGTTCCCTAAGAGAGGGCAGAATCTTGAAGGGACAAAAGGTACTGCAGATGCTGGAGAATCCGAGACAACAAGCATGGGGCTGGATCCTCTCCACCTATCCTCTCCTCTATCCATCCTCTATCCGCCTCCCCCTCTCTCCCTATTTATTTCAGAACCCTCTTCCCCTCCCCCATTTCTGATGAAGGGCTTAGGCCCGAAACGTCAAGTTTTCCTGCTCCTATGATGCTGCTTGACCTGCTGTGTTCATCCAGCCCCATGCTTGTTGTCTCAGAATCTTGAAGGGGTCTGAAAGATATGGATTATGGTGACACTTGTGGCAGAATCAGTTAAGAAGTCTGATGAGGCCAATCTCAACATCAGAACATCTCCCTTCATCTTTTATGCTTTTGACAACAATGTGCCAAATGTTCTCGCTAGGGCCCAGCAAGTCGCTAATTAAGAAGAATTAAAGCTTGTGAAATGCCTTGTGAACAGTCCAGCCACTCAGTTTTCTACCTTGCAAAATGCGGTAAACAAGATAGATATTAAGAAACAAAAACAGAAATTGCTGGAGGAACTCAGAATGGCCAGCAGGATCTGTGGAGTGAAAGCAGAGTTAAGTTTCAAGTCTGATGACCCTTCTTCAGCTCATACAACCAGGCAACTTTGCCTTGCAGTTCAGCAGTCCTCAGGAAGGGAGAGAATATCTTGCTGTATGACAGTTTGCAAAACCAATCTCAACATCTGCACCATATGCTGGCAGCTTACACAGAAAACACTGTGCATGTAGCAAGTAGGCAGCCATGTATCCAATTCTTACTGGAGTGGACCAATGCTTTGGCAGATGTTCACTGACTTGTCTTGGGATTGCCATGTGGTAATTTGAAGATGGAATTAAACTTGACAGACACACCATAGGGGTGGGGTAGGTATTTAATGAGGTAAATTTCGTAATTTACAGCAAGAGAACCCTCTCGGCCTTGCTGCAGATATCCCTCCCAAAAATGCAACATAGCACCAACTTAGCCAAAAAAAAGCTAAGTGATTCCGTCTTGACATTACAAAATACCGAGGTCCCATTTTGAATTCAAGATTGTAATCTAATGCTCTGGTTCAGATCACAGTTATAAGCTGCTTTAGTTTTGCTTTCATGATGTATAACATCATCTCAACCCATCTGTCATTCCATATTTATAACACTTGGGTGGTCCTAAATCTATTTTTAAAATGAAACACATCATCCAAAGGTTAAGTAACAGAATAGTTAACATCTGATATAATCTTGTTTGTCTACTTAGGAAGCGTATCATAAGTTATGCAGATGTCTCACTTTTGGAATTAAAATTCATATTGTGGAGTCTGTTTTATGTTCATTATTACTACCACAATACAACCAGTGCCAATGTTTACACATGTCACATCAGTGTGGTCTTGTCATCAACAGTAAATGATTAATCATCACACATCTGTTTCCTATTTTACTCTGTGATAGATAGCTGTTTTAGCCACATTGTAGTTCACCTGTGGCACAAAGCAGATGGAGTGTTACTTTGCAGTTCACTATCGGATTTGTTTTATCAAAATCTCCAAAAAGATTTTGTCATTGTTCCCAATGAATCCAGGAAACATTGTTGAGTTTTGATATTCTCCCCATTTACCTAAAATATCTACAAACTATTGAATGTTTGGAGTACTGTATACATACCTATCAGTTCAAACAATGTTATAATAGCGTAGAACCCTTTGGCATTTCAATTGGGTGGAAAAGGGTAATCAAACTGATAATGACCTCAAGGCATCTTGTGCATAGAGGTTGAAGATCCTGGAATTATTTACAATATGGAGAAGAAACTGCTGGGAGATGTTATTCAATCTTCCAAAACGCAATGGGAATGGATAGTTGAAAACATTGATAGCATGCATGAGATTGTTACAATTTTCAGAATTCAGTCAGTATGGCCTTAGACTTAGGACAAGATAGGTGCATAGATAGTTGGGATTTTAACTTAAGCAAAAATTGGTGAATTTGGGATGAAGGTACAGACAGCTATGAAGAGACTTGAGACCGATGGGAAAAATATTAAGGAAAACTTGTCGGATAGCATAGAAAGTAAGCAATTGAGTAGACAATAGATTTTATGGAATTCCCTACCCAGTGAAGCAGTTGAGGCAACCTCATTGAATGTTTTTAAGGCAAAAATAGTTAGATTTTTGAAGTGAAGAAACTAAGGGTTATGGTGAGCGAGTGGATAAGTGGAGCTGAGCCCATGAAAAGATCTGCCATGATCTTATTGAATGGCGAAGTAGGCTCAACAAGCCAGATGGCCTACTTCTCCTTCTTATGTCCTTATGATAAGTTGGATGGACTACATTATCTTTCCTAGTCTTGCACTTTCCCCATGCAATATGTTGGCCCTTGTAGCAGCTGAGCATGAGCCTATTATAGATATGTTTAATCAATCTGTTCAGATGTGCTCTGACACAGCTCTGGAGCAGGTGGAAAATGAACCTGGACTTCTGGCCCAGAGTAACATTGTGACACAAGAGTCCTTGTATGCATTTTATGTATTTTACTGCTACACCAGTTAAGCTTTTGCTCTTTTCCACAAATAAGCATGAGGAATCTTCTGGTAAATCTCACGTGTTCTCAGTAGTCACCTCAAAAGCAACCCAAGCAGAAACTGATTTCAGCCTTAAATTAAAGGCACCAAGAAAATAAATAAAATATTTCTTACTCTAGATTATATATTTCAATAGCTATAGTTACAGTCGCTTTTATTTTGTCGTCATGGATAGTGACCAGAATGTGATATTCTCCCAATTTTACGTTGCCTACTGCAGCTGGTCTTTCTGTTACGTAGTTCCAAAGCACAAACACAGTTATGCAATTTCTTGCGCAGACCACTGGTGGCTAATTAGCTTGCAAAAAATACATCCTGATGTTGCTAGAGGGATTATGCTGCATCTGGAGTTATGTTTACTAGGCCCGGGAAAACCAGTGCCAGTTGGCTGCTGGGTTTGAACAATCTGATAAATTTCATTCGGAATTGTCACTGCAGCATAACACCCATGGATTAGAAGCTTCTCTGCAAGCAACATCTGCTATTGGAACATTCCATTTGTCCAGTGGGATGTTCTTGTAAGAAACATAAGGACATAAAAAAAAAGGAGCTGGGATAGACTATACATACTATTAAGCCTGAGCTGCCATTCAATACCATCCTGATTGATCTTTGGCTTCAACACCACTTTCGACCTGCTACTCATATATCTTGATTCCTCAAGAGACTAAAAACAGATCAATCTCACCCTTAAAATATTCAACAATGGAGTTTGTAAAATCCTCTAACACACAGAATTCCAAAGATTCACAACCCTTTGGGTGAAGAAATTTCTCCTCATCCCAGTCCTACATGATTGGTCCCTTATTTTAAGATTGCGCCCCCTTATTCTAAATTCCTCAAGTAAGGAAAAGCTGTTCAATATCTCCCCTGTGAGGTCCCTTCAGAATCCCATATGTTTCAATGAGATCATCTCTCATTCTTCTAAATTCCAGAAAATATCATCTCCATTTACTTAGCCCCTCCTCATAGGACAACCTTTTTATCACATGGACTAATCTAGTGAATTTTTGCTGCACCGCTGATGCAAATATATCCTTCCTTAAAATGAAGATCTGAACTGCCCAAGGTACACAGGTGAAATCCCACCAAAGCCCGATAGTATTGTAACAAGACTTCTCCATTCTTGTACTACAATCATTTTGTAATAAGGCCTATTTAAATTTGCCTTCCTAATTACTTGTTGTTCCTGTATGCAAACTGCACTCCTTTTACAAATACACCCAATGCCTCTTTATATTGGAACTACAAGATTTATGCCTTTATTTTTACGATAAAATTTAAGAAAAAGCTCAAACTTCTCCACGTTGTACTTCATTTGCAACTCACTTACTTAACCTGTCTAAATCTCTTTACAACTTTTTTGTGACCCCTCACAGTTTGCATTATTCCCCCCACTGTATCATCAGCAAGCTTAGATCCATTGTTCTCTGACTCTTTGTCTAAACTATTGATATCAACTGTAAACAACTAAGGCTCCTGCATTGATCCTTGTAACATTTCACTAGTTACAATCTGCCATTTGAAAATACAAACGTACAAATTAAGAGCGCAAGTGAGCCATTCAGTCTATTCAATAAGATCATGGTTGATCTGATTGTAATCCCATATCTACATGACCACCTACCTCTGATAATCTTTCAGCCTTTGCTTCACAAGAACCTGTCTATCATTGCCTTCAAAATATTCAAAGGGTCTGCTTTTGCCTCCTTTTCAGGGAGACAGTTTCAAAGTCTCATGACACACTGACAGAGAAACATCTCACTTCATCTGTTTTAAATGAGCAGTCCTAGTTCAAGATACACTCTTAAGAGGAATCAACATCTTCTCATCGACCCTATCTGGGTCATCCAGGATCTTATGGGGAGAATCTTATAGGGCCCTGAATGATGTGACTGACAAATGTGGCTGAACTGCGCAAGAAACCTATCTCAAAATTGAAAACAAATTATTATGTCTTTTAACTAAGTTCTAGGCATTGAGGCAAGTTTCTTGCTGGGCAATAGTGAGTTGCCAGTTGAGGGGAATCATTACTTGTTAACTACTTTATTAATTGCAAAACTCACCTCAGTAATATGCAATTTTCTAACATACCACTCCCAGTGAGCAAATTGGATGCTGAGAAATGGAAGTCAGAGTGGGTACATGGTGACTTCACCTTACTGTTTGTTCCAAAGGGACATCTGTATTGGACACCTGGCACCAACATCTCAGGGCATACTCCATGGGCACTGACACTACATACACACCTGGAACATTTCCAATCCACTTACACTTCTGCGCTTCAATGCTGCATCTCAAGGCACAATGGTAACTATCATTGTAATGCTGCAAGAAGGATACTATACATTGTGGGACACGCATCTAGCCCAGGGACTGGACCAGCCTGCGTCACCAACCTACTTGTTTGCTCTCGTAGCACTCAATTACTTTGAGTCTAGTTGGATGTTCACATCACCCCTTCCTTTCATTGCCTATACTTTTTATACCTTACCCTTCAGCCACGGATGCCAGGCTCATAACAGTGTTGTCTGCTATGCCATTTAGTACAGACTCAAAGTTTTTGTGGTGGTCAGCAGTCTTCAGTCAAGTCAAGGGAGACACACTTCAGCCAGGGGGCCCCAGCACAGTGAGTCAAGGAATCCCTCCAATACCAGTGTAGGGGCTTGAAAACAGTCTGAGTCAGGATCCTTTCTTCATAAGAAATAAGGATTCAAATGTCAGTCAGTACACTACCTGCCGTGTCTCCTTCTGCCTTAGTGTGGGCTGTTTTCCTCCTGTAATGAAAAAAGTCAGGTATTAAGAGAGATGAAAGTGGGTTGTACAGTCGTTACTTTTGGAGCTGATGGAGAGGCAGCAGGATGCTACAGTGTAAGCCATAAGCTTTTATTTTCTGCGTTAAACTTTGAAGTGGTATCTTATCAAATGTTTTCTGGATAGTCTAAGTCCAGTATATCCACCAATTTTCTTTAACCATAGTATGTGTTACCTCCTCAAAGAAATCCATCAGATTGGTCAAATATAATACCCATTTCACAAACCCATGTTAACTCTGACTTAAATTTATCTCTGTGTCCTACTAAAACTTCTTTAATAGCTTCTAACATTTTCCCTATGACAGATCTTAAATTAATTAGACTGTAGTTTCCTGCTTTGTCTGCCTCCCTTTTTGAACAAATGAGTTGCATTCATTCACTTCCAATCTAATGAGACTGTCACTAAATCAAAATCGCCAATTCACCCTTACTCTTTGCTTAAAGTTTTTGAGAAGATTTGTAGCTCGGGTTGTGGATGAGGTTGGAGACTTGCTCGCCAAGCGGATGTGTTTGATTGCGGACATTTTGTCACTCTGCTAGGTAATATCGTCAGTGTGCCACCAGTGAAGCATTAGTGTTCTGTCCCATTTTTTATTTATATGCCTTGGTTTGTTGGGTTGGTTGGTACCACTTCCGGTCCTAGTCAAACTGGGACAACACATCCATAATAGCACAAGCCAAACAGAGACATTCCAGGGAATTCCTGGAGGCCTGGCATTCCAACTGGAACTCCGTCAACCAACACATTGAACTGGAGCCGATATGCAAACCACTGAAAAACAGAACCTGAAGAAATACCAACCACCTCAGCAAACTGAGGCATATAAATAACAAGTGGGACAGAACACCAGAGGCGCACTGACAATGTTACCTAGCAGGATGACGAAACGTTCATCAATCAAACACAATGGCTCGGCGAGCAAGTCTATAACCTTACTGTTTGCTTTGTCTTAACGAACCAGTCCTTTTCCCATGTTAATATCTCACTCCAATTCCAAGAGCTCTCATATTGCCTATTGATTCTATCAAATGCCTTTCCCAAATATACTAAATCTACTGGTTCCTCTTGATATCACCTATTACTTACATCCTTAAAAAAACCATACAAATAATCACACATGACTCCCTTTCATATAGCCATGTTGAATCTATCCTATCATTAGATAATTTTTCAAGGGCGCTGTTAAGATTTCCTAAATAATAGATTCCAGCATTTCCTGACTTCTATCGGTCCAAAAGGCCTACAGTTCTGCCTTTTCTCTCTCCCTCCTTACTTGAACAGTGATGTTGTACTTGCCATCTTCCAATCTGCTGGGACTGTTGTAGAATCCATGGGACTCGAAACTGGTTCAAACCAGTTTGAGTACTTAATTAGCCCTTGGATACTGTCTGAATTTGTTATAAGAATTACCAGATGTGGCAATGTAGTGACCCTATTGTTTTTCACAAGGCAAAATAGCTAAAACAATAGAAAACAATAGCCAATACATCCTTTATCTATGATTCAGTGCCTAGAAGTCAAGATGTAACTATCAGATCCTGGGGATTGATTAGATTTTAGTCCACTAATTTTTTCCATGACATTTTCTTTGCTGGTATTGTTCACATCTATTTTGTGGGTTTCACAATCTCCTAAGTCAACCAAGTATTGTGGAACAGCAGGTACCATTCCTGCCTCTGATTCAAAAGTTCCAGGTTCAAATCCCATCCCAAGACTGGATGGTCAAGGAAGGTACATTTGTAATGTGGCCAAACAGGTAGATAAGCAAGAACACAAAACAGAAATTACTGAAAAAACTCAGCAGGTCTGGTAGCATCTGTGAAGAACAATCAGAGTTAACGTTTCAGATCCAATGACCTTTCCTCAGTTATGAAACATTAACTCTGATTGTTCTTCACAGATGCTGCTAGGCCTACTGAGCTTTTCCAGCAACTTCTGTTTTTGTTCCTGATTTACAGCACCCACAGTTCTTTCGATTTTTATTTAGGTAGATAACCAACCTGTAAGCCCTTTCAATACACTTGAATTGCTTGGTGGCATGTGACAATGAACATTAAACATATTGCCCATATAAAGTATGGTTGCAGTTATTTTAAACAGCTTGTTCAGAAACATTATTACACACATCTGAAGCAGGTGGGTATTGAACACAGGCCGCCTGGCCCAGAGGTAGGCCCATTGCTGCGATACTACAAGAGATTCAGACAAAATTATGGGCTGGCATCGAAACCAGCAATGTTGGTGAGGAATGGAATTGAACCAATGACCACTGCATGCTAACCAGCCACCATAAAGTATGGTTATACACAGGCTGCAAAATTGTCCCTATGGTGTATACTTTTACTGCCAGCTTTGCAGTGCTGAGAAATGGTTTAGCATCAATGACAAAGTAATAAGTTTATTTCAGCTATTAAGCTGCAATCCAACTCTGAAGCATACTAAAATCAAGTAACCCTTCACAGGTTTGCACTTGGAACAGACCAACTCCAGCAGGAGTGTAGCTGCTTTTAAAAGTACATAATTGACCTATTTAGACCTCTGCAATCTTTGAAACAAAATCTATGAACCTTTTAATGTTAGAACAACCAATTATTTCCACGCAGTCTTCTCTAATAAGAAGCAAAGTTCTTTGCACACTTCAAAAGACGTACAATGTGCACAAAATCTCTTTGTCATTGATCTCAGTATGGCTAATTACCTGACAGCAGCACTATAATCATGGTCTGCTGACCAACAACCACAGTATAATTACAGCTTCATTTGTAACACTTTCACTAATTTCTTTAATGTTCAGTGACTCTTTTTATTTATACTTAACTCAGTACAAAATGCATGGCTTAAAGCACTATAGAGGTAATGTTATGTCGTGAAATGGACGACGTCAGATTAGCCACCCAATATACACCCTGGCCCAACATTTCCCCATTAATTTCTTGTTACACATAATTAAAGGAAAATCAAGTGTAGAATATAATGAATTGTCAATCTAATATCATCCATTTTACCCATTCACCAAAAAGTTAATAATACCCCGGGACTCGAAACCGGTTCAAACCAGTTTGAGTACTTAATTAGATGTTGTTACCAACTTAGCCCTTGGATACTGTCTGAATTTGTTATAAGAATTACCAGATGTGGCAATTTAGTGACCCTATTGTTTTTCACGAGGCAAAATAGCTAAATGTACTTCCTATGAGTCATAGGAAGTGGAGGAGGACATTCAGTTCCACAAGTTGTAACATCGTTCAATCAGATCATGAGACTTCAGTTCTATTTACCCATCATCCAAACGCTTACATAACAGAAATCTGTTGATCTGTTTGTTTTAAAAGTTTCAATTGACTCAACATCTACAGATTGTAGGAGGACAATGTTCTATTATTCTTTATACAAGAAAGTGTTCCCCAATTTCATCCCTCCATGCCCTAGATCAAATTTTAAGATGGTGCCACTTGTTCAGGTTCTCTTACAAAAAGAAATAACATCTCTGCATTTTTCCTATCCAGTCCTTTCATAATTTTAACCACCTGACTGTTTCACTGTAATTTTTGAACCTCAAGGAATACAACCCTAGATAATCTGTTCAGCTCTTTAAGCCTCGACATCAGCCTCATCATGACTAATATATGATTCCTTAGCTGCAGCGCTAAGAACCAAAGGCAATATCCCAAACAGATCAGACCAAGAGGCTGTGTAAGTGAACCATCACTTCTTTTCCCTTTGTATTCCAATCTGTGATAAAGACCAATATATTAGCTATTCTGATTACTATTTGTATCAGTGCTCTAATTTTAATGATTAAGCCACATAAACACCTCAATCCCTTGCTTCTCCACAGGTCCTGGTAACTCACCAATAAATAAATATTCCAACTTGTCTTTCTCAGGTCCAAAATGAATGATCTCACACTTCTTCACATTGAAGTTGTTGTTATCTTGCGTAGCAGCACATTAAATAAATTTCACTGTTCTGTTTCTGTCAATATATGCCACTCACTAGAGAGGAAACTCATGCAAGACATTGTAAAAGAAAGTAATTTGTTGAAGTTGCTGCAGTGGATTCATCACTTCTGTTCTCCTGTGCAGGTGTTGCCTCTGCAGGAATGCAGGCTTGAGCTGAAAGATAGAATTATTGCCATGGAAGGAGTAAAGAGAAGATGGGTTTCTTTTGCTTATCTCAGTGCGAAATTAACCTACGTTCAAACTGACTGTAGGTGAGCCCTTAATCAATGTTTTGTCATGAGTTCGGAGTCCACTTCTATTTTATCTCCCAAAATAATGCAACTAGTACCAATGAAACATTCGACAAGATCTCTTCATTTATAATTTTATCTATTCTCTAGGACAACTGGGGAATGAGCAATAAATGTGTTAGCTTTATCCCACTTCTCAAGAAATAGAAAGGAAAATAAAATAAACAAGTGCCCTTTGTTTTTAATTACACTCTGCAGGAGAAAGGTTTAGGGAATATAAAAGAAAATAATGAGCCACTTGTATTTTTACAACGGCTTTTTCAAGGCTGATGAAGAAGTATTTTTGAAGTTTAATCATTGTTATAATGTAGCACATGGCAGCCAACTGCAATTGAACACAGCAAGATCCTACAATTCTGGGTCAAAATCCTGGAATTTCCTTCCCAATGGCATTGAGAGTCCACTTACAGCGCATGGACAGAAGTGACTCAAAAAAGCAGGGTCACCACCACCATCTCAAGGGGAACTAGAGATGGGCAATAAATGCTGGTCAGCCAGCAATGCCCACATCCCACCACTGATTAAAAAAAAACACACATTGTCGTCACATTCGTTTAGATCTTCTGCTCCTTCCCTTCCAGTTCTCGCTATTTAATCATGTGCCTTTGACATCATTACTACATCATTGCTATTATGAATGTTTCTGATCTTAATCCAATTTCTCTGTCATTGATATGGAGACATGTTTCCTTTCAAATTAAAGGCACTGGGGAGAGAAATGCGAGTGAATCAAATGAAGTAGGGGATTCATTCAGGCACTGATGGGGTTGTTTCTTTTCTGAGGGAGAGAGATTATGAAAAATCTTCCACTGGACAAAAGGAAAGCCAGATGTTGTAGGGAAGTCAAAAGGAAGTCAGAAGGTCTTCATGCTGGGCAGGGGCTGGGGGAGGCAATCTCGTCCTGAACACCACTCTGTTCAGCTTCATCTTCCTCTACCTCCAATTCCTCCTTTTGTTTTACTTCCTTCTCCTTTCCCAACCTGATGAGCTGCCCCTTCCAGTACCTCATTAACATGATGACACCTTTGCAGGAAGGTATCATAGGGTACCACTCTAGAGACACCAGACCTAATTCCCTCTGAGCCTACAATTCTCCATCTGTTGTGATTTTGATGTGTGGACTAGCAATAGTAAAGAATGCATCGAGCACTTGGTTGTACATAATAGTGTAGCCATCTGTGAGATATTATGGGTGTTCCCATTAAGGATACAAATGTGTGAGAACATCTGCCAAGAGAGTTGCATCTGGCTCTGTCGTGCCCAGCTTTGCTTGCTTCTGCCAACTGTACGCCGAATGGTGTCTCATTCTCCTTCGCATCTTTATTTATCCTGGCACGGTTTCTTGATGCCTGGTGCTCTGCCCTTCTTGTACAGCCTTCTGCTCCTCATCTTCAATGGCCTTGATCTCTTATTTTACTAATCACCACAGAGTCCTGAAGCCAATACATCCCCTGACCATCCCCCAGAAATTAAACATTTTAGGGAATCTGACATTAGACTGACCAAAATAACTAAACATGTATTTGGTTTTTCAAGAGGGAATGAGAGATTGAAGAAGTATCTCTGTTCTTCTCTTTCTTATCAGAGAACATGTAAAACATTTGATTCCATTGTCCAACAGGAATCTCATCTTTTTCTAAAAGTTTTTGAATCGTTTCCTTAGTTCTATACTCACCACAACAGGAAACGTCAATTACACATCCACCTTGTAAAAACTGTTCAAAATCTTAGACACTTCAAACAAGTCTCTTCTAAACTCCAGTGAAAACAAGATCATTTGTTTCCTCATAAGAAGATCACTCATCCCCAGTACCAATCTAATAAACTCCTTCTCTGAGCCACCTTCAATACATTTACATCTTTCTGTCAATAAGGGGACCAAACTGCACACAGCATTTGAGATATCATCAATGCCATGGATAACTGAAACAAAAGCATCCTTACTTTTGTAATCAGATTCTCTCTTGTTTGGGGTGGTTATTTCCTTGCACTTTTTGCAACATAAATATTACTTGCCAGATATCAGTTCAAGCTCAGATATTGCCCCAGTCTTGCTGCATATGAACGAGTTCAGTATCTGAGAAGTCACTAATGATACACAGCACTTTGCAATCATCAGTGAACTTCCCTATTTCTGACATTTTGATGGCAAGAGTTTTGAATTGCAAGTTGTATTCAAAGTCTAGGCTACTTAACAAAGTGGTAGTGTCACACAATAGGATGGAGGGTATCTTCAAGGTTAAAGCAGGATTTTATCTTGAAAAGGGCTATGTAATGGTTACTCCTACTGATACCATCAAAGCCAAATGCATCTGAGATAGGTAGATTGGTGAGGATGATGTAAAGTAGTTTATTTTTCCCCTCATGTTGGTTCCTTCGCCACCTGCTGCAGAACCAAGTCTAGCAGCCGTGTCCTTTAAGACCCTGCCAGCTTAGTCTGTTAGTAGTGCTGAGCCATGCTGGGTAATGAATGTTAAAGTCCCTCATCCAGAATACAATCTGTGTCCTTGCCATCCTCAGTACTTCTTCCAATTGATATTCCACATTGAGGAGTACTGATTCATCAGCTGTGGGTGGGAAGTTGTTATTAGCAGGAGGTTCCCATACCCATGTTTGATGTGGTGTCATGATACTTCATCATGTATAGAGATAATGTTGACAGCTCCCTGGGCAATGCTTTCCTGCCTGGCCTGACAATGACATGTGTGTACATAAGGATGTTAATATTGCTGTTTGGGACTTTGTAAGATAATGCTTCCATGAGTATCACCATGTAAGACTACTGCACAATTAGTCCATCGGACAACTCTTGCAGTTTTGGCGCAAGCCTCCGATGATTGTAAGGAGGACTTTGCAGGGTTGGCAGGGCTGGATTTGCCATTGTCGTTTCTGGTGCTGCGGTCAACGTTGAGTAGCTCAGCTGGTTACATTCTTTTCTTAGACTTTGTATTGGCTTGATATGATTGAGTTGCTGTGGGTCTGTAGGCCATACCAGACAAGGACAACACATTTTGATTTACTAAGGATTTTACTCAACCAGATCAGTTTTTATAATGGTTTCATGGTTGCCTTTAAATTAGATTTTTTTAATTCCAAAGTTACTAAATGCTCAAATTCCATCTCCTGCCATGGAGGGATTTAAATTATGTTACCAAAGGATCAACCTGGGCTTTTGCATTACTACTCAAATGATATCACCACAATATTACCATACCGTCCTAATACTCATTTCCAGTTGCATGCTTCCTAGTGAACAGAGGGAGTCCAAGTAAACTTGCCCACTGCCCCAATACCTACACGATAGTGCTAACCCATGAATTGGCAATGTATTTAATTCTATCATCTCCAATGATGTGTGAAAGGCAGCTAAAATGTTTACTTCAATGTTAAACCCTTCTACCTATGATAAATAGATACAATT
Source organism: Ginglymostoma cirratum (assembly GCA_024137785.1). NCBI lineage: Eukaryota > Metazoa > Chordata > Chondrichthyes > Orectolobiformes > Ginglymostomatidae > Ginglymostoma > Ginglymostoma cirratum. The sequence continues at coordinate 32,187,096 of JAHRHZ010000058.1, read as the reverse complement.
TACCTTTAGAATTTTCACTCACCTCCATGATTTATCCCCATGGTTCTCAACTCGTTTGAGGAATGTAGCGGCTGAACACCATTTTAAGGTTGTTGCAAACTTCTGTAGCTCGGTTTGTGGGTGAGGTTGTTGACTTGCTCGCCGAGCTGGCTTGTTTTCGTTCATCATGCTAGATAACATCATCAGTGAGGCCTCCGATGAAGCAATGTTGATCTGCTCCGCTTGGAATTTATACTGTCCAGTCTGTTAGGGTGAGTCGTGTCATTTCCGTTTTTGTTCTGTATGGGTTTGTAAATGGGGTCCACCTCCATATGTTTGTGATTGCATTACGGGTTGAGAACCATGCCTCTACAAAATCCCGTGTGTGCCTGTATTAGGCTTGTGCTACTATGGTTACATTGTTCCAGTTAAACTGATGGCCTTCATTGTCCAAGCGTACCGATATTAGGGAAAGTCCATCGTGCCATTTTGCTGCTAGCTGATGTCCTTGTATTCTGATGGATAGTTTCCTTCCTGTCTGTCTGTAACGTTTGTGGCAGTCGTTGTTACATATTTTGTAAACAACATTGGTTCTGCATGTTGTGGGAATGGGGTCTTTAATCCTTGTAAGTGTTTGTCGTAGAGTGGCTATGGGTTTATGTGCTACCATGATTCTTGGTGGTCGTAGGAGTCTGTTGTCAGTTCTGCTACATTCTTGAAGTAGGACAGTGTGGCCACTGTGTTAGTGCGTATTCACAGATCATAGAATCATAGAATCCCTACAATGTGGGAGCTGGCCCTTCAGCCCAACAAGTCCACACTGACCCTCAGACCAGTCCACCCAGACCCATCCCCCTATAACCCACCTAACCTACACATCCCTGAACACTATGGGCAATTTAGCACGGCCAATACACCCAGCCTGCACATCTTTGGACTGTGGGAGGAAACTGGAACACCTGGAGGAAACCCATGCAGACACGGGGAGAACTTGCAAACTCCACACAGACAGTCACCTAGGGGTGGAATTGAACCTAGGTCCCTAGCGCAGTGAGGCAGCAGTTTTTTTGTTGTGGCTATCTAGTAGGCACCTGTGGATGAAGTTGCAGGGATATCCGTTCATAGCAAAGATTTGTGTAGGTGCTCTTCCTCTTACCTGCGTAGTTCTGGTATGTTGCAGTGAGTGGTGGCCTGTTTAAATAGAGTCCTAACACAGCTTTGTATTCACTGGGAGTAAATTCATGAGAGAAGAAGAAAATAACCATCAGCTTCCGTTTCTGGAAGTCAGAGTTGAAAGTATGACCAACGGAGAGTTCCAACCTTGGTAAACGGGAAAGCAATCCACACTGACCAAATCCTCAACTCCCACAGCAACCTTCCCAATGCCCACAAACAAAGCTGTGTTAGAACACTCACTGCAACATGCCAGAGGTACTCATGAAAGAGGAAGAGCACCTATACAAAATCTTCGCTATGAACAGATATCCCCGCAACTTCATCTGCAGGTGCCTACTAAATAGACAACATCAAGAGGACACAATACGCACTAACACAGTGGCCACACTCCCCTACAGCAAGAACATAGCAGAACTGACAACGAGACTCCTACGACCACCAGGAATCATGGTAGCACACAAGCTCACAGCCATGCTACGACAAACACTTACAAGGATTAAAGACCCTATTCCCACAACATGTAGAACAAACGTAACTTACAAAATACTATGCAATGACTGCCACAAGCATTATATTGGACAGACAGGAAAGAAACTAGCCATCAGAATACATGAACATCAGCTAGCAGCAAAATGACACGATGAATTTTCCCTAATATCAGTACACTCGGGCAATGAAGACCATCAATTTAACTGGGACAACGTAACCATAGTAGCCCAAGCAAAGGATAGACACACACAGGAATTCCTAGAGGCACAGTTCTCAACCCATAAGGCAAGCAACAAACACATAGAATTGGGCCCTATATACCCACACAGAACTAAACTGGAAATCACACCACTCACTATAATGGAACCGGACAGTATAAATTCCAAGCGGAGTAGAACAAGATCGCTTCATTGGAAGTCTCACTGATGATGTTGCCTCGCTTGGTGACGAAACGCCTGAACAAAAACAAGCCAGCTCGACAGCAAGTCAACAAACTCACCTGAACATCAATCTTCCAGCAATTTTCACAGGGTCTACTGAGTCTACATTTTCTAAGATCCTGGTGCGCAGCTCCGGCTTGCACTGCTGAAAAGACTATCTGGCCAGTGTGGTGCAGTGGTAACATCTCCACTTCTGAGTCAGGAGGCCTTGGTTCAAGTCCCAACTGCTCTAGAGGTGTTCAATAGCATCACTCAATTGGTTGATTAGAAAATATCTGTCCAGGCCAATAATTTCTTGATGGATAATGAAATATTCTGCATGCAAGCTACAGCCAAAACTAGGAAGAAAGTAATTGACAGCATCTCCAGAAACGGTCTTTCACTGTTTTGATTATTCACTGGCAGAAAGTGTCATTTCAATTAATAAGCGATTTAAAAATGAAACTTGTGTTCTGTTCTAAATTTTCACTGCACGCTAGCAAGGAAAGTATTGCTTAATTTTTGTTTTAAATTGTTCAAAGTGTAGCTGGCATTTCAAGAGTAGTGAGCAAACCTGCATTTTATTCTTACTGTATATGTACTAGGCACCGTGTAGGTTGACAATTAGTTAATAAGGATGAACATTCTACTTGCTTCATTACAACATTTTATCGCTTTAGCATGATTGTATCCAAAACCTGAAAGGATCAGACCTTTAAAGAATGTCTTTACTTATGACTACAATTAGCAATGAGTAAGCATAGCAAGGGGGTCATATGTGAAAAGTCTGCTGTAAGGTTAGGTCTCAAAGTACACCAAAACCATCTATCTGCCTATAATACTTTTACTTAACCCTCCCGGTGTTAGCTATGAATAAAGGAAACAATTTTGCAACTAAACACCATATCGATGTTTAATCTATTTTGACATTTGTGCTGGGTTGGAGAACTAGCCTGTTTTCAACTGTTACATATACAGTGGATCACCACAGAAAAGCATCAATTTAAATTGCACCAAATCAAACAATAGATTGCGATTTTTATGTTTTCACAAAGTCTACAATGAAAATACAGCATTGCGCCTTTCTTCCATAAGGTGAAAGCGCATTTAATTTGGGGGAGGATTTGCTACTTTTGTATGTTCATGCGCGCACAGCTGACTATTGCACAGCTGAAGATTGCATTTTAATTATTCACTAATGAACTTTTCATCGAGGAAACTTGTTGTTCACCTAACAATAGATTGCACTCATGATATGTCCAGTACAATGACAGACAACATTGAACAAATAATTCAGTTGAATTTGTCAAGCTCAACATAGACTGCATCTTTCAAGCCTTAATAAGAGAAGACAGATGACAGTCAAAGGGTTAGGCAAAATCAATGTACATGTTGGCAAACAAAAGCAGAAAGGTTGAATAGAGTAACCTCTATAGCTCCCTCCAGGGGACCTTTTAACACTCCTAATGATGTTTATTAACAAATTACAGCACTAGGGGTGTGTAAAGTGCTAATACTGGCAAGGTACTAAATGTTCACCATTTTGTTTTACAAGCTGGATTTACGAATAGTCAGGAGCCTGAGTGGTGTGACACTTTGAAATTAAACATTAACTTGTGTCCTCTGACAAAATGTTTTACTGCCAACCTTGTGCAGTGGCTATAATTTTGTTTCACCCAGCAGGCTGGCTATAATATGTCCTGTCAAGAATTCTTCTGGTGGTTAAGAGATTACCTTTCTAACAACATGATAACTGTAAAATGTTGTCACTGGTTCAGAAAAAGGTGCAATTGACGGGAGAAATACTTCCAAAGTAAACCATTTATTGTCGATGTGAGGGATTCATTAGTGGGCCGTTGTGAAAAAAACACAATATGGTTGGATTGGGATTTATACAGCTGATAGTTAAATTACTTGTTTTTATAGCTAGGTCTTTCTTTTCATCTTTTCTGTTCTACTTCCCTTTCATTTCTGTCTTTCATTCCACCACCCCCATCTTTCACTTCTGTCTATTGTACCCTTTCTGTTAGTTATAGTGTAATGCTTTGTCTCACTGCACTTAGACCTTTCATCATGCCGCAGTGATCACAGATGACCTCATTCCCACTTCTCACAAATGCTTTACTCACACTGATTAACCATTGTATAAACTTCAGCATGGTCCGTAACCTTCAGAATTTGTTTATAAACTCCAACAATTCGAATAAGAATTGTGCTAACACTTAACTTGAATGCTATTGAGAGCCACACGAGCTTGTTTTATTAGACCTAAACATTTCTGTAATCAACCTGCTAATGTAAAAGCACAGATCTGATTTTTAAATGTGAGCTGAGAACAGTTGTTTTTGCATTTCATGAGGTGAAAAAAAGAAGTTTATATCCCTTGATTCAACCCCTGGTAACCATTTCATTTGTTTTCCTAATTGTTACCTCTTCATTTGTACCTTACTATCACAAGCTCTAATGTTAACACTTTGATCCATCTCATCTACTCCAAGTGGAGACTTACAGACCATCTCAATGGACTGCTGCAGTGTTTCCATTAGACATCAACATATTTGCTAATACAGAAATATCCAAGATGCTTTGGTTTGATAGTACCTTAATTGAAACGTATTTTCGATGTGGACACATCACAGCTAGCTACAAATCAGGGGCCTATTCAGCACATCCACACGTGTAAAGATGAAGGGCCACCTGTTTCAAGCCTTTTTGCTATAAGCTATTATTCAAATTGCAGAGATTAAAAGGACAGTTGGTCCTGTAGTATGAAGAAAAGATGAAATAAGATTAAGTTTCAACTCCTTATCATCTAATGCTATACCTTTATCTCTGAGAGGCATTCATTTAGGGAGAAAAAATTGGAAGGCAATGCTGGGTCAAGTTTTAGTGATTATTCTAGCAAATTAGATCATCTAAAAGAAGATCAAAGAGAAATCTATGTTTGTATTTATACTGAATCTTTCTTTCTTAAAAGACATTGGAATTGTAACAAACAAGATGTTGCCTCCATACAAATAAGCCATAACACTATCTGTCCTTGAAAAACTTTTTTCCTGACTTTGGTTTGCAGGTTAAGTCAACTTACTGTTCCATTTAAAGTGCAATGAATATCCTGTCCTTAGCAGTATAAACATTTTAATACCTTTGACTTTGACCCTGCACACTGTAATATTCTCTCAGGGCTTCGCTCCACTCAAGATCAGCAATAAACTTCCAACCTATTGAATTGTTATAAGTCTTTGGAAAATGTTTAATGTTTGAGCAAATAAATTGCACATCATTAGTGATGTCCTTTTAATAAAAATATCTTTGATAAAACATGAAATGCTATAAAAGATGTCTAATAATAACATCTCAGTATAAGTGTAAGGAAACAATTTCAGAACAAACCAGATAAACAAGTGATATGCTGCCTGTTAGATATAAACATGTGTCCATCACAGGGCTAAGTAACTCATGAAGGAATTTTTAAGAAATGCTCACGACTGTAGCATTAATTGTGAACAGTTGCTTTTTGGACTGGAGAAAGGATTATCTGGAGGTCCCCAGGGATTGATGTTAGGACCCTTGTTCTTCCTGATATTTATTCATGACCTTGACATTGTTGTAGAGGGCACAATTTCAACATTGGTGGATATGACAAAATTTTCATGTGTTATGAATCATGAGGATGACTGAGTTGAATTTCAAAATGTCATAGACAGGTTGGTGGAATTGTTGGAAAAGTGGAAGATGAACTGTAATGTAGTCTAAAGAGAGTCATTTGGGAGAAAGAACACAGAGCAAAAATAAAATTAAAGATACAACTCTAGAGAAGGTGTAGGAGCTCAGTAACTCGAGTGCATATACGCAAATATAATTGAAGGTGCTAGAACAGGTCAAGAGAGCTGCTAATAATGCATAAGGCATTCTCGGCTTTATCAATGGAGGTATAGAATACAAAACCAAGGACTTTGTATGATATTTTATGTGAAACGTTGATTTGGCTTCAACTGGAATATTGATCTTAGTTCTGAGTACCACACTTTAGGAAGGATGTTAAAGCATTACACAGAGTGCAGTAAAGATTGAATACAATGAACAATTCCAATTATGTAGAAAGTTTGGAGTAGTTGAGGCTGTTTCCCTTTGAGAAGGGAAGGTGGAGAGGAGATTTGATACAGGTATTCAAAATCATGAGGGATCTTGTCAGAGTCAATAGGGACAATATAGTTGTTTCCACTTGCAAAAAAATTGAGACCCAGTGGCTTCAGATTTAAAGTAGTCTGCGCAAGAAGAAATTGTGGCCAAGGAGGGTATCGTGTATGTGGGGAAGGAAAATTCGGCTGTGGCTTTCAAAAGGGAATTTGATTCTTACTTGAAAAGGAACAGTTTGAAAGGCTACATGGAAAAGTCAGGGGATGGTATCAGGTGAATTGTTTCCTCAGAGGCCCAACACGACAATGGTGGGGTCAGATTGCCTCCAGCTGTGCTATAATTATTCTATAATTCTATGATATGAAAACAATTTATTAATAACTAGGAGTAAGGGAACACTAAACTGAAAGGATCTATAAAAATAGACCATATGTAAAATAATGGACAGTTGATACCTATTGCCTGCATTTCTTGCGCAATGTGAGCCCTCCAGTATAATTTATCAGTCCTGAATAATTATGTATGAAGAAAGTGCCTCAAGATGCTCAATCTTAACTTAATCTGTTTATTGTTGATGGTTTGAGGAGTGACAGGAGTCATGGCTGGGAGGGCTGAAAATTTCATGGAATACAGGTTCCAGGAGATAGTCACCTTGTGGCTATATGGGATTCATGAGAATAGGATATGGTGACCATCTAGCAGTGTAGGAAGAGGCAAATAATGGAATCATCTAGAATAATCACTTTCAAACTGATTTTCATGCTGAATACAAGTCAAGGTGATGGTACAAAAGGTTCGGCTGTAATGCATGTTTCTTCAACACGAATTGGTTTTAATGTGATTGAAGAATTTAGACTGGTACTTGTAGAAAGAAAACTTTCCTTGCCTGTATTGGGTATAACGTGATTGGGTATAACGCGATTCCGGCCACATTAGTTTAAATGGCATGGCTATTGCACGATTTTCCTATAACGCAAGATCGCACGAGAATGGAACTATTGCATTATATCAGAACCGACTGCACCTCAGAGAACAGCAGCTTGCAGCATATTCACAGCAACTGTCAAGTCAATGACTGGACAAGGGACCACAGAATTGTGGTGTAGTGGTCACAGGTATTTGGTAGTCAGGGAGAGAGATGGGTGTTTCTACAACCAACCATTAATCCTGTTAGTAACTTGTTAAAGACCATCATTGAAAGGTTACAGAACATTTTAATAAGAAACAAGAATAACAAGAAAACACAACCCAAGTAGGAACCAATGGCATAGGTAGAAAAAGGATAATGATCTGACAGTCAGTTTTGGAAGTTGAGGAGGAAATTAATAGACAGGGTGTAATCTCTGGATTAATGCCAGTGCCATATACCAATAGATATTGGAAGAGAAAGATAAAATAGACTAACACTTGGCTGAAGAAATGCTGCAAGAGGGAAACCAGTTATGGAGAGGGACCAACTTGATCAAGATGGGCACTTAAACAAAAACAGAAATTGCTGGAAAATCTCAGCAGGTCTGGCAGCATCTGTGGAGAGAAATCAGAGTTAACATTTCGGGTCCAGCAACCCTCCTTCAGGTTGCACTTAAACATATGTCTGAGCCCAATTTCCTCTCAGAAAGGTTGACTTGTGCCAGTATGTGTTTAAACTAAATTGGCAAGAGATTGTTTCATTGTGGTGAATGAAGCAAAGAAGAAACAAGGTGCACAGGATGAGATAACTAACATTAGGATAAAGACTAGGAGGAATCCAAGAGAAAATGTGAGGCTGTCTAAGATGGGTTTTGAGTGCATACATATAATTGCACATTGTATGGACAACAAGATTAGTTGAAACATGTCACTGATATAATGACAGTAGCAGAGGCCTGGCTCAAACAAAAGGAGGTTTAACAACTTAATATTCATGGCTACACCATATTAGGAAAGATAAAGAAGGAAAATGATTGATTTATTGAAAGTTAAATCATGTTTTAAGAAATATTTAGATGAAAACCTGAAATCCCACAGCATACAAGGCTATGGGATAAGTTTTGAGAAATGAGATTAAAGTAGACAGGTGCTTGATGACTGGCACAGACATAATGGGCCAAAGGATCTCTTTTCCATGTTGTAATACTCTACGATTGTATGAATTAATTGAGATTAAATTGAGTTTTGTCTGCCTATTCATAAAAATAGGAATCTATTTGTGCTATTATCCTGGCAAACATTTCTCCATCAACTAATACCACAAACAAACCTAACTGAATTGATTATTTTGAGGATTTGAGCACTGCTATTTGAGGAATCTTACTGTGTATAAATTGATTGTCATGTTTGCATACACAACAACAGTGATTCCACTTTACAATTCATTAATTGTAAAATTATTTGGATCACTCTGAGGCTATGAAAAATATAGGATGTAAGTATATCTGATTTCTTCCTCTTCTTTCCCTTTGTTCACTGGCATTAATGTATTCCATCTGTGCATTCTGTTGTGTATTGGTTGCATATCATCAGCAACACAGCTGTATGAAGCATGAGCTAATCTCATTCAATCATCTATTTTCAATGTTTTTATGAGTGTTTTAAGGGCATAATAAAGAAATTATACAAAATATACAGTTAATCTTTGCAGAGTAAACTTGCTGTAAAGTGATGTTATTACCTAAATGGAAATTTTAGAGATTGGCAAAATCCCTGGCAATATCCAGGGAAAATACTTTTGTATAACACTTATATAACACAATTAGTGTAGGCAAATGAACAAAAGCACTTGCCAAAAATGAGGGAACTGAACAGTAGTTTTCTCATGTAGGTTTTGAGAGAGCTCTCATATGTATACATTGCCATTAAGAGATTTCATCTTTAAGAGCTCTATGTGCTATGTGTATACAGTATTATAGCTCTGCCTGGCATTTCATCCATTGTGTGTCTGCCAGCTGCAAGCACAGAAATCAGTTGGTTTGCTGTAATGTTTGCTTCATAACTTATAATGTGTTTTTCTGCATTAAGTAAAATAATAGAGTTAATCAACCCCTAATGAACGATGTATATTACACCATTATCATTGACACGATATTGTGAACATAGTTTTGATATAGCTTATCTCGTTTTAACAGTCATCAAGCAAGTAATTCTCAACATAAAATACATGGTCAATAGTCTTAAATTATGCGGAAGTGCATGAGACAACCCTTTGGTGTCTTTTGTTTTTTTTAGCATCAAATAATGATGATAACATAGCTTGAGGATAAGCAGACAAATCTCTAGCAAATATTAAGGTACATGCCAGATCGATAGCAAACAAGGGAAGGTCAAAGGCATATTGTCAGAATGTCCACAAAATCTCCTAGTTCCCTAATTTAAACTGAGACATAGCAAAACTGCGAGCAGAAATTTAAATGTTGAAGTGGTGTTCATATCTAATGCAGAAAAGCAAGCAATTAAGTTTTTAGCAATTCGAAACAAGATTGTGAACATGGATTTAACAAGTCAGGATTAACACCTGAAGAGCTCAAAGAGTCAGAATAAATTTCCAGATTCATTGAATGGAATTGATGTCAGCTAGAGAGAAGTTGACAGAATCTGATCAAAGGTCTCTGGACTTGAAATATTAAATCTGTTTTTCTCTCCACAGATGCTGCCAGATCTCCTGCGTTTCTCTGGCACTTTCTGTTTTTCTAACAGATACCATAGATCATTTCATGAGCAGATGCAGAGTAGAGTACTCATTATGTAAAAACCAAAAGAACTGCGGATGCTGTAAATCAGGAACAAAAACAAAGTTGCTGGAAAAGCTCAGCAGGTCTGGCAGCATCTGTGGAGGAGAAAGCAGAGTTAACGTTTCGGATCCGGTGACCCTTCCTCAGAGGAATTTGATATTACAGCCTATTTGATAATGGCTAAGATTGACACGGGACGATTGTCAAAATTCTACCCCTGTGAATTCTTAAAAAATGTCACATACATACAGGTATGGAAAGCAAAGACAAAACCTATGAATGTAAAACTTTTGGAACTCTTCTGAAGAAGAGTCATTGGATTCAAAATGTTAACCCCTTCTCTCTCTGCTGTTGTTGCCAAGCCTGCTGAGTTTCTCCAGTATTTTCTATTTTCATTTCAGATCTCCAGCTTATGCTTTGATCACCATGAAGAGATCTGGACATATCAACAAATGACCACACGTTACAGACACTCTTGGGTTTATTGGTTATTGTAAACAGTTAAACTTTATTTTGAAAAGGAGGGGGATATTGTATTTGCATCTTGCCTTTAAGAGAATTGACTCCATGTGCAATGATGGTGTGATTCTGCCTGGCAGTTAATCTGCTGTATCTCTGTAGCTATTTTCAATCAACCTGTTTACTCATGATACATGTGATCCATGTCTGGAGCAGGTGGGACTGGAACCCTGATCCTCTGACCCAGAGATAGGGACACTACTAGAGCACTAAAAGAGCTCCTTCCTGTATATTTCTAAAGTGAGACACACAAAGAAATCAGTTGTTTTGCTGACATGCCTGCTTTGTGATATAATGTGTTTATCTGTTTTAAATAAACCAACCCATAGTGTTATTAAATACAAGGTGAGTGATTGGTTTTTAGATCATTACCATTAGCTTCAACAGACTGGTAACAAAGACATTCACTAAACCATAATGATACGGCATTCTCTAATCTACTTGCACTGCTCAGAAAACACAGGGTCACGGGCAATTAATATCAAAAGGTTGTTGCAAGGGCAGTTTGTGTGTACAGAGGGCCACCCAGCTCATTGGTTGGACCAGGCTGCATCTCAGGGCTGCTTGCTTGCTCTGTTACTGCTCACTCACTTAGCTTGCTCACAGGTCCACTGCCTCGCCTGGCCTTGCCAATTAGTGCAGTTACACAACGGACAGCTGGCCTTACTGTTAGCAGCAATTTGTCAAGTGGTTGAGCATCTTGCTATATGGTACCGTGTTAAATCAATTTCACACCTACAGCATGTTCCAACAGCTTATGCAGCAACCAGACTGTATATGCAGCAAACAGGCAGCCATATCTCAAAGTCTCAGAGGAGTAGAACTCACTGAAGTCCATGGAGGCAGCCATCAGTCAGAGGGCCCTCACACAGTAAGTCGAGAGCAGCCACCAAGACAGTACAGGGGAGTGGCCCAGTGTCCAGTGGTCTTACTCAGGGGTCCATATCTTTCCAGTCTGGAGAGTGAGTCATGGTTAGTCTTGTGACTCCATAGCGGCCATTCCAGGGCTAGGACAGACACCGTTGTGGAAATGTATAGGTGCCAGTCAGAAATCTGGGCTCTTTTTATTCGGGGATTGTCTGGTTAGGTTGCACAATGGTTTGGCCACAATTTGTGTGTCGGATCCTATGTGGGAGTCAAGGTGGACTGCTACCAAAGGAGGGCGACCTACTCAACTTTGCAAAATTATTCTACTTTTTTCCTCAATGTGGACATGGTATTGTGAATTAATGAGCACTTTCAAAGTTTAGGCACAGTTTTGAAGGTATCTGGCCATCATGGGCAGTTATTACCATATCAGATGTCAATGTGTTTTCTGTAAGTTACTCAAATATTTTCTGGTTCTCTGTTCCAAGACAATGTATATGTGTTGCTGATTAGAGTTACCAATGGCCTGTCCATCCCTATAGCTAAAAAAATAGGTTTTGAATCCTTAAATCCATTGTTCACAGGATATGGGTGGATATCCAGATGAAGAAAGAGATGGTGCTGGGTTGGTGAGGTTATATTTTGTTCAACCATCCTACTTTATATTTTATTTCAGAACTATACGGAGATGGCACCAGTTTTTCAGTGTACAACCGGTTTAATTCACTGTGTTTTAAAATATCTGCTGTATGATATAGCTCCAGCTTTCAGTTCTGTAGTTATTTAATAAACCTGTTTGGGGTCACATCCAAGGCAGCTGGGACTTGAACCTGGACATTATAGCCCAGAGATAGGGGCACTGCATCAAAGAAACACTGGGGCAGCCCAGTGGCTCAGTGGTTAGCACTGTTGCCTCACAGTGCCAGGGATCTGGGTTCCATTCCAGCTCGGGCAACTGTCTGTGTGGAGTTTGCACATTCTCCCCATGTCTGCATGAGTTTCCTCTGGGTGTGCCAGGTGGACTGGCATGCTTAATTGCCTGCAGTGTTCAGTGATGTTTAGGTTAGGTGGGTTAGATATGGAAAATGCAGGGTATAGGTCTGGGTGGAATGCTTTTTAGAGGGGCAGTGTGGACTTTTTGGGCTGAATAGCCTGTTTCCACACTGTAGGGATTTTATGAGAATATAGGGGCACAAGTAAGTCATTTGGCCATTTGAGCCTGGTCCTTCATTCAATATGACTATGTCTGATCATCCAACTCAATACCCTGTTCCTGTTAACTCCCCGTTCCCTTTAACCCTAAGAATTAAATCCAACTCCTTCTTTCAACATTCAACGGCTTGGCCTCAACTGCTTTCTGAATTCCACAGGCTCCCCACTCTCTGGGTGAAAAAAAATTCTCCACATCAGTCCTAAAAGCACACTCTATATGCTTAAACTGTCACTCCTGGCTCTGGACTTCCTGTCAACAAGAACATCCTTCCTATATTTACCCAGTCTAGTACTATTAGAATTTTATAGGCTTCTATGAAATCCCCTTCATTCCTCTAAGTTCCAGTGAATATAGCTGTAATTGATTCAGTCTCTCTTCAGACATTATTTGCGCCTTTCCAGGAATCAGTCTAATAAACCAAAAGAGCCCTTACAGCTTAAGATACTTTTCTTTAAATCAACACATAGACTTAACCAATCAAGCCTAATGAGCATCAATAGCAAACAGTCAATGCAATCAAACATAGACAGTTGAGTACTAATAGTCACGACTTGAAAATACACCACAATTCATTCACTATGGTTGGGTCAAAAGCCTTGAATCTCATCAACACAGCACGGTAAAAGTATCTATACTATATGGATTGCAGCAGTTTATGACGTTAGCACCATATTCCCAGAGACAATTAGAAATGGTTAAAAATATAAAGTTTTGTTTCCCCAGTCAGTCTGTTCAGAGATATTATTCTGCATCTTTGGAGCAGATTGGGCCTTGAACCCAGCCGTCCTGGCTCAGAGGTAGAGACACTACTGCTGTGCCAAAGAATTCTGGCCTTGCAAGAATGTGGGCCCACGTACAAAGAACATCTAAAAAAAAATCAGTGATTGAACCTGCGATCTTCCTGCTTTGTGCAGACCATGAAAGATCTTACATAAGGACATGATTTTTTCCAAATTAACTTATTTGCAAACTACAATGCTCTGTTTCTAAGATAGTAGCTCATGAAAACCAGTACAAGATTAAAATATACTGCCTTGGAGTTTTGGAAGAACTTTATTATGACATGATGTAACTTGTCATAATTCTGCTTTTGAGCCAGCAGATACATGGAGAGGTCTTCTGGTTGTCGATTTTGAAGATGCGAAACTGCTATGAAATTATTATTCTATGAGAGGAGCTTTAAAGGCCACAATAAAGGTTTATTTTGACAATTAGCCAGTGCAGTGCAGAGGGGACTACAGCTTGAGTTGTTCTTGGAGTCTCTTGTCTTTGCATAAACGTTCCTGCTGCAATTAACCAAGATTTTATTTTCCAAAATAAACACCCAGACCCCTCAGAGTTCTAATGTACATAATTTTAGCACTTACTTTCTGGGCAGGAAATTAATGAAATATGAATATTTCAGATCCATTCAGTCTGACATTATTGATCCAATAATTACCTAATAATTTTATAAATGTTGCGCTGCTTGCAATATACATAAAATGCAGTTAAGTGCATTTTAAAATTAGATTAAAAGCCAAATTCCTTTAAACTTTAGTGCCGTTCTGAATTTGTTTGTGGAATTTTCAGCATTGAAGGAATTCTAATACAATTCTCAATATGTTGCAAAGGAAGTTCTAATAAAAGTTTAGTTACATAGCTGTCACAGTGCTTCTGTTACTGAATGCACAATTTTAAGGTTCAATCCCTCATCTGTTGTAAAGTAATTGATCTCGTTTGGAGCAATGACAGGCACACCATAATTGACCTCAACAGCCCTATGATCGTGAAGAAAAGTTCAGCCAGTGTGGCCAATCATTTAATCCTGTTTACATGACATTGGCCACATTTTCCATGAGTTTACCAAGCTCTATAATATGTTAGGTTAACAAAAGGACTGCTGGGAGCATTGAAGCAAGCAGGGGACTTGAATTTTACTTACCAGCAAACAGTGGGGGATGGGCGGGTTAGTGGCTACTGGGAACAGCAAGGCACATAAATGCTTTTATATATATTAATGCAGCTCAAGTGAAGCAGATATAATGGGAGACCCCATTCTTAAACTCCAGTGAGAACTTCTGGGGCAGTCAATCACACACTTTGTGAACAGGTACAAAATCCTTCAAACTAAAATTCCAAACTGGGGAACACTGGGAGCCTCTGTCTCATCATAGACCTCCAGCCTCCATGGCCAATAGTAAGATACAGAACTTGTCAACTGCAGTTGTTCTACTTGTATTACTTTGTACGTAAAGCATGGAAAACGTGTGGCCTGCCCATGATTATTCCCATGGTTAAATGGACTACTAATACTCACTATGAAGAATGGCCATCATTGTAAGATAGAAGCAAATTGAAACAAAGAAAAATTTGAAAAAGATCTTTCTCAGGCAACTAATAATAGCTCTGTATTCATTTGTGCAAAGCTGTTGACAGTAGACACTACAAATGCAACAGAAAGCATATCAAAGTAAATGGAGTGTGTTATTATGCAAATATAAAAGAAATTGCATTTATTCAGAGTTCTTATATAACCTCATTTAAAGGTTACACATTTAAAAATGAAACCATGTTGATATGAGTGCTTGATAATCAGATTAGTAGTAGTCTGATGCAAATATTTATATGCTTGTGGGAAGTTCCTTCATCTGCTATTTTAACAGAGGTAGTCATAGCTAGTACTTGTAGAGTGCAATTTTCAGGCCAAAGTTTTCACAGCAGAGGTTCAACATTGAAAGTCAATGTGGGTTTTATAAAGGGTCATAGATTACAGATGAAAAGAATTTATAATAGCTTGTATGACAAATAATTATTCTGAAGTACTGCCTGTAGTTTTAGACACTTCATGATCAGATATTAAAGCTATCAAAATGGTACAATATAAATTCATCAAGATGATACCACAGATGAGGCCGTAATAATTGCAAGAAGGAATTTTTACAAGTGATCTAAAGGAAGTTGAGAAGAAAATTGATAAGAAATTCAATAGATTCTCGCAGAATAAATAGGGAAGGATAATTTCTTACACTTGGAGTGCCAGTCACAAGGATTATCAACATGACAGCAAGGATAGAGATTAGGAGAAAATTGTTATCAAATTGAATGGTTTACCTTCAGAAATAGTTGAGTCAGGAACAATTTCATCTTTGAAAGGGAAGTATTTAAACAACATACGATATCTTTCCTTTTAGGTTTAAACACATTCATTTCCATTTTCTCATCTTAGCCAGAAAGAAGTGACTATTATTGGATATTAGACTGCGCAAGCAATGACACTTTTCGGCTACTTCACTCAATTCGTTAATTTTCATTCAAAAGCCCAAACAGTGAACATTGATTAAGCAGTGCCTTTGCAAGGGCTTTACAGCTTTCTCACTCAAAATCTGCATGTATACTTTTTTGGAAGGATGAGTGTGCAACAATCCATGATAGTTACCCCAGTTGATTTAATTACACTTAAAATCAATGGCTCTGAGATTAATTGAAATACCCCACACCATCACTTCATCTGAGATGAGTTGACTGGAAATTGAATGAAGGCCCTTCCTCAGTTGAATAGCCTGGTGCCCAGCTAATTAGAGCATTTCTTTATCTCGAGAATATGTGAAAATAGATAACTAGATAAAGATAGAACTGTGAAATGTTAGTTTATTTATGCTAGCTGTTCATTTGCTAAAAATTCTTAATTATAATTTGTTCTCACGTAGTGAAATAAGCAGGGATTTTTGTTTGTTGCTGATTCTCAAGATATGGACATTGTTGATTGGGCCAATCTTTATTTCCCATTCTTAATTGTCCTTGAAAGGGTTGTGGTGAGCTGCTTTCTTGAACTGCTGCAGTTCATTTGCTATAGGTATACCACAGTGTTATTAGGGACAGAATTCCAGGATTTTGACATCACCACCAAGCACTGCTATGCCTCAGCCAGTGGAGGGAAAACTTCCAAACCAGTCTCAGGAGGAAGACCTGTCAAAGAGAGCTGTCAGGCCATTAGACTGGCCGTCAGCTCTGTTGTCCTAGCAGCCACTCCACGAATGGTTTTCACTTTTGGAACTATAATCCACGTGTAAAAGGAAAAAAGAACAAGAAAGGATAAATTTAAAGTGATGTGCAAATGAACCAAAGCCCCTGTCAGGTAAATTTACAAAAAAAGCAGCAATTTCCAAGTGGTTTACACCCAAGGAGTGGAAACTCTCTCGGGGATCTTTGAGTCATGGGGCTGCTTTCCCTGTATACCCTTTTTGGCTGGCAGCCTCCAATGGTCTAACTGATCCTGGTCTTGGGCCTCTTCTGCCACCACATCATCTATCCTGTTCTGATTTAATTTGGTTCTCACCCCAGGTTCTGGAGTTTAACTGGTTGGAGTACCAATCCTGCATGACATCGGGTTTCTTGAATGACGTTGAACACTCAGCCAGGCAAATGGAGAGTATTCCATTACAATCCTGACCTGTGTCTTGTGGACAGGCCTTGGAGGGTCTGGATTTGACTTACTCACCACAAAATTTCCACTCTGCTTGCAGCACAATATTTAAATAGCTTTCCAATTAAGTTTCTGGTCGATGATAACACTAGGATTCGAACGCTGTGAGATTCAGTGATAGTGATGTCATTAAATTTCAATGGGAGGTTGCTAGGTTCTCTCTTGTTGAAGATGGTCATTGCCTGTCCATTGGGTGCTATATTTGTAGCTTCCAACTTACCAACACAAGCCTGAACACTGTCTAGATCTTGCTGCAAATGGATACAAACTACTTCAGTATCTGAGTTGTAATTAATACTTATCAGCATACAACATTAGCAAAGGAAGATCTTTGATGAAGATGTTTGGGCTTAAGAAACTCCTCCGAGGATCTCTTTCCAGGGCTCTTGTGGTAGAGTGGTAAAATCCCTACCTCTAAACCACCTCGGTTCAAACTCCATCTGCTTCTGAAATGTGTAATCACATGTCTGAATGGCTTGATTGGAAAATATCTACCCTGCGGATCTCCCATAACAATAGTATGGAGGTGAGATGATCAACCTCTGACAAACACAATTATTTTTCTTTCTGCAGGGCATGACACCTGTCAGTGGAGAGTTTGTCTCAGATTCCCAATGACAATTTTTTTTTGAGATCCCTTGATGGTCAAATGCTGCCTTGGTTTCAAGGGCAGTTACTCTCAGCTCATTTTGTGTGACTTATGGTTCAACAATGCATACCTTGCCTATATTTTCAGTGAGTAATGTTTGCAAGTGGAGGTTTTAGACAAGAAAAAGCAAAGTGAAATCTTTCCAACTGTTTCCTACTGGAACTACTTGGAATTCCTGGGAAGACTGTTTTTTGTTTAACTTGGGTAGACCACACAAGCCAAATATTAGTTATTGGTGATACAATTTTTATTTTTAACATGTTCAAAAGTTAGTAAAACTGTTAATTTGCTGGATAACTCCCCAAAATACAGACAAGAGTCAACAGTGTTCCTGAAACATTCTATTTAAATTGTTATATACTGTACTGTCAAGCATTACTTAAGCATCAAATGCATTTGGTTTGCTCTAGATGCTGACTAGTTAAAACTCATATGAACTATGCTGAGATATTTTCTACATTAAAGGTGCTTTATAAATGTGAATTATTGTTGTTTAAAACTTTAATTAGAAATTATATAATATTTGATTCACAGTTGATGCAAATAGATTTCTTATATGCTAAGTAAACATTGATGGGGATTGATATGAGTGACACTATGAGAGGATGAAACACTTTTGTTTCTGTGTATCCCATTGACCTGAATTTAGTCAAAAGGAAATACAACAGTCCAATATGCCTGCATTAAGTTCAATAATTTTTGATGTTTGGCTTCATAAATGTACATATTGGTGAAATTTTCTCCAGGTGGACTGAAATTCCCATTGCCTGGGAAAGGATATTATCCCTTAAAGTACTATTTTGCTAAGTTTATACTGTATCCCTCTTAAATTTGTTTCATCATGGTCTGAACTCAATGAACTCCCCCGGGAATATATTTAATCCTGTCCTAGTTCTGTTCTTATGCAGGATAATATTAAACGATCAGCAAAATGCCTGCACTGAATGTTTCTTCCCCATTGGAAAATGCACCGGAGATTTGTAGTAAGGTTATGTTGCTAAGAGTTTCGTACTTCATAGTCCAATCAACTTTGCTGTCAAGAAGAAGGAAAATGTTGTTACCTGAGCTCCAGTTGTAGTAAATAACTCGGCACCACTTACACATCAGATCCACAACAAATGTAAATTGGCAGCTGCAGAATGAAGTTGTGTAATCTTATACTTTTGGGTGCATTAGTTCAAATCCAGTGTAATGACGAGGGGGGTGGTTGAATTCGTCCAATTGCCATGAGTCAATAGAGCAAAATTGACCTAATTTTCCACTTCATTCATCAGTTTAATTTACAGAGATTCAAAAGCACAAAAACTACCTTGATGCATAGGGAAGATCAGTCGCAGCAAGGGAAAGTGTTTTTGAGAGTTGGGAAGTTGATAAAGGGAAAGGGAATTTATGGAGGTGGATTAAAATAGTTATCTGGTGAATATTTATTGACAAAACTATCAATGAATAATGTCCAAAATAATGTCTATGGTCCATAAACACAGAAGACTGAAGACTTAGCCAATTCTTGTAGTTCTTCCCTTTATCAATTTTTATTCTTTTCCACACAGATGTTGGGCTCCTTGCCATATAATGTGAAAACATTTTTCTTGAAGCTTATTAAGACTGGCACAGAAAATTCTCAAAGACTTTTAAGATTATTCTTTCAAAATTGCAAAACTTGGCAGTAAACAGTAGAAAGGCTCAGGTGAGGTTTGTAGCCAAAACTAATGGTTTATGGTCTGGATAAAGCAGAGTTCAAGAATCCATCACTATCAGAAATTGACAAACTCCTGAGATTAATTCCAGAAATGGGGCAGAAAATAATATATGTAATTATAAAAATCAGTACAAATAATTAAAATATTAATTGCAGATGTAGACCTGATCACAAATCAACTCTTATTAATAAGAACTTAATATACCAAAGGAAGAAAGGGTCATATTAAGCTCACAGTCACAACTTATAAGGACAATTTTACTTTGATTGACTTTACCCACACACATTTGGTCTTTGTAAATAAACTGCTTCTTGCAAGTACTCACTCATCTCACTAGAAAAATAAAGCTCGTGAAATTTCCTCAACTAAGGAGCTTTGGTAATCAACTAGGGCTTTTGTCTTCCACAGACATTGTTCTCGAACAATCCTCCCACTGTTCTATATCGTGCTGAGGATTTCATCATGCCCAGTAAATTATTTGTCCACCTCATGACATAGACGTTCATACTACTGAGTGTTGCTGACCCAGGTGTTGAGTAGTCATGCATTTTTCAAGTCTCTGACATACTGAGAAATTCATGTCTTATCATGAACAATGTTAAAAATTTCATAAAAGCTGAACATAAAGCATAGTAATGCGCTAAGGATTATATTTCCCTCTTCCTAGAAAACACTAGAATGCTCCCAGAGTCCCAAAGTTGTAAGAAATCTCATTCAGTGACTGTTGTTTAATCATCAGAGATTCTGCAGTTCATGGCAGAACCAATTGTCATTGACTAATTTGTTAGGACTGCCAGAACAGCATTTCTTAAACTTCCTGAAGAAGGGTCCAGACCGAAAATGTCAGCTTTCCTCCTCCTCTGATGCTGCCTGGCCTGCTGTGTTCTCCCAGCTCCACACCTTGTTATATCATCATTTATTCAATGTTGCACTCCTCCCAGGTACACTATTCCTTCCTTCCATTCCCCTGAGCAGAAAATCCATTATTTTCACTATAGCATTATTCACCTGGTGAATAAATGATTGCAAGCTTCCCTGTGTGACCATAACTTCCACAAACAACACATTCTATTTTAAAATAGAAGATTTTATAATTATGTAAAAGGGAAGAGAGTAGCTAAATTGAATGTTGGTTCCTTGCAGGATGAGAATGGAGAGTTAATAGTGGAGAACACACAAACAGCACAGTCACAAAATCAATGTTTTGCTCCAGTTTTCAAGGTGGGAGGACACCATCCCAATAGTAACAAGTAATGCAAATGTTATAGAAAAGGAAAAATCTAAAACCGTTATCATCACTAGGGAGACAGTATCAAGAAAGTTATTGGGATTGAAGGCAGACAAGTCCCCAGGTCCTGATTGGTGACATCCTTGGGTCTTAGACAAAGTGGCAGCTGAAATGGTGGATCCATTGCTTATAATATTCTAAAATTCCCTAGGTGTGGGGATGTCGGGAGGGAGGTAGGAAGTAGGAAATTACAAGTCAGTTAGTTTAACATGTGTCATTTGGAAATTGTTAAAATCCATTACAAGAGCTTTGGAAAGTCAAAATATAATCCATAAGAGAAGGCATCGTTTTATCAAGGGTAAATCATATTTGGCTAATTTTCTAGACTGCTTTGAAAAGGTGACAAGCCAGGTGGATGATGGGGATCTCATTGATATAGTATATATGGACTTCCAGAATGCATTTCATAAGGTGCTGTACAAAAAGTTAACAAACAAGATAAGTTCACATGGGGTTGGGGTAATTTGTTAACTTGGATAGAGGATTGGCTGACCAATGGAAAGCAGACTGTTGGGATAAATGGATCACTTCCTGATTGGCAAGACTTAACCAGTGAGCTATCACAGGGACAAAAACAGAAGTTGCTGGAAAAGCTCAGCAGATCTGGTAGCATCTGGGAAGAAAAATTCAGAGTTAACGGGCAAGATTTATATGCATTTGGAAAGGTAAGGATTGATTAGGGATAGTCAAAGTGGTTTTTTGCATTAGAAATTGTATCTCACTGACTTAATTGAGTTTATTGAAGAGGTGACAAAGAAAGTCGATGAAGGTAATGTGATAGATTTGTCTAAATAGACTTCAGCACAGCATTGAACAAGGATCCACATGGTAGACTGATTAGTAAAGTGAGATCACATCAGATCTGTGGGATCTAGCCAATTGGATACTAAATTGGCTCAAAGGTGGGAGACAGAGGGTGGTGGTGGAGCGTTGCTTTGCAGATTGGAAGCCTGTGACTAGTTGTGTGTAACGAGGTTTAGTGCTCAATCTATTGCTTTTCATCATTTATATGAATGATTTGGATCTGAATATAGGAGGTATTGTTAGTAAGTTTTCTGGTGACACCAAAATAGGTGGTGTAGTGGACAGTGAAGAAGATTATCTCAGAGTACAACTGGCCCTTGATCAGATGGACCAATGGGCTGATGAGCGGCAGATTGAGTTTAATTTAGACAAATATGAGGTGTTGTATTTTGGTAAGGTAAACAAGGGCAGGACTTATACAGTTAATGGTAGGGTCCTGGGGAGTGTTGCAAACAAGGAGACCTATGGGTGTAGGCACATAGTTCCTTGAAGTTGGAGTTGCGGGTAGAAAGGATGGTGAAAAAGGAGTTTGGCACATTTGCCTTCATTAGTCATGACATTGAGTTTAGGAGTTGGGATGTCATGTTACAGCTGTACAGGCCATTGGTGAGGCCACTTTTGGAATACTGCATATACAATTCTGGTCGCTCTTCTATAGAAAGGATGTTGTTAAACTTGATAGGATGCAGAAAAGATTTACAAGGATGTTGCCAGGGCTGGAGGGTTTGAGCTATCGCAAAAGTCTTGATAGGCTGGGGCTTTTTGTCCTGGAGCTTCGGAGACTGAGTGGTGACCTTATAGATGTTTATAAAATCATAAAGGACATGGATAGAGTGAAAAGCAAAGGTCTTCTCCCTAGAGTGGAGGAGTCCAAAATGAGACAACATAGTTTTAAGGTGAGTTGGGAAGGATTTGAAAAGAACCTGACGGGTAACTTTTTTTTACGCAGCGTGTGGTGCGTGGAAGGAATGAGCTGCCAAAGAAAGTGGTGGAGGTGATTGTAATTGCAATATTTAAAAGACATCTGGATGGGTATATGAATAGGAAGGGTTTAGAGGGATATGGGCCAAATGCTGGCAAATGGCACTAGTCAGATTGGGATGATTGGTTGACGCAGATGAGTTGGACTAGAGGTTCTATTTCCATGCTGATGACTCTATGACTTCATGATTCTATTTGGATAGGTAGGTGACTTAGCCAAAATTTGGCAGATTGAGTTTAACATGGATAAGTGCAAGGTTATCCATTTTGTTCGGAAGAATTTAAAGGCAACTTTTTATCTAAATGGAGAGAAACTTCAAAGCACTATGTGCACAGGGCCCTGGGTGTCTTTGTGCTTGAATTGGAGGAAACTTGAATACAGATATCGCAGGTAATAAGGAAAGCAAAGGGAGTTTTGACATTTATTGCCAAAGAAATAGTGTTTTGTTGTATTAGGGGTAATTCTGAGGAGGTTCACTCGATTGATTTCAGAGATAAGGAGTTTGTTTTATGAAGAGAGATTGAGCAGTTTAGGCCTATGAGTTTAGAAGAATGAGAGCCGATCTAATTGAAGTATATAAGATGCTAAAGGGGATTGATAAAGTATATGTAGAAAGAATGTTTCTTCATCTGGGGCAATCTAGAATGAGAAGTCACTGTTTTAGCATAACGGGAAGCAGTTATAAAAGAGAAGAGGAGAAATTACTTCTCTCAAATGGTCATGAATCTGTGGAATTCAGTACCTCACAGTGTGGTGGATGCAGGGCCATTGAGTAAATTGAAAGAGGAGACAGATGGAATTTTGATTAGTAATGGGTTGGAGGGTTTTGGAGAGCAGGAAGGAAAGTGGGGTTGAGGCCAAGATGGGATCAGCCATGATAGTATCAAATGGTGGTGCAGGTTTGAGGGGATGAACTGCCTGTTCCTGCTCCTAGTTCTTCTGTTCTTGTACAATAATTGTAAAGTACAAATAAATAATCGCCTCACACTTTCTAACATTATTGTTTGCCCTAGGTGTCTATGCTACATTTTTCAGAGTTTCCTTTTTAAGTATGAAAGCATTTCAGCTTCCACTAATGATACTCCCCCACTGCTCCTCATGCTACCCATCAGATACCTAACCCAGATTGATGCTACCTGAACTGGAATGGTGCAGTCTGAAGGTCTTCAAATACCAGGCCTGCTCGAGGTCATCATGCATGGCATCCACAGTGATCCCCTGGCCGCAAATGAAATTCAATTGTGTTAATCAATCATTATGTAGCCACTGGGGTAGCACTGCACAGTAGCATTTAATCAAATCTCCTGAAAGAAGGGAATTCACAAGGATGAATATTTCATTTTTGAGGTATAAAATGAATACAAACTTTAATGAAAAAATATTTGAAGAACTTCCATCGTTAGATGGTGGCCAGTGGAACACCAGGTGGGTTATCCTAGTTGGATATAATGATAGGGAATGGTAATTTCTTGGTGGTCAAGAAAATACAGTGGAAGTCTATTATAATGCAGATCAATAAATGACAAATTCATTTATAGTTTGTGGCTCTTACAGTTTCTACATTTGTCTCCAGCCTTTGTTCTCTTCCTGGACATTCCATCAATCAGCAATTATTGCTTTGTGATCAGAAATAATCATGCTCACAACCTATAGTGGCAGTACTAAACATATAGTCCAGCTGTAATCTGACATGATTTCGAGAATGAACGTGAGCTTACAAACTTGCAATGGTCCTGGAAAACGCAACTGCTCCCAGCCTCGGCTTTGATCTTTTTAAAAAGCAATCTGTAGAATGTGATACATTGGCCAATCATGAGTCTCACTGAGAGGCAAGAAACTCCTGTTCACCCTGAATCCATCAGTGTACAAACACCACCCAAACACCATTGTACTTTTCTAACCATCAAGATAAAGAAGGTGGTCTATAATCTGACAAGATAAAGGCAAGCCATGGATTAACAATCTAAAAAGCATGAATACCTACAAGTCTTGAAGCACAGAAGTGATTGCATCAAAAGACAGACCATTTAGAATAACCAAGAATTTCAGCTGTGACCCAGTCCAGCTATAATGTGGCTTCATTTTTGGATCTCAACGTCCACGGTATGTTGAACTTCCACTGTGGTTTTACTGAAAACAGAGTCTGAGTAAGTGCTTATGGACAACATCTCTGATGTAAATGTGTCGAAGGTGCATCCTCTTTGCCTGATATTCCTGCTCTCTTCTTTCTCCTCTTTGTCTTTCTTATCCCTTTACAGCTTCTGGATTCTTGGCATTGCATAATTGCAACATTATGAAGGATGAAAAAGACCACCAGGGACTTTGAAACTCACTCTAGCAAGTATGGAAGGCTTCCCTGAATAATCAAAACAGTGGAACAATTGCCTGGGTGAGGTGGGTTGTCTGTTCTATGATGTTTCTGCTCCCCTTATAGTGGGAATTATTTGTCACCTGTACAAGATTCAGCCCTTGCCCCCCTGTGGAGTCAGCATCTGGTTCTCTGTGGCAAACAAGAGACTAGTGCAGGGTAAATGGCTATTGCCAGGATAATGTGCAATCACTGAAGTTAGGAATATATTATGAATGTTTGAACACTAACTATAATGTTTATTGAAATGAAGTTCTTGCAGGTCCTGAACTTTTTCCTTTTAATATTTGGGGTCCAGCTATATACAGTGGTTGGCTCCCTGCACCATCAGAAATTTGACTATCCTGCCAAACCACCCTCCTACTTTCTCATCTGATTTGTCTCTGCTGAAGGAGAAAGTGACGTTCTTTCACTTTCTGGACTAGCTGGCCTGAATGACCACTAGAATGTTCCAATGTGTAACATACTGAAAAACATTTGAGATATCATTCATAGCACCCCTGGGAAACTATGGGTATATAATTGTTCAATTCAACTGTGATTTTCAGAGCTACTAGCACTTCATTTCCACTCTCATGTAATGCTTCAGAAGTTGGATTTCCTGAGGTGGCAAGTTCAGTAGCAAATACCATGCCAAACCTTTCTCTTACGTTAAGGGAGTTGGAAAAATTGTTCTTGGGAAATCATTTGTGAGAAGGGCCTTCTGTGGAAAGTTCTCCTCTTTCCAGAGTTTACTATCCCTTAAGTCTTCGTCCCACTTCCTGTTCATGGAGGAGGGAGCACTGTATCAACAGCCCACATACAGCAGTCTCCAATTCCTGAATCTTTTCTGATTTTAAGGATCAGCTCTCCAAAATACCTTCCATGACACGCCACAGTATTTTGACAAGCACAGTCTAAGCAGAACTATATTGACAAGCCCCCACCTAAAATTTAGTGTCTGGCCCATTAAATATCACTGTTTGTTGGGGGCGGGAAAGGAACTTTCATGTTGTTAAATGCCTGTTCAACTAGAATTGATCACCATGGATATACATGGCACATACAGAGAAAAAGTAACATCAAATCAGCTATATTATTTGTTTAACATCTTAATAACACTACTCCCTTGTCCTTGCAGTATATTCACAGTACATCCTCACTACACATCATAAGATGTAGAAATGCCACATGAAGACAGCACCAATGCTTGCTTCAAGGTGTACATAGCATCTACAGATTGCAATTTTGCACCCATAAATTACAAAAATAACAGTAATTCTAAATATTTAATACACATTGACTAGGCCTCAGCCAGTGTATTGTGTTCAATTCTGGGCACTACATTTTAGAAAGGACGTCAAATATGTGAAGATTAAATTTACCAGAATGGTTCCAGGAATGAAGAACTTCAGTTAACTGGAAAGACTGTAGAAACTGTTTTTTCTCCTTAGCGAAGATAAGGTTAAGAGGAGATTTTGATAGGGGCATTCAAAATCATAAATGCTTTTGATAGAGTATTAAGGAAAATCTGTTCCTACTAGCAGAAAGATCAGTAACTGATGGACCCAAATTCAAGATGATTGGCAAAAGAAGCAGAGGCAAAGTAACAAAACATTTTTAACATGGCTAAACACTCTACCCGAAAAGGTGATAGAAGCAGATTCAATAATAATTATCAAAAGGAAATTTGAACAGGAAGGTTTTGGAGGACTACAGAAAAAAGGCAAGGGGCGAATTGTATAAATCTTTCAAAAGGCTGACATAGACACTTTGAAATGAACAGCCTCCTTCCACGATGAATCATTGTAGAATTCTATAAAGTTTCACGCCAATGTGATTTTGACTCCTGAATGTTCTTGTCAAATATGTTGGAAGTAAATGACAGTCTTGTTAACATTAGTTGCGGAAAACATGTTTATTCATTGTAGAAATGTCCATTCAAAGAATTGTTTCTTTGCTCATTTTGTCCATTCTTTTCTTCAGCTATAGCCACCATTTAATGCACAAATGCGACTATTTCAGCATGAACCCTCTTTCAAAGGGAGGTATTGCTGTGTTTTGCCTTCCAATTTATTTTGCTTAGAAAGGCGACCGAGCAGCATGGGATTTCAACTCAATTTCAGTCCTGTTACATGACCATCCATTTTGTAAGAGTGTGAGATGTTGAGGTAAGATATTCTGTGAATGATTGATTTCAGTTATACTGGTTGCCACCATATTAGGTTGCAATAGAACGTGCCGGTAAAGATCCAACATATGACCATTATTCATCATTTTTGTTATATCCTTTAAATAAAATTTGCTCAGCTTATCCTGGCCTCCATAATCTCAAGATTATTCAAAATTATTGCCCTCTATTTTGTTAAATCTTCTGAAGTTGCTTCCTTAATAATGTATGTCAATATTTATTGTACTTTAAATGTAAATCTAAGAAGCCTATAATTCCTTGTATTCTATTTTGGCCCTTTTATAAAAATGGCTTACCTATTTCTCAAGTTACTAGTGTGTTTAGTGAATTCCAAAACAATTGCCTGATTAATATTTATTTTTATGAATCGTATCAGTATAACTGCTGAACAGGGCAGAACACCAGTTGCATCAATAACAGATTTGAACCATAAAAGCTGAAAGAACTGTGGATACTGGAAATCAGAAACAAAAATAGAAATTGCTGGAAAGGCTCAGCAACTCTGGGAGCATCTGTTGAGAGCAGTCAGAGTTAACTTTTTGAGTTCAGTTACCCTTCCTCAGTTATGTTTTGTTTCAGATTTCTACCATATTATTTTACCAAAATTATTAAACCAACCTTTCACAACACATCTTTGGTCTTGAACCTAGGCCTTCTAGCCCATGGGTAGGGTCTTTGTTTCTTAATCAATTTGTTCAAAGATGTTATTACACATCTTTGGAGCAGGTGGTACTAAAACCTGGGCTTCCGGGTTCAGAGGAAGGTACATTGTCACTACTCCACTAGTGCCCCTAACATTGTTAGCCTTAGTGAAGAATTTTGAGCTTAATTGAAGATGACTTCACTAAATTCTACAGATGCACTATTGAAAGCATACTGTCCAGGTGCATAATGGTCTGGTATGGCAACTTCTCTGCCCAGGACCGTAAGAAACTACAGAAGGTGGTGTGCACAGCCCAGACCATCACAGAAGCCAACCTTCCATCCATGGACTCCATTTATACAGCTCGCTGCCGCGGAAAGGCCACCAACATCATCAAAGACCCATCGCACCCTGGCAATGACTTCCTACAAACTATTTTTTCAGGCAGAAGATGCAGAAGCCTGAACACTTGCGTGAACATGTTCAGGAACAGCTTCTTCCTGGCCATTATGAATGGTCTCTCTAGCCTCAAATAACGCTGACCTCGCCAACATTGATCTCGCCTAGTGCACGCTCTGTGCAATGTGTCCTGTATGCCTCTGTTTTGATCTGTACATCCTTTGCACCACTCGTAAATAAAGCTTTTCACTGTATTTTGGTACATGTGATAATAAATAAATACATAAATAATCAACAAATCATTATTTGTCAGTCAGTCATTCTATTTCAGTTGGTCAATGAAATGAGAGTCTTTGGTTCCTACTTGGGTAAAATTGGTGATCTTTAAGAAATATAAACTACTATAAAATAGTGAAACAAACAAATGTTGTAATGAATGTCATTTTTCAATACTTTGTCAATTTGTGTGCTTAAGTATACAAATTGTTAAAAACAAAATTGCACAGGTATAAAACATAATCCAAAAAGCTAAAGATGTTGATTGAAGATTGAAGATTGCAAGCTGTCAGAAGAAAGTCAAGATGACCCATTTATATCCGAGTGCTCAGACAGGTATGAGCTAGTTCAAGATAATCTACAAGGATTTGTGATGAATATGTCATATCAATTAATGTTGAGGATAAAGGAATATGTATGGTTGTTGACTATATGATTTTTATCAGCCTTCAGTAAGGTTTTATATGGGAGATTATAAGCACAAAACAAAGGCTAATGAATTTGAGGTAAACTTGCGGCATTGGATGTCTGTTAGTTGGTTATGTGGAGAACAGAGACTAGGAATAAAGGGAATATTCTTTCACTAATGGCCTGTGATAATTTACATTCACCAGGGAGCTGTATACTAAATAAAAAGCGAAAGAACTGGAGATGTTGTAAATCAGGAACAGAAACAGAAGTTGCTGGAAAAGCTTAGCGGGTCTGGCAGCATCTGTGAAGAAAAAATCCGAGTTAACGTTTCGGGTCCAGTGACCCTTCCTCTGATACTTTCTTCACAGATACTGCCAGACCCACGATGCTTTTCTAGCAACTTCTGTTTCTGCACCAGGGCGCTGTTTTGTGTCTCATCTTCTTACTGTATCTTTTCATAATGAACTTCATAAAAGAATAAATAGTTCCATATCCAAGTTTGCAGGTAACGCTAAGTCAGAGCCATTGGAAATTATGTAGATGGAAGCAGTAAATTACAAAGGGATATGGTGAGTAGGTAAAACCAGCAGATAGTTTCTAATGCAGACACATGTGAAGCCATTCACTTTGGATCCATAAAACACAAATTGAAACACTTTCTGATTAGTGAGAGATTAGGAACTACAGCAGCGAAGGAATTTATGTCTTAAGTAAACAAATTGCTAAAAAA
This sequence comes from Ginglymostoma cirratum, assembly GCA_024137785.1. Classification (NCBI taxonomy): domain Eukaryota; kingdom Metazoa; phylum Chordata; class Chondrichthyes; order Orectolobiformes; family Ginglymostomatidae; genus Ginglymostoma; species Ginglymostoma cirratum. The sequence continues at coordinate 32,157,702 of JAHRHZ010000058.1, read as the reverse complement.
AAACTATTGCACAGGTATAAAACATAATCCAAAAAGCTAAAGGTGTTGATCATGATCTTAGCAGGGCAGAAATAGAAAGGCAAATACAAAGGGACATTAGAAACCCTTCATCTGACATTATTTAGATGAATGTCCTCCATATATACCCGAGCAGAGAACCACGCAGAAGAATAGTGTAATTTGCCAGAATTATACCATGTTTAAATTATTAAATTATGAGGACAGGTTGCATAAATTTTGCTTCATTTCCCTTGAATTTAGGTCTTTGGAATGTAAAAGGAATTCAATAGGATATATGCAATTATTTCCGATGCTGAGGGAGTCCAAAAGAATCTTATAATTAGCAATCTTATAATTTACTTAGACCATTTTGGAGTGAAAATCAGAAGTTGTTTTTTACCCAAAGGGGTGACAGTGATCCAGGATACTTCAATCACATACTTCCCTCCCCCATTCCCCATCTTCCAAAAGGCTGCAGCTGGCGTGTTGATAGAAACTCTGAAGTCTGAAATTTTTAGGTAAGGCTATCAGGGATAAAGATCAAAGGTAGTTAAATGGAGCTGAGGTTCAGATCAACCATGATCTAATTGATTACTTAAGCACAAGGCTCTGAATTATCTCCTCCAGTTTCGATGTTCTCTATGACGATTAAGGGCAAGAATTGGATTGTTATTGTGTACTAATATAATAATCTTTCAATATCTCTTCTTCCCAAAAATTATTATTAATTTTAGATAGATGTCAATTTCCCTTTAGACTTCAAAGATGTCAGACCTTAATGATAATGTCCTAAATCTGTCAGGAATGGCTGTTTTTAATAGCATTATAAGTAAGTGTAGAATGAAACTTGAAGCATGACTGGTAGCAGGCTTACCTTTCAAATAGACTGACGGATGGTATCCTCATATAATATTTCCATCCAAGTTCCATTTATGATCACACAGTAACTGAATACTGCTCACTTACATATTTCTAACAACTCCAATATCTATGGGCTATTTGTTATTTTAAGCCAGTTTCAAAATTAAGAATCCAGTGATCATTACATGCTTGAGCTGATCATTTGCAAAGTTGTCTTAGATGACTAAAATACTATTTAAATTGCATGAATCATTTTGATGTTATTGGTCTCTGCTGATGTGTCATTGTACCTTAAAGCTGGTGCTGCAGAGCAGAGTTTTAACAATTCCTTGTGCTGTATCAAAGCTTTCTCATAATATCGCACAAGTATGACTTTCATTATGGCAATGAATAGGCGTCAAGTTATTGGCTTGAAGAATTACAGTTCCCTACACACATTCAACACATGAACTGGTCATATAACTATAACCATTTTTTTTGGGTGAGTTATCTTGTGCCAAGAGATATTCTATTAGATGCTTGTGGAAAAAAGTACTATGTAACTAAACACAACTTAATCTTTCTCTGTAATATGAGCAGATAATTTCTTCATGTTTTATCACTAAATTTGATTGCTAATGTTACTTTTGATTGTTTATACTGCCAATATTACAGCTGGCCTGCTTTTAAAAAGTGTTTTCAATTGTTAATGGAGAACTGCCCGAGTTCTGTAGAAATTAAGAATGTTCAGGGCCATTTCTACAGTGTGGGTTATTTTGATATGTATGTGGAAGGGTGATTTGCTGCAAATGAAGTTTGCAAAGCTCTGCAATGGAACTGTCTTAATCAAATTCCCCACCACAAGATAGCATGCTCTAGACTGAATCAATTAGCATGAACGTCTTTATGGCAGTGTTAAAACATTCAGTAGAAAAGCTGAGTTGAGTTCAATAGTCAAGGGGCATTGTGTGACAAACTGTCCTACAATAATCATACTTTTCATGGCAGTCTGCGCCTGGTCAGGTATTTTAGCAGTGGCTGGGAATTGCATGTTGTAGATTCCTCCTCGAAGCCACATACTCTTCAGGCTATGTGACATACCATCAAATTATTCCACAAAGCATGACAATGAATTAGCAAAGAAAATTCATTAACAGACAACAAGATGTTTAAAACCCCTAACAAGCAGTGGAGAGGATCCTCAAGAAGATTACTTGACCTGTAGTCTATGCAAACTGCAATTATAGGTAAACTATAACATCTCTCTTAAGTTCAATGATTTGGTGAGCACTCCCAAACAAAGCCATGCCTTCCCTGAAAGGATATATCTGTGATGGTGTTTTCCACCTTTGCAGTAGATGGGGCAGGATGTATTAAATGTTACAGTGAAACTGTACAGCCATCTCTGCTTTCTCCTCCTCCTGGCACCTGCAGAACTGTAAGAAAACTGCTTTGCGGTGCATAGTGTCCTTTGAAATGTAACTGTAAATGATAGGAGATACAAGTACTTTTATTTGTGAGCAAAGAAATAAGTCAGCTTTAAAAATAAGCAATGCAAAGCCAAGTAAAACTGGTGAAAGACATAACTTGTCCCTCCCTGAAATCCTCTATTAGTTTCAATCCCATGATTGTTATGGATTGTAGCTTTGGTGGTCCCTGCTCTTATCTGCAAAATTACCTCCTCAGATAAAAGCAACCTGTGTGAGATGATGAACCTGACCAAAATGTCCAGAAAATAGCAATGTGTCTGTATGTGCAAGTACAGCTGTAAGGATCCATGAGTTGACATGGTAATTGAAGCCTAATATTTATCCCTTTTAATGACCAACAAGGGCAGCATCGTAAAAAGAGAAGGAAGAAAATGTATCAGAGATAAAAGGTACTGCAGATGCTGGAGAATCCGAGATAACAAGCATGGGGCTGGATGAACACAGCAGGTCAAGCAGCATCATAGGAGCAGGAAAACTTGACGCTTTGGGCATGCTTTTGCATTAAATAAAATCAATCATTTTCACAGTATCTTGATTCTTCCTTTCGGCTGCCATAACCAGGTTCAACAAAGAATCTAAGCAATGCAATGTATTAAGATGTTGTGATGTGTTTATATATTAATCATGACAGCCTTCCCTCCAGTTTTGGGACAGAATTTTGACTGAATTGATATCCATGCTGCTTTTTTATTACTAGACTGTCCTTCCAATCTGTAAAGATGGACTTCACTGTGGGACTTCCAACAGCAGCCTATCACTACATAGTTCAAATTCACAAACAAACTACATCCTTTCCAACTCCTCATCTTTCCAGATGAGACTTATTATTCTGACCCCTGTGATCTTTAATCGCTGTTCCAAAAATCTGATTCTTCTTTTGCCATATTTCGGTCAGAAAGATTTTCTTTGTTACCTCTGAAACTTTAGGCGTCCACCAACCCTAGTCCAACATTTCTCAGTACTCCCACATAACTCAGGACCTGAATGGCTCTCTTGATCCATCCTGACACTAGAAAACATTAATAGAATTGGTGGTCCAATCAAAGTAGGGAGTACCTAGCTGGGGACATGAGGAGGTCAGTACCCCACGTTCCACCCACTACCACCCCCCAAACATCCTTCTCCACCAACTTCTCCAGCCACTATATGCTTGTGATCCACTTCCAATGCAGACCTTGGAATAAGGGAAAATCTAGTCCCTTATCAGTCTGAGAATGAAAATCCAATTGGAGAACATTTGTCTTTTTTGAAAGATAGAGCAAGTCAGCTGCAGGTTTCAACTGTGAAGAGGCCTGCAGAAGTTTTGAGGTTTGGGCTTCATTAGAATGAATCTGGCAAACTCTAGATGCCAATTATGTGTCTCAAGGCAGTTTGGGGTAAAAATGTCGGCTGCTAGGACATGAACAGCAACCCTTCTCTAGGCCCGAAACGTCAGCCCTCCTGCTTCTCTGATGCTGCTTGATCTGCTGTGTTCATCCAGCTCTACACCTTGTTATCTAATATAATTTAACACTTGCCTTTCCAGGTAGGGTTACCAAACCATTGTGTTTTGGATGTATCCTAGATTGAGTGATTGGTCCCATGGGTGCTACTGATGACATTTCAGGACAAATGAGTATTCCTTGCATAATGTTCAAGTGTGCAGCATCCTGGCTGACAATGTTGAATCTTTTGGGTCTGCATGAAGCCTGGACGGAGGCAGGAGGCCTGGGAAATCAGGTGTCTCGTTGTCAGACAGATACCCAATGGGCTCCCACCCAGAAATCACTTGGTCAAAGGCAGCAAGGCCCATGAGTACCTTTCTATTCTGCCACCATTTAATACCTTTAAGTAGTCAATGTAAGACAACTTAAGGACCTACTCATACCTAGGCTGTAAATTTTTTTTTGATCCAGCGAAATGAAGGTGGCCTACACAACTGGTAATCTGCTGCAGGCACGTTTTCACTTGTTGGGAAGGTGGAGTTCCTCAATCTGCATTAATCTGCGCATGATCAAGGGTGTAGAGTCGCAGGTGGTCGTTGAAAATATTTCCTGCATCTCTCTCCTTTGGCTGCTGATCAATAGTGTGCAATACTCAAAATCTTGAAAGCATCTAACTGTCCCATGAAAACTCTACGGAAACATTTGTACCAGATCTTTCGTACTTCTAAACAGACAGTGCTTTTCAATGGCTGTAGTACCTTCAGCCCTTACTGCTTTTCCCTTCACCTTATGATTTACTGTGATGCACTGCAGCTCAACTCCAGGATAGCAGGACCAAATGTTCCAGTGACTAGAACATACCATTCATAACTCTTCCTTTGTGTGCCCATCTAATTTGTTGTTCCTAGCTGTCAAATCTCAGTTCCTCCGCATGCCATTAGCATGACATTGTTCAATTTTTTGTGTGTATTTCCTAGGCTACCCAGTTTCTTTCAAATTTCAAAGTTCATCTGGTATAGTCTGAGCAGGATGATTTTATTCTGCACTCTGGTAAACAGGTTTTAGATTCATATTTATGGTTGTAGAGATTTATTTCTTGTTCTCTTGCTTATCTGAATGGTTGTGCATATTTTTTGTTGAGAAACTATCACATCCAGTCAAATTGTCCAAATATATGGTTCATCCCTATTGGCTCCTTAAACTCATCATCATCTTCCAGGCTATGAATGTTTTGGTTTATATTGCTTCTCATTCACCCTTTGTTCTGTCTTTCCTAACTTAATTTCTTACTATCTTCTTCCTTTGTTCTTCATTTTATTATCCAGTGATTTGGCTTTGCGCAAGAAGTGTAGTTTGATCCCTCATTTCCTCCACCTGAGAGCTCATTTCCACAAGTCTTGCACATTTTTCTCTCTGTCAGCTGTGAATTCTTTTGTTGCTTCTTCACCGTATTGACCCTAATGCCTTTCTCTTGACTTAAGTGAAAGCTAATTACTTGAGTCATCAACATCTTCATCTGTCTACTCATAGCTTCATGTACACTGGTAGTGTACACAGCGAATGAAATTGTGAGCATGTCATTTCCAATTAATTATTTTTGTACTTAAGGGTGTGCAGAGTCCCAAAGCAGTTAATCTAGCAAGCTTTCATCTGTCATTGAATTTATAGTTTCTGGCTGCATTTTTCAAGAAATTGTCAGCAGTATCACCTTGTTCCAGCCTCAGGCCTCGAAATTCACATTGGTAAATCCGATTACTTAATTTGGCTGGAGGTGTGAATTTTTCAAAAATATGATCTTAGGTTTTTTGCTGTCATTTTCACTCAGCTCACAGTCATTAAATAAATGTAAGCTATCTCTTCAGCCCACAGAAGGATGTAGCTTGTCCTTCCCTCTTCAACAATGCCTTCTAGAAAGCAATTGCATTCGTCTGCACTATTCTTTAAACTTCAAGTTTTTAGGATTTAAGGAATCAGCTTTGATTTTTTCAGGTAAAATCTTTTAAATCCTAACAGCTCTCTGAGTGCTTAAGACTTGGGGAAAAATAAAAGAAGAGAGTTTACAAATACATTTACCATTCAAGTATTGATCAAATAGAGAAAATAAATCGAAGTGCAATGAAGAAACAGCGGGGAGTTGATTCGCAGACAGACAGCTTGGAGTTTTCTTGTATTATGTCTAGAAGTGTAAGAGAATTGTTAGAAAAGCTTCTCAAATCTGAGCTGAAATTCATGAAAATCTTCGAAAAGAACTTAGCTTGGATTTCATGGTTAGTGACAAAACAATGGTGTTCATTGTTGACACCGGAAGAAGACACTACAACAGTCTAATGAGCTGGATGGGAAAGGTTTCTCCTTTCCGGCAGTGAATTTGAATTTGGTGCCAAGTCAAGGGGATCTCCAAGGATTGAATTTAATGCCACTGTGCCAGTAACCAGAAAGAAGGTAGATCCCAACCATAATCTTTTCTGAGACCCCCAATTATATTAAATGGTCATCAAGATCTCAGGGTTTCTGCACTTTTAAAATGCCAAGATCCCACCTCCAAGCACTGCTTGCCAATCAGTGGGCTGGCAGACCCTCAGTCCCTGCAGTAACACGGAAAGTGATTGCCCAATGTTGGAAGAGGAATAGCACCCAACCCTGTGTTCCTTGCTGAAGCTACAATCTCTCCTAACATGTTCCTAAATTCCACCCAACATGTGCTGCATCAAGCAGGCCAAATTGTCAATTACAATTGAAGAATGCTCACAGATAGTAAACAGGAAAGTCAAATACACAAATTATCATTCACTTTTTATAGATGTTGTAGAGATTGAAGTAACAATTGGAACACTTGTATTAAGAAGTGAAATATCAGAAATAAATGAACTGTGAAACATCATTATATTAATAAAGGGAAAAATGACATTACCTAAAAATACAATTCAGTTTTCCAAATCCATGGAAGTTGTTCAGAAATGGTTTGGACCCATCCCACCATTATAAACTCAGTTACAACTCATTCACAAGGGGTAACCTTCTGTTTCTTTGATGTTGAGTGCAAAAAGGGATTACCAGTTCAGTAATTTCTAAAGATTGTTGTTTATTTGTGAGGGCATCAACAGTATACTCTGTGAAGGAGAACGGGATCACTAACATTCAACTTTTGCATTTCTGCATATAATTCTTCAGTTGCAGATGCCAGAAGTTGTTTCACGTTTCAGAGGGTAATGATGGTGAATGCTGTCAATTTCTTTGCAATTTCGATTACAAAATCCGAGACCCAGTGTTATTGCATTCATTGAATGGAAGATCACCTGAAATAGTTAGTCTAACATTTAAACATTTTCTGACCAGTTTTGATTGGTACAATAAAGAGACAGAATGAAATCACAGACATCTATACACAGGGGAGGGCATTTGCATTTCTTGCAAATTTTCCCATAAACTTTTTTGAATCCTAGAAAAAAGGATAATACAGTGTCCAAACTAAAAATTGCTAAAGGGTCCGACCCATGATGCCATGTGGTGGTTGATCGCCTTTTAATTAGTATTTGTTTACTTTTGTACCAATCAGCCACAATGGGATCTTATATTGTATAGCTGCAAACATTTCATTAAGCTTTTCATGTTCACTCGTGTCCGCAGATTTCGTGTCAAAACCTTCATCATTGTACACATATACACCAATATTTATGTAAACACCTGTTAAATGTGCAATGTTTCTGTCTCTGCAAGTGACATAACAGCCAACACATAAGCAAGAAGATTTGATTATGGAAAGCAATTTAAGGAATAGGTTTCAATTTCTTTCTGGCCATCTCATTTATATTTTAAGTATGCCTTTTGCTGTCTTGACAGACTGGTTGCATACCATCAAGATTTGCTCTAAGCTATCCAAACTGTTACTGCTCAGTGAATCTCAGGAGTGATACGTACATACATTAGCTGCTGACAAATCCAAGTTAGCAGTGGACACTCCACTTGTCCGTGACAATATTTTCCCATGACATTATGACAGCATTTCCCCAAAGAGGGCAGAGGTCTGACACTTCTCAAACTGGCTGAAGGGATCTGATTGTGGTTTAACATGACTGATTGGGGGTTCAGCTGGTTCCTACAGGGAGAAGGAAGAAACAAGCAGTGCCCTTGCACTTTAATTGGCTTTTTTGTTTGTTCACAGTTGCTTTTAATGTGGACAAATCTCCATGAGAAAACAAAAATTAGCACCTGTTAGGACAACTTAACCTTCAGAAAAGGGCAAATACACTTAGGGTGGCTGGGCGGTGAGCAAGGATAAGCTCTTATGTGGATTTCTGCAAGCAGTGCATTTTATTCAAGGCCTACAGCCACAGGCCTCAGTGTACACTGAATCTCTTGTTGAGAAATGTGAGGAATGAATAGCACACATTGTCCCCACAGCTTTGATATATCAGTCAGTTCCCTCACTGACAGACTTGTTAATCTTTCAGTGTTGCCTTTTCAAAAGACAAACACAGCAGATAAATTTAGAGACTAGCCACATCCCCTCCCATAGGAAGTCTCACCACATGGGCAATTCTTTTGGTCAAAGAAAACAGCAAACTAATTTATAGGGTAAATCATTTTGACTTATCTTAAAGGGTAGCATGATGTTAAGTGGCAGTTTTAGTGAAGCATAGTAATGAGTCAACCAGTTAAACTGTTTTCTTTCTCACCATGTAGAAACAACTAGTCAGAAGGACATGTGTGCCTTAATTTAATTTACTAAGATCATTTTAATGATCTCACAGCTGAGAGTTTATGATGCTGCTGTAAATACCTGAAGTGTAGCTTTAAGCGAGCGTGGCAGGAATTGCTATTTACAGATTTGTTAATCATGCTTACTCAGAAACATGTCAACAGTATATAATGTGTGTTAACCCTCGATGCATTATTCAGATGCTCCAAATGATTCTGAAGCACAGACATGAGAATTTGCCAGCCTGTTGAAGAGACTAGAAGCAGAAAGGGCACAGAGCTAGCAGTGGATGAGTTTGATACACTAATAAGACTTGAACAGATAAGAGCTGTTAAAGAAGGAGGCAAACTGAGTCCGAGGCAGAATAAAGGACAATAAATGCAAGATAATAAACTTTAGAATTAAATAGTGATACAGAAACATAAATTACAGTTTATGCATCTGAAACCAGAATCATAAGAAATATTAAACTGAAAGACAATCAGACCTGCCAACACATGAAAGCATAAGGATCTGTCAGGTCTCCATGTGTATTAAATGTTAAATTGAAGGCTTAACAAAATCAGTAATATATTTTTAGTAAATATGTTGACAGTTTCAGTTGATATACCAAGCAGAGGAAACTTTTACAAGTGATTTGATCTTCTTTTAATCCAAATTGGAGACTTCAGATATGTGTGATAGAAATGGGGAGATAGATGCTGGGTAGCATTGTTTTCAATTTACCTTGCTTGCATTTTCATTCGCTTTCTGGTTTGTTGTAACAGTGCAACGTGATAGTGATTGCCATCTTTGAGAAATTTTCTGATTATTGCCTACCTCTTCCTTCAATTTAAGTATTATCCAAAAAGAAAAATGGAAAGTGGGCAGTGGAAAACACATATGAGGAAAGTGATCCAGGAAAGGGGATGGTGTTTTTTCATTGTGAAAGAGTATGAAAAGAATGGGATCAGTTAAAGAGAGGAGTGGTACAAGGGGCTGTGGACTTATCAATCAAACTCCAATTCCAGTAAATAGATCATGTGAGCTTGATAGGGACAAGGGGTTAGTAGAGTGTCAGAGAAAAAGTGAGGATAATAAAATCACTCAGATTTATTTGACTAAATTGGAAACTTCATGCTTACACCTGACTAAATCATCAAACTGAAACATTAGCTTGCCTCCCAGAGAAAATGTATGAAATCTAATCCCATCTTTGTTTAACAGGGGCCAATCAAACAACTAATGCATTTTGCAGATGTTGACACGATCACTAATTTCTACACTGAAAATCCTAACATTTATGTTTTTACAGCCTTGCCTCACATTTAATCATTATGCTGTCTAGTTCTTTAATGCCTCTTCTCAGAATTTAAGAATTCATTGTGAAATTGAAAGGATTAAGCCTGACTATAAGTGACCATATCAGAAATGGCCTCAAGCCAGAGTCATTTAATCTGGAACACACATGTTATTATTCCACATTAGCTATGGTCTTCATAAATTTGACAAATATTAAACAAACATTGCAGGTGGTCAACAACTGGACTCAGCAGTTGGTTAAAATGTTCCTAAGCTTGTGTGGTCACAATGAGCTCCACTTTTCCTTGGTAATGCTTGCAAGGGAATGTTGTCATTTTACTATGGGCACACACACACACACACACATATTCACACAGACATACACACATCAAAATGGTTTTTTTTTTCTATTCAACTCAGCCATGAGAATCTGATTAAAAGATAATAAATCTTCCAAGAAATGCAGCAAGCAAGATTATCTGCACAATCAAATTTGAGCTGTAGTCTTTTAGGAAACTCTCTGACAAATCAGTAGAGGCCTGACTGCTAAATCCAGATTTTACAGGCCTCAGCAGTTACTCTCCGGTATCGGCTTTAAGCTGCTGAAGAAGAGAATCAATGAAGTTAAAACCATTCATTTTTTTTCATTGCGCTGTGACCTGGACATGACATCAAACATCAGTCACAACCATCCTCAATTCAATATGTGCAAAAATTGGTTTGGAATAATATTCCCTGACAGGTAAAATCAAATCAGAAGATGAATGGCTCATGAAGCATATGGAGACTGGGGGAGTTGGGGTTACCAGGGGTATTACACACTAGCAGGAAATGCCTGAAGAAAAACCATCTGGTCCATGAGGTGCTACAGATTAATTTATTAAATCACACTTTCTTTTCTTATAAAATTAAAAAGCAGTTACATTTTTTTATTACTTCTGTATATTTATTGTTTTTTAATTTGATCAGTTCGCACTCAGTAAAATGCAATGGGTCACCTCTGGTCTTCTTCCTGTGCTTTTTAAATTAGGTGATTAAAATTTAGGAATGCCTCGAGATCCCCTTAGGACTGTATTTAACATCTGTAAATCTGCCACTTCTCCTTGCCAAGGTAAACAACTTCGCATAAAGTTCAGAGGTGAGTAGGCTTGCCTGTTTCCCTCAGGTTGGAAGGAATCTGTCTGGGGACCCAACAGTTCAGGCCAAGGAGAGGCAATGAGTGCTTCAGTCCCCAGCATGGTGGCCCATGCTGCATCTGTGTACACAATGCTCACATCTCCCACACAAATACAAAAAAAATTCTCATTAAAAATTATTGCTGTGTCAACATGTGGAGTTTCTGGCCCTGATCTATGAAGCCATTGCTTTTGAGGGTGTTGCTGCAAGGAAATGGGATGCTGGACTGAAGTCATTTACTGCAAGATTCTGATCTCTCACACTTTCACTCCCCTGTCACTCAGGCTCAAATGGCTGATCTCCACTGTGCCTGTCTCCATCTATCCTTGTCACACACATTATTCATTCACTCAGCTTTCCCTCATATACTATGCTAGTCAGCACATATGTTCAGAGCTGGGAATATCAAGCTAGGTGCAATGCTTGCACTTCTGCCATTACAACAATTTGAATCATTTGCTCCATTGCTTGATAGATGTTGGCCAATTTTTCTAAACATAAATTTCAGTGTTTTCCACGATGAAGAGTAGAATGATAGGAAATTATTTATGACATCACACTTACAGCTGCAACAACACTGACTTGTATGAATAATAAACAATAGCAGCATTTCAGTCAAAATGTTGTAGTTTCAATTTTTCTGATCAGATTATAAGTATTCAGCACTCAAACAGTTACCCCATTTAGGGTTTCAGTTTTGATAATAAATCATGGTAATTCCATTTGGAAAGTATAACAAGCTATTTGAGAACAGAAGTTAAAAAAAAAACTTTGTGTTTGCTTTTTAAAGTTTATTAAGGCTTTTAGTGTAATGGCATACAATTCAGGGGATGAATTAGGAACATGCAATTTCAAATATTGAGGGGACGTTTCCTAGCCATGTGAAAATGGTGTTGGCATGTAGGAACATCAGCCATCATTCTGCCCTCTACTGATTTTCCCTGAGATGAGCTCAGAGGCTAGTGGGGAACACCTATACTGATTGAAAACCTCTTTAACTCTGGGAAAGTCAGAGTGTGGGGCATGGCACCTGACAGTGTTAAGCCACTCACCTTCCCTATTTTGAGGTCCTGAATTCTCTTGGCACAATACCACTAGGTTCAAGAGAGCACATTTATACTGTGGACCTCCTCAGCCACCTCTATCAATGGCTGCTTAGTTGGACACACTGTTGTCTTCCTCCCCTCCTTGGGTAAGATCAGCTCACTATAGTCCCTCAGATCCTGCAGCTGGACCCTGTGGTTAAAACTGGAAGAGTTAAGGGAGCAGGCTTCCCAAGTCACCTGTACCTTTCTGTGGGTGCTGCGGCTTTTGTAACCCCTGTAATGGCCCCATTCATTAGAAATTGTCCCCTTGGCAGATGAGTCAATTTAACCAAAACCAGCAGCTAATACCATGGCTCAGTTAAAGAGCCAGAGCAAAGAATGGTCATTAGTTAATTGAATTCACAATTTTGACAATGAGTTGTTTTCTGATGGGGACTAATTCCAGATCATTTCACCCTAAACTTCCAACTTCAGCAAAAGCCATAAGAGGAAAACTGGAGTCCGGAGCATCTCAGGACAGTTCCCTAATAATCAATATCGTAAATGTGTTGGAAAATATAGTGCAAAGCTATTTGATAACTGGAAGCATCCAGGTTAAATCCTTAATCTGTATTGAGTGATAGTATCTTAATAGAACAGTATTTGGACTGCTGGGATTTGTCTTAACACCAAAGTGTTGAGAGAGGAAGATGATCAACCAGTGTCCTTGATCCTGTATCAGAGATAGTAGGGGCTGCAGATGCTGGAGAATCTGAGATAACAAGGTGTAGAGCTGGATGAACACAGCAGGCCAAGCAGCATCATAGGAGCAGGAAGTTTGACATTTCGGGCCTAGGCCCTTCATCAGAAATGGGGGAGAGGAAGGGGGTTCTGAAATGAATAGGGAGAGAGGGGGAGGCGGATAGAAGATGGATAGAGGAGAAGATAGGTGGACAGGAGACAGACAGGTCAAAGAAGCAGGGATGGAGCCAATAAAGGTGAGTGTAAGTGGGGAGGTAGGGAGGAGATAGGTCAGTCCAGGGAGGACGGACAGGTCAAGGGGGCTGGATGAGGTTATGAGGTAGGAGATGGGGGTGGGGCTTGAGGTGGGAGGAGGGGATAGGTGGGAGGAAGGACAAGTTAGGGATGCGGGGACGAGCTGTGCTGGTTTTGTGATACAGTAGGGAGAGGGGAGATATTGAAGCTTGTGAAATCCATATTGATACCATTGGGCTGCAGTGTTCCCAAGCGGAATATGAGTTGCTGTACCTGCAACCTTCAGGTAGCATCGTTGTGGCACTGCAGGAGGCCCAGGATGGACATGTTGTCTGAGGAATGGGAGGGGGAGTTGAAATGGTTTACGACTGGGAGGTGCAGTTGTTTAGTGTGAACCGAGCGTAGGTATTCTGCAAAGCGGTCCCCAAGCCTCCGCTTGGTTTCCCCGACGTAGAGGAGGCCACAACGGGAACAGCAGATACAGTATACCACATTAGCAGATGAGGAGGTGAACATCTGCTTGAGGTGGAAAGTCTTCTTGGAGCTTGGGATGGGGGTGAAGGGGGAGGTGTAGGGGCAAGTGTAGCACTTCCTGCAGTTGCAGGGAAAATTGCCGGGTGTGGTGGGGCTGGAGGTGAGTGTGGAGTCGACAAGGGAGTCGCAGAGAGAGTGGTTCCTCCGGAAAACAGATAAGGGTGGGGAGGGAAAAATGTCTTTGGTGGTGGGGTCCGATTGCAGATGGCGGAAGTGTCGGAGGATGATGTGTTGGATCCAGAGGTTGGTGGGGTGGTACGTGAGGACGAGGGGGATTCTGTTTTGGTTATTATTGCAGGGAGGGGGTGTGAGGGATGAGTTGCAGGAAATGCGGGAGACACGGTCAAGGGCATTCTCGACCACTGAGGGGAAGTTGCGGTCCTTGAAAAATCAGGACATCTGAGATGTACGGGAGTCGAATGCCTCATCCTGAGAGCAGATGAGGCAGAGGTGAAGGAATTGGGAATAGGGGATGGCATTTTTGCAGGAAGGTGGGTGGGAGGAGGTGTATTCCAGGTAGCTGTGGTGGGCTTGAAATGGATATTGGTTTCTAGGTGGTTGCCAGAGATGGAGACAGAGAGGTCCAGGAAGGAGAGAGAGGTATTAGAGATGGTCCAGGTGAACTTAAGGTTGGGGTGGAAGGTGTTGGTGAAGTAGATGAACTGTTCGAGCTCCTCGTGGGAGTACGAGGCAGCACCAATACAGTCATCAATGTAACGGAGGAAGAGGTGGGGTTTAGGGCCAGTGTAGGTACGGAAGATGGATTGTTCCACGTAACCTACAAAGAGGAAGGCATAGCTTGGGCCCATACGGGTACCCATGGCCACCCCCTTTGTCTGTGGGAAGTGGGAGGAATTGAAAGAGAAGTTGTTGAGGGTGAGGACGAGTTTGGCTAAGGGGATGAGGGTGTCGGTGGAGGGGGACTGGTCAGGCCTGCGGAACAGGAAGAAGCGGAGGCCCTTTAGGCCATCTGTATGGGGAATGCAGGTGTATAGGGACTGGACATCCATGGTAAAGATGAAGTGTTGGGGACCAGGGAATTGGAAGTTTTGGAGGAGGTGGAGGGCATGGGTGGTGTCACGGATGTAGGTAGGGAGTTCCTGGACCAAGGGGGAGAAAATGGAGTCGAGATAGGTGGAGATAGGTTCGGTGGGGCAGGACCAGGCGGAGACAATGGGTTGACCAGGGCAATCAGGTTTGTGGATTTTGGGAAGGAGATAGAAGCGGGCGGTGTGGGGTTGGGGAACGATGAGGTTGGAGGCTGTGGGTGGGAGGTCACCTGAGGTGATGAGGTTGTGGATGGTTTAGAAGATGATGGTTTGGTAGTCGGGGGTGGGGTCATAATCAAAGGGGAGGTAGGAGGAGGTGTTGGAGAGTTGGTGTCTGGCCTCGGCGATGTAGAGGTCAGTGTGCCATACGACAGCTGCGCCTCCCTTGTCCGCTCGTTTCATGGTGAGGTTGGGATTGGAGCGGAGGGAGCAGAGGGCTGCACGTTCTGCGGGGGAGATGTTGGAGTGGGTGAGAGGTGTGGAGAGGTTGAGGCGATTGATGTCTCAACAGCAGTTGGAGATGAAGAGATCAAGGGAGGGTATGAGGCCTTAGGGTGGTGTCCAGGAGGAGGGGGTGTGTTGGAGGGGGGAGAAGGTGTCAGTAGAGGGAGGGTTAGGCTCATGGTTGAAGAAGTAAGCGCGGTGGCGGAGGTGGCGGAAAAACTGCTCCATGTCCAAATGTGACCGGTATTCGTTGATGTGTGGGCGGAGGGGGACAAAGGTGAGGCCTTTACTGAGGACTGACCGTTCATCCTCAGTAAGGGGGAGGTCTGGGGGGATGGTGAAGACTCGGCAGGGCTGGGTGTTGCTGTCTCCTCTGCAGCTGCTGGTTGTGGAGGCGGTGGGCGGAGTGACGTCGGTGTCGGTGGTGGGCCGTGCAGTGTCGGCTGTGGGCGGAATTGAGTCGGCGTCGGCGTTGGGCGGAGTTGCGTTGGTGTCGGTGATGGGCGGAGTCCTGCTCCTTTGATGCTGCTTGGCCTGCTGTGTTCATCCAGCTCTACACCTTGTTATCCCTGATCCTGACTGTTGTGTTGTAACAATGTTGTCAGTAACCTGATACCTGAGCGTTGGACTGTGGCAGGATTAGGCACAGTTATTAACACCATGGGCAGAATCTTACAGTGGGCTGAATGATGTAGGCACATGCAAAATCTGTGGCAGAATTGAATGAGAAGTCTGATGAAGCTTACCTCTGTACCAGGAGCAACATGTTACACATTTCATGTATTTGCAAACTGGAAAGATGAGTTTCTTGTTAGGCTGTGGCAAATTGCCAAATAAAGGAGATTATAGCTGTTAAGTACTTTATTAATACTGCAACTCACCTCATTAGTATTCAGCTTCTTATCTAACTAAACAAGTCAAACAAGCTAACTGAGAATTGTTTGATTGATCGGGAGAGGCTGAAAAGGCTGGGGCTGTTTTCCCTGGAGTGTTGGAGGCTGAGGGGTGATATTACAGAAGTTTATAAAATCATGAGGGGCATAGGTAGGGTGAATAACCAAGGTCTTTTCCCCAGGGTAGCAGAGTCCAAAACTAGAGGGCATAGGTTTTAGGTGAGAGGGGAAAGATTTAAAAGGGACCTAAGGGGCAATCTTTTCATGCAGAAGGTGGTGCATATATGGAATGAGCTACCAGAGGAAGCGGTAGAGACTGGTATAAATACAACATTTAAAAGGCATCTGGATGGGTATATGAATAGGGAAGGTCTAGAGGGATATTGGCCAAATGCTGGCAAATAGGAGTAAATTAATTTAGGGAAACTGGTCTGCATGGACGATTTGGACCGAAGGATCTGCTTCCATTTTGTGCAGCTTTATGACTCTATGTCTCTAATTCTCGACATGGAAGTCAGAGAGGGTACCTGGCAACTTATCTTGCTGCTGGCTGCGAAGAGACTCCATGCTTTTCAGCATCTCCGGGGACAATCCATGGATAATCGTCACATGAGCTCCTCATTCATACATCCTCAGAGATCGGTAGTTAATTTTTTCCAGACTCTTATGACCATTTGGCACTTTGTTACTCCATTTGTAGGCTGTTTAGGAAGCAGAATTGGATTGCAAGGTGTACCAGCAATGAGCATTAAAATACTGCCACAAGGACCCTTTGTACACAAGGGCAGGCACCCAGCTCACAGACTAGATGAGGCTGCTCACTTGTTCTCTTAGTACTCACTCACTTAGCACCTACGTACATGCTTGCCATGCCAATTAGTGCATCGGTACCTCAAATAGAAACAGAGACTTTCAGTACAGTTGTATCAATGTGCTTTTAGGGTGCAGACACACAGGCACGCTGCTTATTGTGTGCTCCAGGTGGGATCTCACCTGTTTGGGTGGGCACACCAAAATGCTAACTGCCTGCATCGTTAAACACTCTGGACTTTTATTCAACCAAATGGCCATGTCAGAAAATGGTTAGGTGCTTGTCCTCAATCCCGTCAAGTTGGGGCCATTAAAGGGGATGGTATGATCAGTCACAGACACATTCCATACACAGTCTGGGGCATAGCCACGTTCGTTCATTGACTTGGGTCGGGCATTGTCAGGACAAGTGTCCCTCTTCAAGTCAGTGAGTGAAAAATGGTCAGTCTTGTCGGACCATCGCATGCAGTCAGGGGAATCATTTATCATCAGTCAAGGAGCTGCAAACACAACTTGTCAATCATGCCGAGGGGCTGCTAGTTGAAGCCAGTCAGAAGTCTGAGGTGAATTAAGTCCTGGGAGCTGGTTCATTGATCATTCATGAGTGTGCAAAGGGGAGGCACCTATAGATGCAGCAGGGGAATTACTGCAAAAAGGAGTTGGGGAGTCAATGATAGCAAGGAAAGCTCAGACCACTTGTAGTTACAGAAATAGATGTTGATGGGTGTTGGGGCAGGAGTCTCAAGGTGTATCCGTCGGTGGAACAACATTGGAAGCAATAGTAGGTTACAGGATTGGGGTTAAAGTGGCAGTAATTACCACCGTAGCCTCCATAGAAGGATCATAGAGGACCAGGATGAGAGAATGGGATTGTATACACAAGGGACTGTCAGCCACGCGTCAGCTAAGTGCTGTGGGGATCATGGTTTTGCAGCTGCTGTGCCATTACATCGCCAATGAGGGGCAACATCAGATGACCAATATTTATCTGGGTGTATAGTGGCCTTTCAAAGATGACATGGGTGCATGGAATGCTGGTAGTTCAAAAATATCTAGTGAGTGGCGAGTTGTTCCAGTGTGTGGTAGGGTGGAGATAAAATCAGACCCTGGGATTGCCATTAGGGCACAGGTAGTCAATGAAGACAGAAATCTGTCTGAACGTCTTGGAAAGAATACATCCAAACAAATAAGATGCAGCTTACCCTTAGACAAAAATATGTAAGGTTCAGCCCATTGATCTATAAATGCCCCAAAACCAGTCATGACATTCACTGGCCAGGTTTAGATATAAAGAATGGTAATGTGAATAAGCTATCACAGGGCAATTTGTGTTCAAGGAATATTTCTTGATATTTACCTTCAGGAAATGAGTGAAGAAAACTGGAGGAAAGAGGAATGAACTACACGTATATTCCGTCTGTTGTGGAGCAATGTTGACAAAGAACTGGTAGGTAGAATCAGACAGAAGGGGATCTTAAAAATGGGAAATATTTAAATATAAGGGAAATTTTGAAGGTTGTTCATTTAAAAAAGAAGTTATCTATGTAATTTGTTGTCGTATGAACACTGATAAAGGTAAATTATAATTGCTTAGGTTTATTTTATGAAACCGCCAGTCATTGTGATTTAGGAATAGGGTGCTGATGGGATATATTTTCAACGTCAGAAATCACACAACACCAGGTTACAGTCCAACAGGTTTATTTGAAAACACAAGCTTTTGGAGCATAGCCCCTTTAACAGCTGAAGTGAGAAAGAAGCACACAGAACACAGAATTTATAAATAAAAGATCAAAGTGTCATACAACTGATGAGGATGTATTAAACAAACCTAAGATGCTGTTAAATCTTTAATCAGTCAGAAAGTTTTATTTGATTAATATGTATAAGTAAATCCCCAAATTTCTTTCATGTCACAGCCCGTTGGAGTCAGACTGGTTTTATTTCTAAAGTAGGAATTTATAAAATGCCACATTAACTGACTGACTGACTGTCTATAACTTGTGTGCTTTTGGAACAAAATAGAATTTATCTGCAAATACAAATTCACCCCATTTTTGTGTGTGTGTGTGTGTGTGTGTGTGTGTGTGTGTGTGTGTGTGTGT
>JAHRHZ010000058.1:32040786-32138926 GCA_024137785.1 Ginglymostoma cirratum | reverse complement strand
GTGTGTGTGTGTGTGTGTGTGTGTGTGTGTGTGTGTGTGTGTGTGTGATTGATCCCGGTTGAGCCCGTCCTCATGGGTACCGATCTTGGGTATCAGCTCCTGCTCAGCGACTGCGTTGTTGTGTATCCCGAAGTCTGCCTTCGAGGGCATTTACCCAAAGATCCGAGACTGAATGTCTTGGCCTGCTGAAGTGTTCTCCCACTGGAAGGGAACATCCCTGTGTACAATTGTTGTGCGGTGTCCATTCATCCATTGTTGTAGTGCTTCATGGCTTTGCCAACATACCATGCCTCAGAGCATCCTTGTCGGCAGAGTATGAGATAGACAACATTGGCCAAGTCACATGAGTATCTGCCATGCACGTGGTGGGTGGTGTTCCCACATGTGATGGTAGTGTTCACGTCAAAGCTCTGACATGTCTTGCAAAGGTTGCCATAACAGGGTTGTTGTGGTTGATGTTGTCCTGAAGGCTGAGTAGTTTGCTGCCAACAATGGGCTGTTTAAGGTTTGGTGGTTGTTTGAAGGCAAGAAGTGGAGGCATGGGGAAGATCTTGGCGAGATGTTCAACGTCATCGATAATGTGTTGAAGGCTGTGAAGAACATGGCGTAGCTTCTCCGCTCCCAGGAAGTACTGGACAACAAAGGGCACTCTATCGGTCATATCCTGTGTCTGTCTTCTGAGGAGGTCATTATGGTTTTTCACTGTGGCACATCAGAACTGATAAGCAATGATTTGAACATCATATTCTGTTCCTATCAGGGCATCTTTCAACATCTTCAGGTGTTCGTTGTGTTCCTCCTCATCCGAACAGATCCTGTGTGTGCGCAGGGCTTGTCCATAGGGGATGGCTTTATGAATATGCTTAGGGCAAAAGCTAAAGAGGTGCAGTATCGTTATCCATAGGCTTGTGGTACAGTGAGTTATTGAGGTGTCAGTCCCTGATAGAGATGTGTGTGCCCAAGAATGAGACAGATTCTAAACAGTAGTCCATGGTAAGTTGGATGACACACAGACACACACACACACACACACACACACACACACACACACACACACACACACACACACACACACACACACACACAGAGACAGGCAAACATGTACACTATTGGGTGAATTTGTATTTGCAGATATATTCTATTTTGTCAACAAGCACACAGTTTATAGATAGTCAGTGAATGTGGCGTCTTATAAATTCTTAATTTAGAAATAAAACTAGTCTGACTCCAAACCTAAACACAGACAGATACCAAACACAGCCTTACACTTTACATGCATTGTCTGACCTGAATTGTCACCTCTTCTTTACAATGATAAAACCTTTAGTTCTCTCAGGGCAGTGACTTGAAGGAAAATTGGGGATTTGCTTAAACATATTAATCAATTAAAACCTTCTAACTGATTAAAATTTTAACAGCATCTTAGGTTTGTTTAATACATTCTCATCAGTGATCTTTTACTTATAAATTCTGTGTTCTGTGTGCTTCTTTCAAATTTCACCTGATGAAGGGGCCACACTCTGAAAGCTTATGTTTTTAAATAAACCTGTTGAACCACAACCCGTTGTCGTGTGATTTCTGACCTTGTCCACCCCAGTCCAATGCTGGCACCCCCACGTCATGGATATATTTTCAGGCTGACCACATTTTTACTTGGTGTCAGTTAGTGGTATTTTGACTCTCAAACAAGATGTACATTTCTCACCAGCACTGGGACCTTCCCTTCTTTTATTTATGCCTTTTTAATTGAGTTTTAATTGATTGATTCTAATAGATTTAAAAGTACATATAGTGGGAAATATCATGGAGAAAATAGACGAATTTATAAACATCAAGTGAAGGCTGAACAGCTGATGTTCACTGTTCTCCATCCTGAATGCAGTATCCAGTTATTTCCCCTACAATGCAATGGCCCAGTTTTATTATAACAAAGAATTGCAGGTCTTTATCTAGTTGATGCATTTCTGACTTTCTAGCTAGTTCTAAATCTAAATGTCACTGAACCAAGCATTAATTTTTAACATTCTTTGTGGTAGTTTCTTCTCAGTTCTATACATATTTTTATATTATTGTCTTCCTGTATACTGCACAATGATGACCATAAATATTTGTTAACTTCCCATGAATATAATCAAACGAAATATCATAATTCCAGTCATCTGAAATATATAATAATAAGTTTAAGAATCTAATATTTATTCCTTCAGGGCAGCATGGTGGCTCAGTGGTTAACACTGCTGCCTCACAATGCCAGGGATGTGAGTTTGATTCCAGCCTCAGTGACTGTCTGTGCGGAGTTTGCATATTCGCCCCGTGTCTGTGTGGGTTTCTTCCTACCATCCAAAGATGTGCAAGTGAGGTCGATTGGCCATGCTAAATTGTCCGTAGTGTCCAGGCATGTGACGGCTAAATGGGTTAGCCAAGGTAAATGTGGGGTAGGGGTCTAGGTCTGGGTGGGATATTCTTTGGTGGGTCAGTGCAGACTTGATGGGCCAAATGGCCTCTTTCTGCACTGGAGGAATTCGATGAGACTGTTTCTTCTTAAATGTTCAGGGATAAGCTACACTGGACATGTGTGAATGACACAGGATGTTGGGGAGTACTGCGACAGCAGATCTCTTGGCAGGTATAGCTGCAAGGAACAGCAGCAGTATACTGCTCTTGCTGTTATCAGAGTTTCAGTATTGAAACCGTTTTGCCTCAGCTGGCACAAGGTTAAAGTTTAAGAACTGTTGTTAATCCTAATAGTAATGTACAAATAATATTTAAATTTCCCAGGTCAAACCATTTATGTGATTGATCACTGATCTAAGTGAAGGCAAAGCAAATGTAAGATGCATGTCAGTGGAAATTGCACATAAATGAATTTAAATGCTGTAGAGGCAATTAAAGGAGATTTTCAAATTGGGAAGACAAATCGTCTGAATTCGGTGAAAGGCTCCAAATAAATTTTAATCCAAATTTGAAGAAAATTACCACCACCAGCTTTTCTGAGAGTTGTTTCCAGTAGAATTAAAGGTTAGATGCTGGATAACCATACTAAATCTTTCCCACCCTTCCCATGGGGAAACATACCGCCTTTATTGAATATTTCTCCAGAACAGCCTGAGTGATGAGGTATTTATTGTATGAAGAATCGTAGCTTCAAAGATGCATTCGGTCAGACCACAATTCAGTATTTCAAGACTTCAACAGCCTATGTCATACAGCATTAATGAGATTTGCTTTTAAAGCTCTAATATTTATGAAGGCGCACCTGGTAAAATTCACATTTTATTTCAAGAAACGTTGTTTGTAAGGATCATTTTATTATATGTTTAAAATGAGGTCATGTGCAACTATAAAGCAATTAAAATATTTGTGTATGCACAAAATTTACACATGACTGAACCGTATTTACATTGGCATAGATATCAATCCACAGTGCAATTTCATGCATCGTGACATGATCCTATTTTATTTGGCAGCATTAAGCAAGGGGTCATATCACAGAATTAATATTAATGAAACAATATTAATGTGTTTCTGCTGTGATTTTTGTGTTTGCACGCTAAGACTTTAGGGAAAAAAAGGCCTCCCATATACTTAGATTCATACAGATTATTTACTCTCAAACTGCGACAGTACAGGAGAGTAATTTGACAAGAACAGTTTTAATGCTGTATCGATGACAAGAAACCGAAATACTTTGTATGGCTGTAATGATTGAAAGGAGTGATTCTTCAGATAGTAACATAGGAGGGGTTTGTGTTGCTGCCTGAGCATTAACCTTTTACTATGCTACAGTGTAGTAGCATGCTACAGAAACACTTCTGTGGAAATGCTTGTACAATGTGATTAAACAGTAGCTTGAGACCTTTGCATGGCACATTGCGAAAAAAAGCAGAAATGTTTGATCATGAACAGGATATTTCACATGGCTATTACCATCCCAATGCCCAAATAGTTAACAGAGAACAAACCCTGGCCAATTACAGTAGCCCTGCAGCCATTTAACGCTCCCAAGAATATCAATTAACCGAAGACAGGACTTCCCTCTCTCACTGGAGCAAAGTTCCTGCCTCAGAGAACAACTGATCAATTGACATAAATCCTATGTTTCTGTGTAAGTGAGAAGGGTGTGAATGACAGGAAGAAGTGGTGGGGCCTAAGGAAAGTCGGGTATCTTGATGGAGAGATCAATGGCGAGGGGAGACCTTGAGGAATAGAGTTGGGGAGAGTCCATTGTAGAAAAGGGGTCCCTAGAGAGATATACCCACTTCCAGTCTGTGATATGAGATAGTGACATGCTGGATTTCTCCCCATACCCTGAACTCTTCCAACCACCCTCGAAACTGAGACTGTGTGGGAAGTAGCCTTTAGTGGTCAATATTTTGGGGTAGGACCAACACACATAAAGTTCTGGAAAAGTCAGGGCAGGCAAGGTTGTGGCAGGAGGGTTATCCTGGCCTTTACCTGCAAACCTTCCAGCAGAGCACAGAAAAATTCTAGCCTAGGCTCTGGGCCTTGAACTTGATTAGCTGCAGCCCCTTTAGACGTTAGGTTAAAGAGCAGAAAATGGGATAAAAGAAAATAGTCCCCTGGAACAAAGCAAAGAACAAAGAACAAAGAACAAAGAAAACTTACAGCCCAGGAACAGGCCCTTCGGCCTCCAAGCCTGTACCGATCCAAATCCACTGTCTAAACCTATCACCCAATTCCTAAGGATCTGTATCCCTCTGCTCCCCACCTACTCATGCATCTGTCCAGACGCACCTTAAATGAATCTACCGTGCCTGCCTCTACTACCTCTGCTGGCAACGCGTTCCAGGCACCTACCACCCTCTGTGTAAAGTACTTTCCGCGTGTATCCCCCTTAAACTTCTCTCCTCTCACCTTGAACGCGTGACCCCTCGTTATTGAATCCCTCACCCTGGGAAAAAGCTTATCTCTATCAACCCTGTCTATACCCTTCATGATTTTGAAGACCTCAATCAGGTCCCCCCTCAATCTCCTTTTTTCTAATGAAAACAATCCTAACCTACTCAACCTCTCTTCATAGCTAGCACCTTCCGTACCAGGCAACATCCTCGTAAACCTTCTCTGTACCCTCTCCAAAGCTTCCACATCCTTTTGGTAATGTGGCGACCAGAACTGTACACAGTATTCTAAATGCGGCCGAACCAAAGTCTTGTACAATTTTAACATGACCTGCCAGCTCTTATACTCAATACCCCGTCCGATGAAGGCAAGCATACCATATGCCTTCTTGACCACTCTATCCACCTGTGCAGCCACCTTCAGGGTACAATGGACCTGAACTCCCAGATCTCTCTGCTCATCAACTTTTCCCAAGGCTCTTCCGTTTACAGTATAGTTCGCTCTAGAATTAGACCTCCCAAAATGCATCACCTCACACTTGCCCGGATTGAACTCCATCTGCCACTTCTCCGCCCAACTCTCCAGTCTATCTATATTCTCCTGTATTCTTTGACAATCCCCTATGCTTTCTGCTACTCCCCCAATCTTCGTGTCATCTGCAAACTTACTGATTAGACCACTTATGCCTTCTTCCAGATCATTTATGTATATCACAAATACCAGTGGCCCCAGCACTGATCCCTGTGGAACACCTTTCTCCATTTCGAGAAACTTCCTTCAACTACTACTCTTTGTCTCCTGTTGCTCAACCAGTTCTTTATCCACCTAGCTAGAACACCCTGTACACCATGTGACTTCACTTTCTCCATTAGTTTACGATGGGGAACCTTATCAAACGCCTTACTAAAGTCCATGTAGATGACATCTACAGCCCTTCCTTCATCTATCAACTTGGTCACTTCCTCAAAGAACTCTATTAAGTTAGTAAGGCATGATCTCCCCTGCACAAAACCATGTTGCCTATCACTGATAAGCCCATTCTTTTCCAAATAGAAATAGATTCTATCCCTCAGTACCTTCTCCAGCAACTTTCCCACCACTGACGTCAGGCTTACTGGTCTGTAGTTACCTGGAATATCCCTACTACCCTTCTTGTACAGGGGGACAACATTAGCAACTCTCCAGTCCTCCGGCACTTCACCTGTGTTTAAGGATGCTACAAAGATATCTGTCAGGGCCCCAGCTATTTCCTCTCTCGCCTCCCTCAGCATCCTGGGATAGATCCCATCCGGTCCTGGGGATTTGTCCACCTTAATATCCTTTAGCCTACCCAACACATCTTCCCTCCCCATGTCAACGTGATCCAGAGTAAACAAACTTCTATCTCTAATCTCAACATTCATCATGTCCCTCTCCTCAGTGAACACTGATGCAAAGTAATCATTGAGAATCTCACCCATTTTCTCAGGTTCGACACAAAACCTTCCTTCCTTATCCTTTAGTGGACCAACCCTTTCTCTAGTTACCCTCCTGTTTCTTATATATGAATAAAAGGCCTTGGGATTCTCCTTAATTCTGTTGGCTAAAGTTATTTCATGACCCCTTTTAGCCCGCTTGATTCCTCGTTTAAGATTGGTCCTACTCTCCCGATATTCCTCCAAGGACCGTTCTGTTCTTGGCTGCCTGGACCTTATGTACGCTTCCCTTTTCTTCTTGGCTAGAAACTTTCTTATGTTCACTTTTCCATAGTATAAACAACAG
Organism: Ginglymostoma cirratum; assembly: GCA_024137785.1. Taxonomy (NCBI): domain Eukaryota; kingdom Metazoa; phylum Chordata; class Chondrichthyes; order Orectolobiformes; family Ginglymostomatidae; genus Ginglymostoma; species Ginglymostoma cirratum. The sequence continues at coordinate 32,132,305 of JAHRHZ010000058.1, read as the reverse complement.
GTTGTAAGGTAATTTGCTTTTACTAGCTTATGAAATTCAAAAAAAAAGTAGCAACTTGTCAAGCTTTCTTAGAAAAGCCATAACGCAGTTGGTATGAAAAATAGAAAATGCCTATTGTTATAGTACGGTGTATTTTACTGAGTGTGAGGTTAAACCATTATTACAAGTTTAGCATCTTGCCATAGATATTCTCTTCTGAATACTACTCATTGCCTTAAGTGGTCTGAGAAACATGCATTCTGTGCTGTTCCCAAACCAGTATCTAATTATATGGTGACATATCCAAAGTGTGTAATAAAAGTATTCCCTCATGATCTGAAAAATTCATATTTTTCAAATTAATTCCAGGTATTCCAATCTATTCTTGGTGGACTAAGAATACTGTTAATAAGATAAATCCAGATACAAACCAATTAAACTGCTAACTTTCATAGCAATTAAACATTCACAAACATAAACGTAACCAGACTCAAATCAGCTCAATTTGTAAATGTGCTATACTACAAAATAATAAGCACATCACATCTGCCCACGTCAGTGGATCATCTTGTTTGACTTAACTGAAACAACTTTTAACTACCCTCCGGCATTCTAACCTCCTGAGTCTGATGAAGCTTTCACTGACAGCTTTCTGTTTAACAGAAACTGACTTACTTTGTATGTATCTTCCCCTAGTTTATTTCTATTGGCTCACAATTTGTGGTGAGGGTCCTTTGACAGACAGACAATATCTTCTGAGCATATTGAACCATGGATGGCTGACCAGCAGATCGACAATAGGAGTTCATTAGTTTCTGACAGGACTTTGAGTATATAGCTCATGCTCTGCCTGACCTGCAAATTGATACACAAATGAAAGTAAAATATTACAGATGCTGGAAGTCTGAAATAAAAGCAGAAAGTGCTGGAGAAGCTCAGCAGTTCTGGTAGCATGTGGATGACAAAACAGAATCTGATATGATTTTTCTTCAGAACACAGTTTTCTTACAGTCAATTGATACTGTCTTTGAGAGTCTGAAATTTCAAGCGAGGGAGACGCTGTATCATAACTGTTGGATAGGGTGAGTCAAAATAATAAGGGGAAAATCTCAACTCACCGGGATTCCATCTAGGGTGAGGAAATACATGAAGTGAAGAGAGAAATGGACTGAATATCCACCAGGCAATATGTCACCATATCAAAAGAATTTGTCTGGGAGGTTTTGGGGGAAATCCCACCAAACCATCATCTGTCAACCTCAATAGGACTTAGGCCCAATAAGGGAAGGCATGGGTTCTGACATGGACTTTCAAGTGAAGACAAGTCATTATCCTCTTGACTTGTGCCTTATACATGGTGGAAATGATTTTTGAGGATTCTTATTCATTATTTTGCTATCAGACTGCCTTCTTGACTTGCTGTAAGTAGACTGTGCTAGTGGGCCCACAGTGCAAATCACGATGGTGGGTATTGTGGAAGGGAATCTGTGGGTGTTGGTTTCCTATACATTGACTTCATTTGTTTTTCTGGGTGGTAGAGGTCCTAGATTGACAGGTTCTATCAAAGGAGCTTTGGCAATTTTGCTGCAGTGTATCTAACTGCAAATGGACAAAAACTGATTCAGTATTTTGCGAACTATATTGAGATTATCAGTGAACAGCTGCATTTCTGACCTTATGATGAAGGGAAGGCCGCCAATAAAGCAGCTGAAGATGGTTTGGCTGAGAACCCCTTCCCTGAGAAATTCTTGCTGTAATGTTATGAAGCTGAGATGGCTGGTCCTCTGTAGCCACAACAACTTTCTTTGGCACTAGATATTATTCCAAACATTTGGAAAAGGGAGAACTTTGCCCTATTCCCGTTCACTTAAATTTTGTTTGAACTTCTTGATGCCACATTCAAATACTGCCTCAATGACAAGCATAGTCACCCTCACTTCACCTCTGGAGTTCAGTCTGCAAATTGATATTCAAATAAAAGTAAAATATTACAGATGCTGGAAGTCTGAAATAAAAGCAGAAAGTGCTGGAGAAGCTGAGAGGTTCTGGTAGCATGTGGATGAATAAACGTGCCCGCGTTTGACCCAAGTCTGTAATGAGCTCTGAATCAGAGAGATCCTGGTAGAAATCAGTCATCAGAACACTTGAGTAAGTACTCTTGACAACACTGTCACTAACAGCTCCCATTATTTTGTTGGTGGTTGAGTATAGGGTGATGGGTTGGCGATTGGTCAGATTGAATTTGTTCTGCCTTTTGTGAACAGGCCACACTTGGGGAGTTGTCCACATTGTTAGATCGATGCCAATGTTGTAGCTGTACCGGAATAATTTAGTTATCTAAGATTTTAGAGTAGATTTGTAGCTCGGGTTATGGATGTTGTGGTTGGTTGGCTCGCCAAGCTGGTTCGTTGTTCCGCGGACGTTTCATTACCCTGCTGGGTAACATCATCAGTGCAGCCTGTGATGAAGCGCTGTTGTGTTTTCCCACCTGTCACTTAAACTCTGGTGTGTGCTAAGCTGGATTACCTCACATCCGGTTTTCCTTCGCAATGGAGTGTATATGGGGTCTTGCTCTATGTGTATATTGATGGCTTTCTTAGTGGAGAACCAGGCCCCTAAGAATTCCCATGCTTGTCTCTGCTTCATCTGTCCCAGGATCCTGGTGATGTCCCAATCGAAATGGTGGTTCTCCTTATCCAAGTGGATGGAAATGAGTGAGTATTGCCTGTGTCTTTTTGTTGCCAATCGATGTTTGTATGCCCTTGTGATTAATATCCTTCTTGTTTGTCCAATGTCAATCAATAAACACATGGAGCAAGACCCCATATACACTCCACTGTGAAGGAAAACCGGAAGTGAGGTAATCCAGTTCAACGGACACCAGAGTTTAAATAAGAGGCGGGAAAACACAACAGCGTTTCATCGGAGACTGCACTGATGATGTTACCCAGCAGCGTAATGAAACATCTGCGGAACAACGAACCAGCTCGGCAAGCCAAACAAACACAATAATTTAGTTATGAATGCGGTTAGTTGTGGAGCCAAATTCTACAGTGGAGCTGTTGTTAGAGCCCATAGACTCTACCATATCCAGTACTTTCAACCATTTCTTCACATGAGAAAATCATTTTAGCTGAAGACCATAAGTCCAAAGATCATACGAAATGGGAGCAGGAACAGGTTGTTCAATCCCTCCAGCCTGAAGACTAAATTTGTCATCTTTTGATCTTGGAGATTTCAGGATCAGCAAGAAGATGGGAGCAAATTCCTCAATTTTGTCATTAGCACCGAGGTACCGGAGTCTCCCAGCATGGAGGACAGGGATGCTAAATGGAGTCAACTTCTCCAGTTAGTTGCTTAATTGTCCACCATCACTCACAAACAGATGTAACAGGATTGTGTCAAGAGGTAAGTCACTCAGATCCTCTGACCTGTTCTTGTAGCCGCTGTATTATTGTGGCTGGTTCAATTGAGATTCTACTCAGTGGTGAGCCCCAGGGTATATATGATACAGATTTGATGATGGTAATTGTGCTGAAGTCTCCTGTTGGAAATTCCTTCAAACTGCTCATATATAGAAAAAAGTATTGATTGCAGTAGAGTTACATATGAGCCCAGAAATACATTCTTCATGTGAAAGTTAACTGTTCACAGTGAAACAAAGCTTAAAATGAAACCTCCTGGGCACTGTTTCTTCACTTGCTTTGATGCAAATTTACAACAATAGATTCAGCATTGATTTCCTTAACAGCTGTGCTCTAGTTTTGATGATTTATCTTTGCTTATAATTTTTTTTTAAAATAATGTGATTGAACTGAGATTTAATTACTGAAAGAAAACAGAAAGAACTACGGATGCTGTAAATCAGGAACGAAAACAGAGATTGCTGGAAAAGTTCAACAGGTCTGGCAGCATCTGAGAAGAAAAAATCAGAGTTAATGTTTCAAGTCTGGGGACCCTTCCTCAGAAGTTTAAAAATGCCACACAGCAGCAAAATTTTAGATTCTTCGGATAAAATGCAAATCTGTGTAACACCACATTCAAATGCCTTAAACTCCCCACAATTTTCTCTAAATTATTACTTGGAAGTGCTTAAGTGCCTTAAGTTTTCACAGTGCCCAAAGAAACAAGTGGCAGACTGCAATGTATATAATGAAGATCATCTTTCCAGACTACTTCTTAAACTTTGCAAAAAGGTTGATGTTTTAATGTAATGATCACCAGATACTTATTTAAGCTCTCTGGACAAGATTGTGGAAGAAATGTAAACATGTTGTGTTATGAAGCAGAGGTCAACCCCGCTCTGTTAACCAAAACTGAAACACCCAGAGAAGCTTGCCCTACCTCTTAATCTGTTAAAGGAAGTGTGAAAAGTGGTATAACCTGCCTTTCACCTCGCAATCTGTTAGAATGGGGGGATTAAATGAAATGAACTCCTGACAGTCACTCTATAGTCAACAAGTAACACTTTATTCATCTAAATCTAACAGTAAACAAACTAACAGAACTAAAAACAAACCAAACAATTCCCCCTTAACTACTAACTATTCCCAAATAAAACAAAATTCTAATGGTATGTTGTTCCCACTTACATAAAGCAAATTAATCAAAAAAAAACTTAAAAGCTAGTCTCTTGAAATTATATCAGAGATAATTTTCACATTTTCTGATGAAGGGTCTAGGCCCGAAACGTCAAGCTTTCCTGCTCCTATGATGCTGCTTTGCCTGCTGTGTTCATCCAGCCCCACACCTTGTTATCTCTTGAAATTATAGCCAGGATACATCTTCCAGAATGTTCAGTACATTCTCCACTGTTCGTCAGTCAGGAACACACTTCTCCATCAAATTCTTGAGTCAGGAGTATTGCTAAGAATGCAACTGTGCCTTTAGTCAGACAATGGTTTTCTGAGAGCTTAGAGAATTCTGTGAGAGTCAGTGATTTTCTCTTTAGGGCTACTGGTCAGTGGTTCTAACAGATGGCAGTTGTTCTCACACGGATTTTCAGATACCTACTTCTTTTATACCCTCAATGATCTATCAATTTCTTACAATAAGATTAGTCCTATGTTGTTAAAATTATCAGATCTAAATTTAAATGGATTTTAGTCTCTAAGTGCCTGCTTTAAATTAATTGGCTGATATTCAAACTGGTTGCCTTAATAACAAAACAAGACAACTGCCTGACTTGCTAACCATACAGTCTTTTAATATAAATGTTTCAATTTCAGGAACTCTCTGTGCCTGCTGCTGATTGCAGACAACTTTTTAAATCTCCAAGCCTAGAAAAAGCATGTCATCTTCCCCACCCCATGCCCATCATTTTACAAATTCTACGTCTTGCCTTCCAATCCACAAGTGTCCCACCCAACTTTGCAACAATTAATACTTGAAAAGCCAATAACACAAAATAAATGTAAAACAAAATCTTAAAGGTAATGTTGTTTTTATGTAATGTTGAAATTTAATTTACATTGATTCACGTGTCAGAAGGCCTTTGCAAAACTAAAGGGTTCCTTCTGCTGAACACTTGACCCTCTCAAATCCAAGTGAACTGAAAAATTAAAGGTCCAAAGTCATGAAATCAAAATTATAAGATGGTAAGACATGGGAGTAGGGTAGTCTATTCAGCCCATCCAGTTTGCTACATCATTCAATGAGATCATGGTCAATCTGATAATCCTTGGCTCCAATTTCCTGCCTTATCCCCACAATCGTTTGATTCCTTTAATAATAAACAAACTGTCTATCTCAGCTTTGAAAATACTTAATGACCCAGTTTTACAGTCTCATGCTGTTAAGAATTGCATAGATTCACTACCATCTGAGAATAGGAATTCTTCCTCATCTTTTTCATAAATGTCAACCCTTTATTCTGGGATTATGCCCTCTGCTCTTAGACTTTGCCAGAAGTCGAAACAACCTATTCTGATCTACCCAGTCAAGTTCCCTAAGAATCTAGAATGTTTTCAACATGTCACCTCTCATTCTTCTAAACTCACCCTAGTACAGGCCCAAACTACTCAACCTCTACTCCTAAGACAGTCCCTCCACATCCAGGATCATCCTTGTGAACCTCCTCTGGACTACCTCCAATGCTAGTATATCTTTCCTTAGATAATGGGTCTAAAACTGTTCACAGTATTCCAGCTGACGTTTGACAAGTGCCTTGATTAGTTTTACCAAGACTTCTCTATTTTCATACTCTATTCCTTTTGAAATAAAGGTTAACATTCCATTTGTCTTCCCCATCACCTACTGAACTTGTGTGCTAGTTTCCTCGTGATTTATATGAATCTCAATTCCCTCTGTGTTGAATCGTTCTGCTCTCTTCCTCCACTTAAATAATATTCAATTGCTCTATTCTTCCTGACAAAGTGCATAACCTCACATTTCCCATATTATATTCCCTCTGACGCAGTTCACTTATTCGCTTAACCTGTCTATGTCCTTCCGCAGGCTCTTTGAATCATCCTCACCACTTGCCTTCCCATTTATTTTTGTGTCATTTGCAAACATTATGTTTTTATTAAGTGTTTCAAAATACTTTGCTTTACAACATTTGCAATAAACCCTAACATTTTCCACTAACAGACATTAAGCTAACAGGCCTTTACGGATTTTTGGGAGACTACTACCACCATTTCTGGAGCTACTTTGTAGCTACTACATTGTCTCTGTAGGTACCTCTTTTAATATTGTAGGATGCATCCCATCAGGCCCAAGGGTCGCATCTATCTTGATCCCAATTTGTTTCCCAAGCTCCTCAATTCCTCCTATCCCTGATTATAGACTCATTTTGAATTATCCAGTCAGAGGGACGTAACAGCCCCCTGGAACAGTGTCCAGATAACATTTTCCTTCCCTGATGGGTGTAATATCTGCAGCTCAGCTTACAACTCACAGGTCCTCGAATTGAAAACAATGACAACAGATATATTCACTCTGGATCACATTGGTTTCAGCACCTTCCACATGCTACAACAACAACTACCTGCCACATTGTCATTTTTGATTTAATTTACAAATTAATTACTCTAGATTTCAGGCTTCTTACATTTTCCTGCAATGTAATATCATTTCTGTAAAATAATATCCTCTCCCTTATAAATGACAAGTACAGATAATTTGTTGAATCCTGAACAGAATTTTATCCTCTTTCTTCTCTTAATTCAAACAGGGTGCCAGCTGTGGCTCAGTTGGTAGCACTCTTATCTCTGAACTAATAAGATGCAAATCCCACTCCAGGGATTTAGTACAAAATTAAGGCTGAGACTTCAGTACAGCATTATCGGAGCAATACACTGTCAGAGATGTTTCTTTCAGATGAGGCATTTAACAAAAGCCCCAACTGCCTGTTTGAGCCTATGTAAAAGATCTCACTGTTTGAACAACAGTAAGTGAGTAAACCTCAGTATTCTGGAGAATATGTATCCCTCAAACAACACCACAAAAGTAGATTATCTGTTTGTGCCAGTTTGCTATGTGCAAATGGACTGCCTTTTTTACTAATTAACTAATGAGTTACTCTTTCTTTCTTGGGATTTGGGCATTGCTGCCAAGGCCAGTATTTGTTGCCCATTCTCAACTATGCTTGCACTGTGTGGTTTGATAAGCAAATTCAATTGACATTTTGCAGTCAACCACATTTCTGTCAATCTGGGATCACATTTCAAACAGACCAAGTACATACTGCAGATTTCTTTCTCTAAAGGACATTAGTGAACCAGATAGGTTTTGACAACAATCAATTGCATTTTCATTGTCCATATTATTGGGCCTAGCTGTAGAATCCAGATTTATTGATTGGGTTCATATTCCACCAGTTGTATGGTAAGAATTTAACCTATGCCTCCACACCATTAGCCTGACTCTCCAGATCACTGGTTTAGTGACATTAGTACTGCAGTACAATTTCAAAGGTACATCATTGACTGTCAAGCACTTTCAGGCATCAGTTTCGTTTTGTGATAAGTGCTATGTAAGTACAAGACTTTGAATGCATCAGGAATACATGAAAGGATATCGGGTGGTAGCTTCCTAACATGCTCTGCTTGCCTACATTACCTTCCTTTCTCAAAGATGCCGAACAATGAATAGAACATAGAACATAGAACAGTACAGTACAGTACAGTACAGGCCCTTCGGCCCACGATGTTGTGCCGACCTATTATCCTACCTAGATCAATCTACCCTGTATGCCCTATATTTTATTATCCTCCATGTGCCTATCCAAGAGTCACTCTAAAGTATCTGACTCCACTAGCACTGCCAGCAGCACGTTCCACACGCCCACCACTCTCTGTGTAAAGAACCTACTTCTGACATCTCCCCTATTCCTTCCTCCAATCACCTTAAAATTATGCCCCCTCATAATAGTCATTTTTGCCCTGGGAAAAAGTCTCTGGCTATCCACTCTATCAATGCCTCTCATCATCTCATACACTTTGCACAGCTTTAAGAAACAGAAAAACATAATTAATGTTGATTTCTGTCCGAACTGGATTAAAACTCAAAAGGCAAGCAAAATTTGAACATTAAAAGGAAACAGTATTCCATACACAAGGGTGGTATCGCAAATGGATAGCAATATATATGAAATAAATAAACAGAGTAGTGATTGGAACCAGGTAGACCTCATTGCCTACAAGGTCCTTGTTTGGGGATATTAACCTGGGCCACTCAGGAAGCACTGGCTGACCAATATTAACAGGAAATTTAGAACCTCCTCAATTCAGGGGACTGACCTGAGCTGACTGGCTCCAGCCAATGTACTGTGCACAAGTAAATAAAGGGTGACTTAGGGACAGGATACTGTCCTCTGTGCAGTTATTTCAAATAGAAAAAGCTATCTGGCTCCATTTCTCCTTTGTATGAGTTAAATATGCAACCCTATGACTTAAATCCTTGATTGTGTTCTGTGTTGTGGTATTAAATTTAGATCTTACCAAAGGCTGATAGTATAAATAATCTGTGTTGAGGCATGTTGAACACATTTGCATCTAGATTTTGACATGTGTCAGAACTAAACATTGGTGGTTGGATGTAGGCAATGTCAATCAGTCTCTTCACACATCTATGATTGTAAATTCAAAAATTCCAGTCCTTCTGATAGCCTACTGATACTGGTGTGCTGTACTTAGCCATAATTGGATCAAGTTATTATCTTGGAAGTCGGAATTTAGGTAGTGATACCTGAAACCACACCTTGTCTTTTTCAAATTGTGAATTTACTCCCCCATTTTGAATTCATTATGAAATAACACAAGCCATAGAAGGCATTGAAGAATCTATGGCTGTCATACTTTTCATCTCAGCAAAGGAGATAGTCCAAAGGCTGGGCACAAAATTAAAAAGAAATATAATTAAAAATAAATACCATTCATTCCAGTATGTTGTTTCTTTACGTTCATATAATTTCTTTAAGATTCTTTTCATTGCTCTGACAACGTACAAAATCACATTTTCTCCTCAGTCTAGACTTAGGGTTTCTGTGCCAATATCGGCAAAAAGCCTTCATACCTGGGTGGAAGAAGGCGGGATTTAAGCTTTCCACCTTGTTTCTGCATTTTGCTCCATCTAGTGGTCTGATTCAGGTGCTTGTTCTCCCACAAAAGTTCTGCAGTTTTTATTTTCTATTTGCATAAATCATACAATAATTGAGAGCACTGTTTTCTTACCCAGCAAGATCAAATCCAGCCTGTTAGTGCTACTGAACCCTGCAAACACTTCATCTCAATCACCACAAAAATAAAATCATAATTTCAGTACTGCAAAACTCCAATTTAAAAATGATCTTGATAGAAACTTAAATCTAAACAATTTTAAAAGTAAACAGAATGGACTGATATACCTAACAAATTTTCAGAAAGAGAAGAATTGTTGTCATGAAACCCACATAGTTGCTCAATCAAAATATATCAGATGATTTTTCTGAATTATTAATGCAAGGATTTACACAACTTATATACCACCTTTAGTCAATTTTAAACCATCATTATGGTTTTCTGTGATGTCATTACTATTCTGTATCAAATACGAATCATTGCTGGTGTGTTTATTCTTAGCAAATCCAGACAGCCAAATATTTGTCACATGAGGAGTTACAAATTGTTGAATAACTTAACCACGTACCTTTTTTTAAGTGGGTTAAATTAGCGTGTAAATTAATTGGAACTCAAATAGCAGATGCAACTGAATTTGCAAGTGATTAAAATTATATAGAAACTAGACAGTGGTTGCTTAATTTAACCAGGGCATTGGCATAACAAACTGATGAGTAAAGTAGATCTAGGGGTTACGTGGGATGAAATTGTGAAATCATCAGTCTAGCTCTTACATGACAGTAAAAAGTGATGAATAATGATCTACAGTATCACAACATTAATCAAAACAGATTAAACAAAAGCCAAGTACTGTGGTGCGAGAAACCTGAAATAAAAATTGAAAATGCTGAAAGGACACAACAGGTAAGGCACTGGTCAAAGAAAGAAAATTAACATTTTAAGTCAATAACCTTTCAAAAGATAAATAATTTGAAGTTTTGACAAATAATTAAGGAATTTGATCAATTTTACTTAAATATTGTTTGTTTGGAGAAAGGAAAGATTAAGAGGTGATCTGTCAAGATTATGGATGAACTGATAAATCTGAAGGAGGCAAACTGCCAACAGGCTCAATCCAAGGACTAGAAGTTCAAATATGGGAAATTAGGAAAAAGAAAGAAAGGCATGTGAAACATTTTCACCCAAATGTCGGTGAAGACGATAAACCAAATAATATAGTTAGATTTCAATTTGTTCGAAAGGAATAAGTGGTATAGCGATTGAAATTAATTAGTAAAAGCAGAACTTGTGATTTGACTTGATTTGATTTATTCATTGTCGCGCATATTTAGTACAAATACAGTGAAAAGTATTGTTTAGTGTTGCCAGTCTCTGGTGCCATCTTAAAACATAGTAAATAAACAAACCAATACACAGAACAGGGAACCAGAAAAATAAAACAGTAAAGTTCATCTTATAGTCTTATTTCAATAAAGCTAGGAAGTCTTTGGAACAGCTCCTGCTTCTAGCTCAGCCTGGATCTGAACTCCTCCACCCCAATGCCTCGAGACCCTTCTGCTAAACTGTCTACACTGCTGCAACCATGCTTTGCCACACCACCGCTGCCAGCACAAAGAGTCGTCCCTCTCCGGTGCCATCTTGCATCCGCCAATGCTGCCTCCACCATGAGTTCATGTTGGGTTGACCTCGCTGATATAGGCCCTCCCAGTGCCACAGCATCCTGCACTGGGACCAAGCTTGCCTCTGCTGTCGGACACCCGGGCCTAGCCGCGGATCTGGAGCCTCAGCTCAACCTGCAAATCTGGACTGAGGGAGTAAGGTTGGAACCTGCTCCTCCCTCGGTTGGAGACCTCGAGCTGGACTGGAGCCATGCCTGCCTCATCCTGTTGTTGCTGCCACCCATGTTTAGTCAACCGTGCTTTCCCTGTTCCCAAAAATCCTAATGTCCTAATGTTGTTATTTAATTGTTTGTTAAGTTCCTGGCTATTGCCTCTTTTTTAGACAAAAGTGTAATTTCATGAGTGCCTCATCCTTGGTTCTATGATATTCACTGTAGGCTACTACTGAAGCTACCATTGGCAACATACCCTGAAAGTAGATTTCTTGAAAAGTCATCTGTATTTGAAGTTGTTTATCATGTTCTTCACAGGTACAGTAAATGGATAATTTAAACTCCATCTTCACAAAACAACATACAATCTGGGTTAGTTAAAAAAAATTTTGCCTGGAAATGTGTCTCTGAAACGTTTCATGATAAATCTTTAATTTTACTAGGAGAAGTGGAAAGGTCAACATACATTATTGTACACCTCTTTCAAATCCAAATATTGTGAGGAATGATTTACTTTTATGCAACTCAGGAATGAAAAGACTATCTCTAAGGATGCTGAAGGCCAGCTGGTTGTTGCCATAACCTCATGCGATGTATGGGGATGTCGTACCATGTACTATTGAAAAAGAAATTAAAAATACACTAACCACAATGCAACAATTCATCTGTCTCACTTATCCAGTGAAAATGTTTCTGTGCTCAACAATGGAAAAGCTTCCTGCTCATCAAAATAGTCAAGGATTCTACTAACTGCATATTTATGCGTAGATTCCCATTTTGACAAGGAATAAGGTACATGGAAAACCCACAAATAAGGATTTGTCTGCACCTTCAAAAGCATACAAATATTTTCCATCCCCAGCACAACATTGTCAAAAGTATGTTTTGCCCACCCTTATATCTCACCCAATGTTGACAGACTGCAATCCACTGAACATTTCACTCAGCTGCTCTTCCCTTCCCCATTCTCTCACCCATTGCTGTTTTTCATTCTCTCTACCTCCCCTCATCCACCCTGTTCTCTTTCCATGTGTGTGTGTGTGTGTGTGTGTGTGTGTCTGTGTGTCTGTGTGTCTGTGTGTAATTTATTCTAATCTCATTTATATGAAAAATCTATAAAAAACAGATGGCTGTAGATTCTTTTCATTCACACATGGGATGTAGGTTTTGCTGGAAAAATATACTTTAAACATCCATTGCTAATTGTCTGTGAGAAGGTGGTAGTGAGTAATATGTCTAAACACAAATGAATGGTTTGTAAAAGCACTTCAAGAACTAACTTCATTGCTGTGGGTCTGGAGTTATGTCAGGCCACACTGGTACAGGTGGCAGATTTCCTTCCCTCAAGGACATAAGTGAATCAGTTGGGTTTTTAAAAACAATCTGGTAGTCACCATTGCTGATATTATCTTTTTATTCCAGAGTTATTTAATTCATTCCAAAGTTGCTCTTTTGGGATTTGGATTCAGGTCTCTGAGTATTAGTCCAGTAATGTAATAAACCACTAAGCCACAAAATCCTTAAATGATAACCACCTTAAAGTGGAAAACAGAATGTCCAGGTCAAATTACCAATAATTCTGAAGTCACTGGTTTAAGAACGTTTTGCTATGTGGCAATATAAAAGCTGCAATTGGCATGATCTTGTGCAATCATGCAATATCTCTTTTAGCAAAGTAACATTCTAATTTACATACATGAGGGTGGCTGGTAAATAATAATTATTATTATTGTGGAGCCTGTGTTATTCAAGCTCTAATGTTTCCTTAAATTGATCAGATATTTCCGGAAGATAACAATTTTGTTTGGTTTTTCTTTTTGGCTTTTTAATTCATTCATGGGAAGTGCGTGTTACTGGCTTGTCCAACATTTTTTGCCTGTTCCTAAATGCCCTTGAGAAGGTGGTGGTGAGCTGCCTTCTTGAACTTCTGCAGTTTATTTGGTGTAAGTACACACTGTTGGGGAGTGCTCTCAGGGAGTGAATTCCAGGATGTTGACCCAGCAGCAGTGAAGGAATCACAATATATTTCCAAGTCAGGTGGATGAGTGACTTGGAGGGAAACTTACAGGTGCTGTTCTTCCCATGTATCTGCTGCCCGTCTCCTTCAAGATGGAAATGGTCATAGGTTTGGAAGGTGCTGTCTAAGGAGGCTTGGTGCATTTCAGCAGTGTCTCTTGTAGATATTACAGGCAGTTGCTACTGAGTGGAGGTGAGGGATAGAGTCAATGTTTATGGGTGTGATGCCAACTAAGTTGACTACTTTGTCCTGGATGGTGTCAAGTTGCTTGAGTGTTATCAGACTGCACTCATCCAGGCAACTGGTGAGTCTGCCTTCATTATTTGTAACCTGTAGATGGAAGGCAGGCATTGGAAGTCAGAGAGTGAGTTGCTTGCTGCAGGATTCATAGCCACTGACCTGCTGTTATAGACACATTATACACAGTTCAGTTTCTGGTGTATAGAAACCCCCAGGATGTTGATAGGGGATTCAACAATGATAATACTATTGAATGTCAAGGGGTGGTGATTAGATAAGGAATAGTCATTGTGTGGCACTTGTGAGGCTCATATTTTCCTTGCCACTTGTCAGACCGAGCCCGTACCCAAGCCTCTTGCATTTGGGCATGGACTGCCTTAGTATCCGAGGTGTCATGCATGGTGCTGAACATCGTGCAACCATCAATAATCATCCCCACTTCTGACCTTATGATGGAGGGGAGATCATTGATTTTCTGAAAAATGCAAAATAGTAAACATGTGAAGACCAGAAATGAACAACTGCATTTGTAATATTTTTGTGTTTTCAAGTTTATGTAATAAACAGTATTGTTATTTATTTTTCTGATTTTCTGATTTTCTGATGAAGGGTTTAGGCCCGAAACGTCAAGTTTTCCTGCTCCTATGATGCTGCTTGACCTGCTGCGTTCATCCAGCCTGATGCTTGTTATCTCGGATTCTCCAGCATCTGCAGTACCTTTTATCTCTTCACTACAACTATCTTTACTTTTCAATTTCCTTGTCTGCAATTTGTCTGGTGCAGTTATTAGGTAGTCCATCTTCATCACTTATTAGCATTTTAGGTGAAATTTTCCCAGCCACTGGACTACATAGACATTGGTGGGAAAGTTGTGAAAACAGTTTGAAATCAGTAGTAAGGAGATTCTTAACATTGAATGCAGAGAGTCCCATTTTTCAACCAAGTGTTGAACAGTGAATTGAAAATTTCATTAATGATTTTTCATCAATTTGCACACATCGTTTTTAGTAATCTCACCTCATTGATATGCAGTTTCCTATTCACCCATTCACTGGATAGAAACTAGACAGCAATAATTCCCAACATGAAAGTCACAGCAGAATTCTGGTGACTTCAGCTTGCTGCTTGTTTCTCTAGACTTCCATCTTGGATAACAGTCACCAAAATCTCAGGGCATATGCCATGGGTAGTGACCATTTTCAGCACTCAACTGATCACACAGGTTGGCATCAGATACATGCCAGCCTAACCACAACTTCATGGCAAATCTTGCAAGGTGGTTCAGCATTTCAATGCAGCACTTTGAAGCACACCAGCACCTTTCATTATAATACTGCTGCCAGTGTACTTTTCACACAGAGATTCGCACCCATCCCATGGATTGGACAACGGTGCACCTCAGGGTTTCTCACTTGGTATCTGTGCACTCACCTGATCAGTGATTACTTGGGGTTCACAGTGTCACTAGCCTTTTAATGTTTTGCCCCAAGCCAGAGCTTAAATGCTCACAGCACTTCTCTCGTTTTAGCACAGCCACAAAGCTAGGCAGCTTATCACAGTTGTCAGCAATGGTCAGTCAAGAGGGTTGGACATGTTACTGTACATCACCAGGCTACCATGTGACGGCAGCATATGCAGCAAATGACCATGCCTCAATGTGTAAGAGGAGTAGTCATCAATCAGGCCAAGGGAAATACCCTTCAGTCGGTGGGTCCTGGCACAGTCAGTCAATGGCAATCTCTGATATCAGTCCAGGGTCTTGGACACAGTCAGTTGACTGCTTGGGGTTCTCAGGGTCAGGAGGTCCATAATTTATAGTCCAGGGTCTGCACTACAGCCAGCCTTGTAAGACCAGTGCATATAGTCCAGGGAGTGTGGTATGTCAGTCAGGAATCTGGTAAGTCATCAGTTGGGCTTGTCCCATTCAAGTTGGTCAATGGGGTGGATCGCGTTCAATCTTGGAGGTCTGTCCACTATAAGTCAAGCTGCAGGAAGGAAGCTGGGGTATGTAATTGTGGAGACTGAAGGCAGCATGCTGGGATAGAGAGGGAATGACATTGTGAAGGTAAGCAGGCTAGACAGTTGTGTAATAAGCAAGATATGATGTGGGAGACAAGCCTGCAACAGTTAGAACTTCCCTAATTTTGATGGGGGAATCAATGCATTACAATGTCTGGTGTGATGACTTGATATGTTTGCACTCAGCGAGTAAAGTATGGAGATGAACAATTAACTAAACTGCATGGATGGATCTCTATCTCTTTAGGCTGTGTGCACAAATTCCCTTCACAATCCTTGATCGGCCCTACCCTTTCTCTGGTCATAAGTGGAAGTCACCCGAGTAAATGAGTAGGCCATGCCAGGTTAATAAGGTCAGGGGATTGGATGGATGACAACGAGTGAGAGAAGATGCTGTAGGTGATAGTGAGATTAGTAGACCATAATTCTTGGTGGGAAGTGTGTGCAGTAGCAGGGATAAAGCGAGTGCCAGGTAGCAGAGGGAAGCAGGTGGCACTCACTCTCTTCCTACATTTCTCCAGGTCATGGAAACTGCACTGAGTCAGGAGGCAACCTGAGACCAGACTGGCAGAATCTGGTGGTGTGGTTTCCTGTGTAAGTCCTAGAGGAAGAAGATAGCCCTCCTCTGCACCACCTGGATACTCAGGTCCCTGTTAGCAAAGGGGGACACCAATTTCCCTTACTCCAACATTTCTGGAGCCATTCACACAAACCAATTCAGGGCAAATCTGAACTGAGGGTGCTTGACCTGGCGCTCAACTGTTGTTCAGATATGGTGTTGGCACTAGAAATCTCTTGGTATCCCATCAGCAGTGATTACATCTGCCTGTGGTACAATGGATGATACATCAAGTAGGGGCCCCATTGGGATGTGGTGAGTTTGAGTAATGAGGTGAGTTTTGGAAACAGCATGAGAAATCTTGCTAGCCCTCAGGGAGCAAAATGTTCCATGAAACGCCACACCTTGACACGGCAAATTTGTGGTAAAATTCAGCCCTTTAGTATTTTACTCCTTCCATTACAACACAGTTAAAAGCAACACATGCCAGCCAATTAAATAGCTGGAACTTATAACTAGTTTTCATGGCCTCTGGAAGATTCCATGATTTGGATAATGAGCAATTCCTTTCTCATATTTTTCTTGGAAATCCAGTAAGAAACAAGAATCACTAGAGGTAGGAACACGAGAATTCTTTTATGTAGTTCAATGACAGGTCCATGATAATCAACAGTGTGGCTCAGATATTGGATAATTGAACTGAAAAATGGGCTTGAGGGTACAATACAGACATCTCCTTCTCTTCTCCAAGGAAAACAATTCCAGCTTCTCAATTTATCTACATGACTAATGTTCCTCATCACTCGGCATATCTTGTGGAAGTTTTTCTGCAGTCTAACTAATGTCTTGATATCTATTCTAAATTGGCACCTA
This sequence comes from Ginglymostoma cirratum, assembly GCA_024137785.1. NCBI lineage: Eukaryota > Metazoa > Chordata > Chondrichthyes > Orectolobiformes > Ginglymostomatidae > Ginglymostoma > Ginglymostoma cirratum. The sequence continues at coordinate 32,115,224 of JAHRHZ010000058.1, read as the reverse complement.
GAACCGTATACAATACTCAGATTGAAGCTGAGCCAGTGTCCTGTACAGTTTAACATGACTTCCTTGCTTTTATACATGTTTCTATTAATAAAACTTATCATTATTTATGCTTTATTAATTACCTTTTCAACCTTTCTTACCACCATCAATGAGTTATGCACAAAGTCACCAAGGTCCTTCTGCTCCTACACACTCTTTAGAATTGCAACCGATAGTTTATATTGTCTCTCTATACTCTCCTAACCAAAATGAACTGCCCTTCATATTTTTCTACATTAAATTTCACTCTGCCCATTCCACTATCCTGTATAAGTCATCTTGAGGTTCTGCACAATCCTCCTCCATTTGCAATGCTTCTATATTTTGCATCATTGGCAATTTTTGAAACTGTGCTCTGTACACCAAGGTACAGGCTATTGTTAAATATCAGAAGAATAATGAAACTCCACCATAACATTTTCTCTAGTCTCAAAAATATCCATTAACAATTTATCTCTGTTTCTTACCACTCAGCCTATGTCAATGGGCTTGTTCTATGAGCTTAAGCAGTGCCCTCAGGTCTGTCTTACAGCACTTTGTTAAACACCTTCCGAACGTCCAAGTTTATCAACCGCATTACCCTCATCAACATTCTCTGTCATGTCATCGAAAAAAACCAAGAAATTTGTAAAGCATGACTTGCTCTTAACAAATCCACACCAACTTTTCTTAATTTATCAATATTTCCCCAAGGAAGTGATGTCTAGCTTATGTTTTAAATCATGAGACAATTAAGAACAAAAAAGGAAAAAGTTTCAGAATTTGGACGTGTTGGCACAAAGTTAGTGTAAAAGTTGGAAAATAAAAAATGATTTTAATGAGGTGAGAACATAGACAGGAGAAAGAATATGCACTTGGAGGTCTTGAAGTACAAATAAGATTGTTCAATTGAACACCAAAACCAATAATGATAATAATATTGAGAGTGATGAGAAATAAGATAAAAAGGGTGCGGACATGCTTAATTGTTTAAATTTCAGTATCAAGATTTCTAATGTGCAACAAAGCCACTGAGTGTGACTTTCACTTTCAAAACAAAAATATTAATGTAGATTCAAGGTAAATATTGTATTTTTGTGTTTTAAATTTCTTTCAGCACAGTTTAGACAAAATGAAATAAGAAAGAAAATTGCACACTTCTGAAAAAGCTTAAAATTTTGAGCAACAAGAAGTCAAGATTTACATCAGTAAGATGGTTGGCAGAAAGTGGGCAACCCATCCCTTACTGTGGGAGTGCAGGTATACAAACCACTATTCGCATTGCTGGTAGGAACATACTTTCACCGTCATTAGCAAAAAGACTGTGGTAGGAAGAGGCTGAGACAGTGGTTACTGCAGTCATGTCTAGTGTCCAGTAACAACAAATGTTATGTCAACAAGTCATTCTTATTGTAACATTAAGAAAATCAGACAGTTTTGTTGCATTCTGGGTTGGTAATGTACCTTTTCATATTTTAAAAAAAAGTTTCTTTTTATTTTAGATTGCAGAATAGGGCCTATCAGTGTGCAGCCAGGGGCTAAGATGAATTATATGAGACAGTTGGGCCTTAGAAGCAAATGGCACCATAATGCTATGGGACAAGGCAGATTTTGTATACTGTGGGATGTTTGAATATTTGGACAGCAAAGGTCATTTGTATAGTAAACTAATGTAAAACTAAATTGCTCATTGCGCAAATGTTGAACTGTACTGAATAATCAAGTGCCAGAGATGGGTTTTGACATGCTGGCTTTTGAATCTTTCTCTGGTCTGCTGGGGTGGCAGTATGACTCGAAAGAATTTAGAAATTTGTTGTCACAGAGCACCCTAGATTAATGCTTAATTCAATGGGTCAATATTTTTATATGAAACATAAACAAACCAATGTATTCAACTGGTTAGATGGATTGAAGAGGGATAAAATATTTTTCTTTTGTAGATTGCTATAAGGTGGTTTGTGTTGTTATTTTAATGGCTTAACATGTTTATTTATCTTGTTCTCTGATTTAAAGAGTAATGGCGTGTTGCTAGCTCATTTATTTTGAGAGATTTCACTTTGTGGTACTCTTATTGTTGCATTTGATTTTAGTTTTAATTACATCATCTCTGTATCCCGCATTCAGTTGTATACCACATGACTGCAAAACACACTTTCATCCCAACTACTACATTTGCTGACCATTAATAAACCCAAAGCCTTTCCCATGCAATTACAAGCATACTTGACACACTTTTGACCAATCAAGAAAAATGTCAAATGACATGATTCACTTTTCAGACATAATGTTGTTTCCATAAAACACCACTTGGATATCGCATGCTCATTGACTCATGTTTTGGAAATAAGGTGGTCTTTTGCATTTTGAGGTCATGGCTCATTAAATGTGGAGCAACTCACCAATATTTCAAGGTTTTCAAGGAAAAGAAGCAACTAATATGAGGAATATTGATAAACCAATGGGATTCCTCATTGCACCTGAAGCCCCTCAAACAATCAGGGCAAAAAAGAAGTAAGCCTTAAAAGTTTTGGACACCAGGATCGAGACTGGGACAGCAGTAGGCTGACCAATGAGATAACATGAAAAGGACTGGGATGAGGGAGGTTAATTGAAGTAGCATGGAGGATTTGGGGATGGGGCTGTTGTGTTAGACCGCTATTTGTGAGAGAGAGGAAAATTAGGAGTATGGCAGAGAGTTTAGGAATGAAGGTAAGCTCTAATTTTATTGGAAACAAAAAGCAAAAGTGTTTGAAAAATGTCAAACAAGACAAGACAGTAAAAGAAGTCAGAACATGAGATGTAACAAAATGAAAGTTTGATATGTTAACATAATGCACATTCAATGAATATGACCTGACTGACCAATTCTTTTTAGCATAAAACTCATTGCTAATATGATATATGTTATGTACTTATAAAATAGTTGTAGTCCAGTAAGGAAGGAAATCCCTTAGGTCCTTCCAATGTGGACATCCTGTTTCTGTCAGTATTGCTTGGCAATGTTGTGAAACTGTGGTCAGCTGTCATCAACAGCTTGCTGGTCACAGACCTCAGTAACGTGAAAAGTTTGTCAGTATGTACAGTCATGCCTCATCCATTTGCTTTGGCGATGACTGTCATCTGTCATTTCAAATCTATTTCACTCCGTCATAATAGAATTAGGTATTTGCCGACCTCAGAAAAATATAAACCCAAATACTTCATTTGTCCTGCTTAATGGCTGACGTCAGTAAGTATTGCGAACATGAAACTTTGGCGTCTTACTTATTCACAAATCTGAAGTAAAAACATCTATAATTACATTTTTGAAAATAGTTTTCTTGCCCAATATTAAAATTGAAAAAGCAGATAAAATCATTCCTAGTTCGCTAACCCTTACCAATACAAAATGTTTTTCTTTATAGCTAATTGAACTACTTAGAATAGCATGTATATGACTTATATTCAAAACTAAAACTACTCAATTTTTAATCATTCAATATTTTCTTTTCGGAATATTTTGACTCTTACCAGAGTTTGGTTTGTGATTCTTTACCCATTCGTCCTATACAAGCCTCAACAACAAACCGTGACATGTGAATACATGTGAGTCCAATTCTGACCCAAGGTTCACCTAATTTTATTCAAGTAAATGAGCCTCCACAAAATATAGACAAGAAGCAATCGTGGAGGATTAATTCCTGCTTAGTCCTTAGGTTCTGAGGCCAATTTTAGCCAACTACACTTAGCTAATTCAACACAGGCCGGAAACATAACTTTCTAGATGATTGTGCCACTCTTGGTGGTGCCCTTAACCGCAAACCCAAAAGTGAAGATCAACTTAAATAATATTTTGAACTGAGTGCTTCTGTGTGGTGAAATCTAATTTGCAGACTTTAATCTTTCAGGGTGGAGGAAATACCATAGTGCATCCTTCCATTTCTTACATTCAATATACTGTCAAATTGAACCCTCAAACTTACCACAGAATATCTTCCATTAAATATCTAATTCTTTGAGGATGTTTCTGTGAATAATTATATAACAAATAATTTTTCTGCTTTTTACATGTGTTTTAGCATAATACATGTCAGATGCTAGGCCTCTCTTGAATTTGATTCTTTTGATTGAAAGCAAAGAAAGACTTGGCAAAATTTAATTCAAATATCAATTCACAGATTTCGAGTCAACACACTGCAATAACTGATGATTAACACCAGCCACATTTACACTGATATTTTATTTAGTATGAATCTAAGCGACTAGTTGCTGGTGCCAATAATCACATAGTCAGGCTTTTTTTAATTTCAGACGGAGAATCAAAAATGTGGAAACTTCACCACTGATATTCTGTGCATAACTTTGTAGGCTAATACTGAGCATTCAGATGTACCAGCAATACATTCTTTGGCAAAGATATCTGAAATAACATTGAGCAAGTCACATGGTGAAGCTTTTGTTATCATCTTATTGAAGACTTTGGTCTCTGTTGTATCTCTCCGAGAATTCAAAGTTAGATTATGATTAGACACAATCCATCCACCTAATCAACCCAACTTAAACCCAAATTGCATCAATTCCAAGATTAAAAGGAACTTGTCAATCAAGGCTACATTGTTCCATTACTAGGCAGGTGAGTGCTCTGTAAAGCAGTATGGTTGCTGCTGATGAAAGGTAAAGGGTGAATGTCTCCTTGTCGATATATGAGTTACTGCAGTAAATAGAGTAATGGCTCCTAATTGCATTGCTGCTTCTCCCAGACAAATCCTGGTGGTACCACCTAAAGAAGGCTATAGTAATCCAAACACAGAAAGGGCAGAGTGACTGTTGGTGGACATGAAAGAGAGAGTGATTTAAATGTAAATGAAAATAGAGCTGTTTATGTTGTAAGAATTAGTTCCACAAAAAGATAGTGTAGAAAAATGAAAAAGGGAACCTCTCAGCACACATGAGAAAGAATTGAGTTTGCGAGGAATAAACTGCATTGAAACACATTCAACAACCTGCTTGGTGAGATGTAGAGGCATCCAATGTTCTACAGTGTGGTCCTGGTATTGCAGACCACCTGCATTGGACTGCATGAAGTTCAGCTCCTCTGGAATTTGCTGATAGCTATTGGCTCCAAGTAGTTTTGGGATTGTTAAGCCTAATGTTGGGTACAGCACTGCTCTCAGCCTTCCCACATGCGACAACACCACTGTGTTCACCGCAACAAACATTGAACACTTTGAATTCTTTTCCATACAGCTGACAGAAAAGCAGAGAAAGGGTATTGAAGGATGAAACTTACAAGGTAGCACCACATATTTATAAAGGCAAGATCCTCAAAACTCGTTAAAAAACAATTAGTTGTTGTCAGCAGGATTGCAAAACAGCAAGGCACCCTTTAAAACTTTATTGGGACCTGTATGAACAGGGCAAGTAATATATATCCCTTTAATCAATTTGATTGAAAAATAATAAATAAGACTGAACTGTCAGTCTGAATTATTAAGTCAATGTTAAATCAAGTAAAGAAAGTGAAATAAAGAGTGGATAAAAATGATTGGGTTACAAGAGAGATAAAGGATTGATAAACAGAAGTTTCTTCAAAAACAGGCAAATCTGAAGAAATGATTATCTTTATTTTTTATAGTTTATTTGTGATTTTTCACCTTATACCTGAAAATATAGATATGCCCCAACCTCTGGAAAATTGCTAAAACATTATTATTAAGAATGTAAGTTATTTTCGCTGATAGAGAGGCTGTTTGGTATTAAGTACAAGAGATCTTGTGTATGTGACTAGAAAGGAAGAGCCCCAGCTTTCTATCTTGGGTTTATCAATCAGTATCAGTGTAGAAACTTTATGCCATTGGGAGTCAATCAGTAAAATAGCTAAAGGAGGACTGGCTCATCTCAACAGAAAGTTCCACATTTTTGAGTTTAACTGCTAGATACAATCACTGAAAAGCTCCTGTTCTATTTTCTCATAAATAATGGTGGACACTTAATCTTCAGTTATTTTTGTAGCAAATCCTAGCCTAATATCTCTGAGATGCAGTCATCCATCGGCATCCAAGATTATTATTAACAGAAATCAGTTAAATCATTTAAGTAACATATAGATCTGTTTTAGAAGAATAATTTACGATAAGACCACTGCAACACATATCTAAAATATTCATAGAATCATAGATTATCGTGACATTATCTGTATTATCTGCATTAGAAAAATGACTGAGTCCAAGTAGTACAAGGGAGTGAAATAATGAGAAAAATGAAATTGAAAATGCTTTACATTCAGTCATGCTAATTTTTCTGCTATGTGCTGTTTCACATTGTTATATTTCTCATTAATATATTATATTCCATCACTAATTCATATGAGTTTTGTTATAACTTTTTCAAATGAAATAATTTAAACAAAGTCTTTGAAAAATAATAAGAAGGCAGAAATGTATATTAAAAACTGCGACTTTTGAGTATAAGTGATTAATTCTTCAAAGTATTTCCCTAGAACAATATTCCATTTGTAAAATTTGAGGATCAATTTTCCTGGGTATAATGCTCTTGATGGGTAAACATCCATAACTCTGGACTTCTGCTTGCTTTAGATTGCTTGTGATCATCCTTTCTTCATCTAAGAAGACACAGGCAGACCACTGGGCCTGAAGCAGATGCCAGTATATAAATGAATCAGTTTTGTCATAAATATTACCTTCTGCATCCTGATTTCCTGTTCTAAAGCCAGTCACAAGTCATCCATCGGCTGCCTGCAAAAAGTCAGCTAGTTAATAACAAACATTAATCAGTGCTATGAGCTGCTGAATTCTGAGCAGTGCAAGTGTTAGATAATGAAGGAGCATCACAGTTTTGTTGTCATCATAGACCATAAACAGATAGGCTTGATTTTTACTAACGTGGTTGCATGTCCAAGGTGGGGGTTTTAGAAGACACACATCATGAGAAACTTCTCAGAGTTTTCCAGACTGACCGTTTCATCATCTAAAGTATGGAAACCAATGTCGCCCAGTCAATGGCCTTCACTGTGCAGTCAGCAATGAACCGACAAAGATTGTAACTGACCTTGAAGAAAGCTACACCCGTGGATTAAGTAGCCTTTGTGATGAGAACTTTAACTCACTTTCTATTTAATTGATTGTAGCAGAGTGTAATGGGGATTCTCAGTCATAAGCTGCCATGGTGTTGTTGACATGTCCAAGCAATCAAGCACATTTAAAAATGATCACAGACATCAAATCAAGAAATGTAAAACACTAATAATCAGTCATGTTTTCACAATTTTATAGAGACTGGGGTATACACAAATGAAGGCAGAAGAATCATAAGCAATCTTTAAAAAATAAATTAATCACTTTTTTAAAAACCTACTTTAAAACATAATTAATAAGGTCATAGAAGATCATAGAAGATCATAGAAGATCGCAAAGATCATAGAATCACTACAGTGTGGAAACAGGCCCTTCGGCCCAACAAGTCCAAACCAATCCTCAGACATCCCACCCAGGCCCATCCTCCTATGACCCACCTAACCTACACATCCCTGGACACTATGGGCAGTTTAGCATGGCCAATCGACCTAACCTGCACATCTTTGGACTGTGGGAGGAAACTGGAGCACTGGGAGGAAGCCCACGCAGACACGGGAAGAATGTGTACACTCCACACAGACAGTCACCCGAGAGTGGAATCGAACCCGGATTCCTGACACTGTGAGGCAGCAGTGTTAATCACTCATAATAGAGAAATTTAACAGCACTCTACAAAAGTATTTATTTTCCCGAGCTTTATCATTGTTCAGCAGAAGTTATTAACTAGATATACCTCATTTAGTAAGACCTCATTTTGAATGGGTTACCAATACCAGATAGAAGAAAAGGGGAAGTCCTTGTCAGATCAATTGAATTCACTGATTGCCAGCTCTGGAGTTAGAAAAGTGAGTCCACAAAGCAGCTTAAGGTAGAGCAGAGACTGACAGATCACAACTTCAGGATTTTCATATTAATCCGCATGTGTCTAAATCATAATGTTGCGGTTGATTTTAGTGGGGAAATAATACCAGTCAGTAATATTGTATAGTTGAAAACCCAACAAATTCAGGATCATTATTCTTTTGTAGCGCTGTAGGCTTGTCAAGTCAATATTTATCCTGGCAAATTGTTAACCATCAATCAACATGCAGATTTTTCTTCTTTCAGAATCAGTTTTATGTCCTGACTCCTCATAGGTCAGATGTGCACTGCCAAGATGGGGTAGGTGGGGGGTGTGGCATCATCCAGCATGCAACCAATTAAGAGGCCATGTTTGCATTCACCATCCATCTGAGGGCAGAGGGTAAGGTTCTGTGGCAGAAGTGTAAGAAATCACTGCATATCCCAATAGAAGCTGATAGTTCCAATGTGAGAAGAGTAGATGGGCTACGGATGGTCAGAGTGATGCAATGGCAGTGAGGCACTGCAGCTGGCATCAGCACCTGTGGAGCAATGCAAGGTTCACCAATTTATTCACTCAATGGTAAGTCTACCGTATGGGTAAAAAAGGAATTGGCCTTGCCATTTGCTGCTAGTGAGCTCTTCAATAGGTTCAAAAGAAATGAGGTATGGCTCCTACAGCGAGGCCACTTCCTTTCACCTGCCAGGAAGCAGGCACAGCAACAGGGCTAAGCCACGGTTTACATGGTCTCTGGACATGCTCTCTAAGCTGTTCAATTTACTCTAATAGACTACCCACAACTACTGGGCAGTAGGCAGTACCACATTAACACCACTCCCACTTCAAGGCAGAAACCTGTCAAGGAACCAACCAGATGTACAACTTTCCAATTTTGTTTCCTTTCCTGCCTCCAAATCCAAATCCTCAGGACCAGGAAGATTCTGCCCAACATCAATAAATGACGTTATCTTGTCATTCTTTGCTAATTATGCAACTATGCCATTCTCAAATTGGTCAGAATATTTTCAGTATAAACATAGTGACTACACTTCAAAGAGCATTTCATTAGCTTGTTGGAGGATGCCTTAGAACAGACTGGATCTCAAGGCAGCCAACTAGTTGCTGATTGGGAAACAGGATGTTATCAGGTGAGTGTGAATGAGTGCAGGGAGGCAATGGTGATTCTTGGCCACACACTATCGATTCATGTGTCCACCACTGGACATATGCAGCTCCGCATCAGGCATACCTAGAATGATGTGATGTGAGTCCTTTAATTCTTCAGTGCAGGATCCTTTAGAATGCCATAGTTCTCCAACCAAAGTATGTCCAGCAAATATATCCCAGCCCATGGACTATTGCATTCAATAGCCTAGCTGCAGCACAAGGGTTGCACCTCACAACAGTATGTATAAACACGTTTAAAAAAATGCATCTACGTCCATTTAGAGTCTGCAGGTATCTGTATTTTGTACTTTTGAATATCTGTGGCTGTATTTCTGTACAATAACTGCTTGACACAGTACCACTGGTCATATTTTCAGTTCTTGCTGCCCTATTAGACCTCACATTTAGCCTTGTTCCCTCAATGAGCTATGTTATTGGATTTGAAGCTCAGCAAACCAGATGCTCTATTTGTCAATACATGCTGTGAACCTCAACAACTGGCAGTGGAGTGCAAGAAGTAAAAAGCAACAACAGGTCCGCAAGGCTTTATTGTACTGATGGTGAAAGTGCCACAGGAAATGGGGAAGTACGAGATTTTCCAGAGCATTCTTTGTGTGTCCCTCATTGCCCATCACTTGAAGTGGCAGGGATTCATCATCCTGTGCCACTTGCTCAAGCCTCATCTTCATAAGCTCCTCATCAGATGAGAAGGCAATTGATGATGTCCTCATTACACAAGATTCCCAATCTATAGTGCTAGATTATACAGGCACAGCTGACCATAGTCATATGGTGGACCCTCACTGATGTATACTGAAGGGCTCCACCAGAGAGATCAAGACAGCCTAATACCCTGTTTGATGTTTGCTCAGGCAGACCCATGGCAGAGCTGCAACTTTGTTGCAATGCAAGAGTTCTTCAAAGGCATATCTTCAATGAGTATCCTTTGCCCTTCAGAATACATTTCTGAAGATGAGCTCTGTCTTCATCTTGTGCATTTTCTAACAAATCTACCCCCACCCCACTCCCCCATCACACTACACCTTTCCCTCGCTAGTCTCTTGGGAGCGGGTACCATTGACTCTATGTGACTTGGTGCAATGTAGTAGATAATGTATGTTGGCAGTAGTATTCTGACTTAGTCATCCATGTGGCTGTTTTTCTGCACTTTGTGTTTGTCAAACGACAATGGATATTCTATTGATAGCTGACTCCAAAAAATATACCCAGGCTCATGATTCTCCGTTCCTTGGAGCTCCTCTCTGAAGCTCCTCAGACATTCCAACTCTTAAGCAGACATGGTTTATGCTGCAGGAGTTCAATTTCTTGTACTCTAAAGGTTGCACCCAACAGGAAACAATCATGTTTGCCCCTGCAATACCCATGACATGCTAATTAGACCTGGAGTGGCATCAGGGTATTTAGAATTGTCGTCAGGTGCAGTGCTGCTGCACTGGTTTGTATGAATCTTAGGAGAATTAGGGTCTAAATCTTTACAATGTTAATGTATAAAAATAATGTTAATGTTACAAAGTTTCAAACAGACAAAACACTAAATTGTCTAATTACATTTTAAAAGGCCCCAAAAGCTCTTTCAATATTGAACATAATATGAATTAAGATAAGGTTACTTTACCCATCCAATTTATTCTTTTTGCTGACAATGTAAAATCTACCTTAATGGGAACTTTATCCACTCATCTAATCAGCTAAATCCATGACCCCACTCTACTCTGCAGAGTATTTGTCTTTTCATCAGTCACCTTTGTAGTTCTTCTTTAAAGTCTGCTCCAACTTTGATGTCAGTTGGTATTAAATGATGTGCAATCTGTAGACCAATGCCCAACCTCTTTCGCTAATTAGCTAGGAGGCACTTTTACATGGGTGCCTGTTTGGTTCAGATCTCTGAACACTGACATCAGTTCATTGTTTCCTTGTACTCATATACCGACAAAGAATTGCAGACACAAAATGAGTTTATGATTCTGCTGTGAGGATGAAAGAGCCAGTTGTAGCAATGTAAACACAGGAAACCAGTGGACAGGTGCAAGTCGACTATGATCTGAACTAAGAAATTAGTAAAAACTTGCATTTATTTTGAGCTTTTAACATGGGCATACATCCTATGTGCTTCACTAATGTTCAACCTAAAAAAGGACGTCACCTCCTGCATTGTCCTTCAATATACATGGACTTTAAGGAGGATCATGTAAGAAGACGAAGGGATAGACAAGCTGAGAGACTTAATATGTGATTTCAGAGAATGGCTGAAGGTGTAGCTATGAACACACAAGAACTAGGAACAGAAATAGGATATTTAGCCCTTTAACACTACCCCATTGTTCAGTAAGATCATGGCTGAGCTGATTTTGGTCTTAACTCCACTTTACACTCCAAAGCTGCTCATAATTTTCTTGACTCCCTTGTCAATCTAAAATCTGTTTTACCTAGATTAATTGATTGATTGATTTATTGTTGCCCCAAGTACCAAGATACATTGAAAAGTGTTGTTTTGCATGCTATACAGGCAGATCATACCATGCAAAGTGCAGCAGGGTAGCCAAACAGAGTACAGAATACAGTGACCGCTGCAGAGAAAGTGCAGAGAGACATTTCAGAATTAACCTTTGGGAGGTCCGTTCCAAAGTCTAATAACCACAGGAACGAAGCTGGTCTTGAATCTATTTGTACGTGTATTCAATTTTTTATAACTTCTGCCCAATGGAAGAGGGTGGAAAAGAGCACAACTGGGATGAGAAGGATCTTTGATTATGTTGGTTGTTTTCCCAAGGCAGCAGGAAGCATCCATGGAGTCAATGGATGGAAGGCTGGTTTGCATGATGGACTGGGCTTTGTTCACTATTCTCTGTAGTCTTGGGAAAAGCAGTTGCTATACCAGACTGTGATGCATCCAGTTAGGATGCTTTCTACCGTGCATCTATAAAAATCAATAAGAGTTCTTGTGGACATGCTGAATTTCCTTAGCCTCCTGAGGAAGTAGAGACATTGTTGTTCTTTCCTGACCATCACGTTGTCATGGGTGGACCAGGACAGATTGTTGGTGATCATCACTCCCGGGAACTTGACGGCTTTCGAACATCTCCACCTCAGCACCATAGCTTTGAATAAGTTCAATAATTCAATCTGTACTGCTGTCTAGACTAGAGAAATCTAAAAATTAACAACTCACTCAGAAAAGAAATTCCCCTTTATCTGTCTGAAATGGAAGATCATTAGTTTGGAACTGTTTATCTTAGTTCCCATTTCCCCTATGAGAGCAATATCCCCACTATCTTATTGCACCCCCACTATCCAATTGTGCATCAACCCTATTAAAGTACCTCAGGATCTTAAATGTTCCAATAAGATCACCTTCCATTCTTCTAAGCTCCAATAACTATAGCCCTAGTCTTCTCAACCATTTCTCATTGGACAATCTCTTCTTTCCAGGAATCAACCTAGTGAATCTTCTCTTAACTGCCTCCAATTCAACTCCATGCCTTTTTAAATATGGAGACCTTAACCATACAAATTGGACCAAGTTGTGGTCTTACCAATGCAATCACCATCAAAATGAAATCACTATAACAGCTCGTAGAAATGAGATCTGAGCAGACGTGCAAAATAATTGTATCAGTCAGGCCCTCTGTTTTGCCCATACATTTTCCATAGATTAGAATGAACCGTAATGGAATGAAAAAACGCCAGCTTCTGACTAATCTTAAAAATATTTAAAACCTTTTCATTTGAATTTCCCATACCCATGTAAGAAAAAAAATCTTCATGTTTCTTTGTGACTCTGTGATGCAAGACCCTTTTTCCTTTCTTTCTCAACCTACCATTTCCTTCCTTCTTTCCAAATAGACTTCATTCATCATTCTTGCTACAATACTCCATGACAGAATAGTACTAACTTCTGAAGAAAAAAATCCACCTCCAATATAAATGTTTTCTTTCCCTTAGAACAATTCTATTTAAAGCTGTTCCTTAACAAACACTACTGTAATTGTAAAGCTAAATTTCCATTACTTAAACAAATGCCCCATGAGGAAATCTTCCTAATCTTACATGAGGCCAGCTTTAAGTTAGAAATAACAGAGTAAATGTTTTTCTTCTTTGGGAGGTGACTTTTTAGTTTCAAGCAACATATTTTCACACTATTTTGTCAGTATGCTATCAAAATAAATATAGTAATTAAACTATTTATACTTTGAAGGGGAAAATAAGTATGGGCGCTTCAATTAGCAAAGGAGTTTTTACTCAGCTTTGTACAGAAGTCTTTCAACTCAATATGTTAAAAAATAAATCTGTGCTCTTTACGTTGCATTTATTTACATGATTAAACAAAATATTCAGTATGTCAAAATATAAATTCTATCATCATACTAATGTCATATTGTCATGAGCACCACATATGTGCAACAGAAGTGACTTAAGGGGGAAATTCCAATTCTAATTAAAATGCAATTTTATTTATGTGGGGCTGTTTAATGACATTGGCACTAGAAACTGGATGGAGACCACCAGGGATTTGGGAGGTTGTGGTGTAGCCACATTGGCTTCTTCATGTGTGGTAAAGTAATTATTGTGGACAGGAATTTCCTGTTGGAAACACGTCCTCTGTTGTTCATACACTATGCGTGTGCCATAAATAATTGTAGGTGTGTTGAAAGGAGCCAATGTGCATCGGATGTGATTATGATAGAAATATTTCAGCTCCTTCTTCTCAGAAAAATAGGCCACTCAAGTCTCAATCCTCTTGTAAACTCTGCTTTGAAAACAATTTTCAGAATATTTATTTATCTCCAGAAAGCTTTAGAAGAAAAATATATTTAGATTTCCTGAATGTATGTAAAAATTACAGACTGCATGAGTACATTATGGACAATATAAATTTAATGAAGCAGTCTGTCCTGATCGACAACAGGACTGGATAACATGTAGGTTTGGTCTGAAAAATGATAGGTCACAATATTGCACCCTAAGTATCAAGCAATAATCATCTTATACAGGAACCAAACTAACAATAATTGCCCAGCTGCACCAGCATTGTCATATCCATATTCTTAGTATTACCACTGCCTAGATCCAGTGATTATCACACAAAGATAGAAAGAGCAGAGTAGCAGTTGGGAATTCCTTCAAAGTCTGGTCATGATTTATAAGGCTGAAACCAGAAGTGTAACAGAATACTCACCATTCAACTGGATGTACACAGATTCAAAATGTTGAAGAAGCTTAACACAGTTTGGGATAGAATAATTTGATTAACACATCCATTAATTTTAAGAATCACAATCTCCAAAACCGCTAGGCAACGGCCTAAAGATATTTTTACTAGACGGTTAATCCAGAAACCCACGAAGTTCTGGGGACCAGGATTTGAATCCCACCACGACAGATTGAATTTAATTGAATTGAATTTAAATTCAACAAAATATCTGCAATTAAGAATCTAATGATGATGATGAACCCATTGCCAACTGTCCGGAAAACCCATCTTGTTCACTATTGTATTTTAGGGAAGGAAACTGCCATCCTTACCTGGTCTGGCCTACATGTGTCTACAGGCCCCACAGCAATGTGGTTGACTCTGAGCTGCCCTCTGGGCAACTAGAGATGGGCAATAAATGCTGCCCAGTCAGTGATGCTCTCATCCCGTAAATGAATCAAGAAAAAAAAGTGTATTGTGGTTGCTATATATAGTAACTGGAGGATATAATTCACCAAGCTTACCTTGATAGCATATTCCAATTCTTGCAATTCTTCAACTGAAAAATACATGGTCAATATTATCTATGGAAACACCAAGCTCTTTTGCAAAGAAACCATCATATATCTCCACTCTACTGTCTAGAAGGTCAAGGGGAGAAGATACATGGGAACACATCACCTCCGGTTCCCTTCCATGTCAATCACCATCCTGACGTGGAAATATATCACTGTTCTAAAATCCTAGAATTCCCTCCCTAATTGTAGGTCAAATTACAATATGTGGACATCAGCATTTCAAGAAGGATCATCATAGAATCTCTACAGTGTGGAAACAGGACCTTCAGCCCAACAAGTCCACACTGACCCTCAGAGCATTCCACCCAGACCCATCCCCCTAATCTACACATCCCTGAACACTATGGACAATTTAGCATGGCCAATCCACCTAGCCTGCACATCTTTGGGCTGTGGGAGGAAACCAGATCACCCAGAGGAAACCCACACAGACATGGGGAGAATGTGCAAACTCCACACAGACAGTCGCCCAAGGGTGGAATTGAACCCAGGTCCCTGGTGCTGTGAGGCAGCAGAGCTAACTGCTGAGCCACTGTGCCACCCCTAAAAAATGTAGTTCATTATCACCTTCCCAAGGGCAACTAGGGGCAGGCAATAAAAGTGCTGGCCAGCTAGTGATGCCCAAGCCCCTCAAGTGAATAAAAAAAATTTTTGATCAAAGTCCTGGAATATTCTATTTAATATTATTGTGGTAGCATGATATCTGCCACACCTAAAACATTGATAAAACTTTCCACCAACAATTTCTTGGGCATTTAGATCTGCCTTTGCAACGTTACCGTACTCGAGAGGAAAGAAAGGCACTTTGTGAACGGAATACAGACTATGGGAACAGGAATGAAGTACAGAAAAAGAACATGGAGTATAGAATATAGAGTTACTGAAAAGTATGAAGCATAATGATTATAACTATATAACATGGAGAATTTATTACCCTTAAACTTTTTTAAAGTTTAGCCAATCAAATTATATTATGAATAATTCCATGCTTCTGATGTTATAGAAATTATTTTCATTTGATTAGATCTTTTATTAAGTTTATAAAATGCCCAGGGATCCAACAGTAAACTCTCCACTTTATTTCATTTTATTGGTTCTGTTGAGTGCCCGCAAGTGATTTTTCTGATTTCAGATGGCAGCAAGATAAAATAAACACTCCAGTCGACTATGACTTAAGTTTTAACTTCAGAACGAATTTATTCAAACCAATCCCATAAGAGCTTTGTATTTGAATTGAAAGATTAGTCCTTCCTTACTTAAACATTGGGTCAGACAGCCACTGATTGCAACTATTGTATCAAAATAAACCAGGATATTTTCTTTTGTATTATGGTTTTTAACCACTTTTATACAGAATTAAATAAACCAATACCATGCAGCAGCTTAGACAAAAATAATTCATTCTTACACCATCATTCCTGTAGTTGATCTTAGCTCTCTGTGTTCCAGGGAGGTTTTCTTTACCTATAGAAATATCACGGTAAATTTGCAACCAGCCCAAAGATGAAGAGAGTAACTCTTCAGTTTATTTAGTCAATGGTCTTGTGATTATCCTTGCTTTTAGAGGGCAGCTGATTAAAGGCTTTTTTTGGCTGTTGGATTCAACGGCTAGATATGTTTTTAAATGAAATAACAGTAGCAATTTGAGTGTTACAGCACTTAACTAAACTTAACTATCCCAAGTATACAACAGACAGTATAGTTCATGTGCTTAACCATACTGCATATAATATTATTGCGTGTGGTTCTTTTTCACTATCAACAGAATATTTCTGGTAAGTCAATTCCTCTAAAGATTTCAGTGAAACTCACCATTCTTGAACGGGATAGGCTGAGAATATCTTCCAAAAGATGACTGAGAGCATACAACTTTAAGTAGCTGACATCTTAATTCTTAAAGCGGTGAGATAAAGAAACCAATGCCATGCTGTGGTTGTTTTTTTTTACATAATCCTTCCTCCTTTCCGATTCATTGCTGATGAGTGCCTCAATCATTCAATATTTATACAAATTGAACCATATTCATTCCTGAGGTAACCACTCCTTGTTGTTCTTGTGACCATAATGATGTTTAGTCCTTATAGCTGCATGACAAAAGATATACATTTGTGGTATGAATCAAATGTGACCACACTAAGTAGATGCAGCAATTACAGTCCTATATAAGCGCAATCATAAATTATGCAATATCCCGATGACACTAAAGCACTAGTTTTCAGTTGTTCATTAAATTGTTCATCATGCGAAAGATTTTCGCCTCTGCAAATAGTTAGAACAGGATTTGGATATTTGTTCAGTTTTCAGCATTTTCAACATCAATGGAGCAAAACATTTGACTGGGATTTACTCTGCATGCCCACTCAGTTAATGACACAGGAACACTGCTTTTTGCTTGTAATGCATTAACAATAAATACTGTCAAACCAATGACACCCTATATATTTACACATCCTATTAATGAAGCCCACTTTGATCATGATTGCACCCTCCTTTGGCTTATCACAGCTCTGTTTCCCCCATTACACATGACGGTCTCAATATACTATCCCTTTAATGAGTGCAATGCCACTTTTGAATAATCTGTAACTCTGCATTTTCTGCTAATGTAAATGAAAAATAAAGGTACCCCAACAGAATATACTGTAAATGAACAGAACGTAGAATTTGAAATTCAAGGATATATGATACATGAAAAGAACATAAAATGCAGAGACATGATATAAGGACATTTTTTGTAAATGATGATAAGATCAGAGTGTAAAGGCAATTAAAAGAATACATTAAGTCTGGATACCTGCATACGATACTTCCCTATAACTTGCAAAATTTACAAAGTAGATAAATGAATATTAATAAGAGAAATATAGATATAATAATTGAATAAAATAAAAACGAAATAATACAAAATAATTAGAAAAAGGTGGAACAGACAGAACAACGGAATGGCGAAAAGAAAACAAAACCAGACTCAGAAATGAATGCTAATATGTAATAGGATCATTTCATCAAAAGTAAGAGGTTTGACATAGGACCAGTGTATCTATACACTTTAATAATCTTTAATAGACTTTATCTCAGCTATGAGAAGGAAAAACACAATTTACTTAGGAAACCTGTCTCTTTTTTTGTATGTAATGCAACACCATTAAGTGTTATCTAGGTTGCAATTAATGGAAATGAAATATATTAATCCTATTTGCATACTGTAATCAACATAGCCTAACACTCCAAACTTGGAATGATAGTAAAGAAAAATTATGGTGATGTTTGGCAGTTGATGCATGAATTTTTAATCTATAATCTATGATTTATTTATTATACGCAATTCATAATGGGTGTATTTTTTTAAAAATGCATTTGTATTAACTGGCTTAGATAGTTTGCAAGAACAGTTCAAAATGGCCCTTACACACTACTAAACTATCTTCCTGTCGAGTGATAACACAGTGTGGAGCTGGAGGAACACAGCAGGCCAGGCAGCATCAGAGGAGCAAGAAAGAAGAAGAGTCCTAACCCGAAACATCAGCTTTCCTGCTGCTCTGATGCTGTCTGGCCTGCTGTGTTCCTCCAGCTCCACACTGTGCTATCTCTGGCTCCAGCATTGACAGTTCTTATTATTCCTATCTAGTGGACTGTTGTCAGGCCATTGAAAATAATTCAAATGTAGAAAATTAAGCACTAGGAAATTAAGCTTAAGAAGGTATTCATGCGATGTATTGAACATTTAGCATACAATATATTACAAAATATTTCCTGATGAAAAAATAATCAAGCTACTGGTGTTAATGTATATATATTTCCAGAATGAATGGTTGTACTCTCACATGATTATATATCTTGGATAGAGATAAAAGGTACTGCAGATACTGCAGAATCCGAGATAACAAGCATGGGGCTGGATGAACACAGCAGGTCAGGCAGCATCATAGGAGCAGGAAAACTTGACGTTTCGGGCCTAAACCCTTCATCAGAAATGGGGGAGGGGAAGAGGGTTCTGAAATAAATAGGGAGAGAGGGGGAGGCGGATAGAGGATAGATAGAGGAGAGGATAGGTGGAGAGGAGGCAGACAAGTCGAAGAGGCGGGGATGGAGCCAGTAAAGGTGAGTGTAGGTAGGGGGGTAGGGAGGAGATAGGTCATTTCAACTCCCCCTCCCATTCCTCAGATGACATGTCCATCCTTGGCCTCCTGCAATGCCACAGTGATGCCACCCGAAGGCTGCAGGAACAGCAAATCATATTCAGCCTGGGAACCCTGCAGCCTAATGGCATCAATGTGGATTTCACAAGCTTCAAAATCTCCCCTCCCCCAACCGCATCCCAAAACCAGCCCAGCTCATCTCCACCTCCCTAACTGGTTTTTCCTCTCACCCCCATCTCCTATCTACTAACATCATCCCGCCCCCTTGACCTGTCCGTCCTCCCTGGACTGACCTATCTCCTCCCTACCCCGCTACCTACACTCACCTTTACTGGCTCCATCCCCGCCTCTTCGACTTGTCTGCCTCCTCTCCACCTATCCTCTCCTCTATCCATCCTCTATCCGCCTCCCCCTCTCTCCCTATTTATTTCAGAACCCTCTTCCCCTCCCCCATTTCTGATGAAGGGTTTAGGCCCGAAACGTCAAGTTTTCCTGCTCCTATGATGCTGCTTGACCTGCTGTGTTCATCCAGCCCCATGCTTGTTATCTCTGATTATATATCTTAATGTGTTGTGTGGAGAAAGTAACTTTTGCGGATTGAATAGTGTCAGTTATGAGATGAGATTAAGTACAATAACATGTAGGGTGACGAGTGTGGAGTGATCAGAGAGAATTTTTTTCTGAACCTCAGGATAGAACTTTAACCGAAGGCTAATCACTTCTTTGGTAGATGTTGGTGGAGATCCTGATAAGGTAAGTTACGCTTGATTTACAGAAAGAAATGCTTGATTGACTGAACAGCTTCTTTTAGTTCTATTAGTTTTATATTATTAAACTGTATGTGGTTTGCTGCAAGAAAATACAGAAACTATTTACCAGTTTTCTGAGGTGAAGGATAACTGGGAAAAAGCAACAGTAATATATCAACAAGTATTGCCTGATAATGGTATTAACAGCCGTCCAATAACTGGACAGATGTGTGGAAATAACGATCAACATTTTATACCAATTTTTTTTTGATAAAACCTTTACTCCTACTTTGATGACTTCAAACCAATCATTGTTGCATTACATACAAGAAAAAGAGACAGGTTTCTTAAGTAAATTGTGTTTCTCCTTCTCGTAGCTGAGATAAAGTCTACTGAAGATTATATTCACATAGGCCCGATCTCGAATCTCTTATTTTTGCTGAAGTGATCCCGTTACATATTAGCATTCATTACTGACCCTGTTTTTGTTTTCCTTTTGCCATTCCTTTATTCCATTTGTTCCACCTTTTTCTCATTATTTTATGTTACTTTATTTTTATTTTATTATTGTATATATATTTCTTATTATTCTAAACCTCTTCAGAATGCAATTTTGAAATATACTCCAATATACTAATATTCTGTTTTTTGATCTGACCTTCAGAATAGCTTTTATGCTTTTTGAAAAAGACAGCCTAAAAATGATTGTTCCTGATATTCATACAATTGACTTCAGGTGACATTTTCAGTGTACTAATTTAGTCGAATATTCACTCATTTAGAGTTAAATGCCTGTGGTAAAAATAATGGCAACCAAATACTTTGCATATCAGCTTGAAAAGTCTTCTAGACTTATTCTAATTTTAAAGCTCAACCATATTCAGTCATTGTTTGAATACAAATATACAAAAGTAACTAGTAAATGGATTGTTTGAAGAGAATTTTTTGCTTTTAGATATGTGTGAAGTAACACAAGAAATAAAAAAAAAACCTGCAGCAACTGGGATATTCACAAATCCAGGAAATAAAACAATGCTCCCCTTTCAACCTATTATGCGTCACAACGGGTGCATGAATGAAGGTTTTGTACACAGGACACAATCTAATATCAACAATTGTTTTGGTTTGCTCCATGGTTTTCCTTCACTTAGATTCTTCAGGAGATTTATGTTTCTTCCTAGGTTAATAGCTTTTTCCATGAATGGGAAATTAAAGTTTTTTTTTATGATCTAACCATAAAATATTGCACAAGACAGTGGTATTTATAGAGTACACAGAATAAAACACGTTACAAAGGCTTAACACATAAGTAGATTGAGTTGATCAAGCTTGAAAGTAAGCTTATGGAACTTAACAAATGCTATATCAATATCAGATTGCAATATTATGTGTAACATGCTCCAGGGTATATTATTCTTCATTGTTTCTGAAAGTGCAACAATTTACCTTCCCCACAATTGTCTACTATATTAGTCTTATTTTTGCTATTGGAGTTACAGTAGTGAATAACAACTGAAGAAAAATTGATGTTTTGCATTCATTTGATTTGGCTCAGAATAACATTAAATCATATTATAGGAGTCACTGGATTTTTTTTAAAAGTCTAGACCAGTGCAGTATTGCAGACCATTGCACTGCTGGAAGTGCCATCTTTCAGAGACATATAATCAGATACTTTGTAGGTCTTCACAGATGGACATAAAGGATCCCTCAATGCTGTTTGGAGAAGATTGGAAAACCTCTATGCTGCTTAATATATATTGCTCAAACAATATCATTAAATTAATTAAATTCTTTGTGGGAGTTGCTTTGTGGTAATTGGCTACTATGTTTCTTGCACTACAAAGGTTACAACAATTCAAAAGAAAATTAATTGGTTATAAAGTGCTTGAAATATCCTGAAATTGTGAAAGTACTTTATAAATGCATGTTCTGTTTCTTTTTGGGTGATATGACGAATATAACATTTCTGTAAATGACAAATGGAATCACATTTTGTGCAAATTATACTGCATATGTACATGAAGTATCAAATTTCTAGCAGAGCTGATAGTCATTGGAACAACATTAACCAATCTACTCTTTTATTACACAGACGATACAATAAAACAGTGTCAGTGAAGTTGTGCAAGCATGGAAAATGTTTGCCTTAAATATATGAAGAATACTGGAAGTGTACAGGAGTTAATGGATTTTCTTTTTTTATTTTTCATGACTTTGAAGAAACCAAGCTATTCAGTTCACTAACTATTTCAGTGCTTTAATTTTATCCACTGTAAATGACCTTGGGTGATCTGCCACTGGCTAAGAATACTTTTTTTTCTAAGCCATACTATTTCAATGAAGTTCAAATGATACCAAACAATTGTCGTTTTCAACCTTTCTTCAAACATTACGGTTTCTTCATCTTTAAGCTGGATGTAGTTTCAGAGTCAGAGTTATTGCTATTGTTTGGGAAGCAATGCAACGAAGTATTGTTACATTACTTTGGCAATGCTGTTGGACAGTTTTGCAACTTAACTCTCAATAACTTTATTCTCATGGGTCAACATTCACACAAGTACCAAATGGTATATTTATGCTGCAAGAGATAGCAGTAAGAGTAGACTATTCATCCCTTTAAGTCTTCTGCTCCAAGACATATTTTTCCAATGTTCAAATTCTGTTTACCTTTTACATAGAACAAACTTCTCACTCATATAGATTTGAGGGAGAATAGATTGCCAACGAGCTTTGATGCAGGTTACGTCTCTTCACATGTACTTAGTTAAAACTTTGCAAGTCTGTATAAAAGGTTTTGCCCAGAGCTTAAATGGCCATAGGCTTCTGAACTTATCAACTACTGGAGAGTGCATAAAGCTGAAGCTTGTGTATAGTATTGTTTTAATGGCATACACAATAATTTAAAAAGTTGGAAGTGCAGTCCTACGCAGAGTCCAACATGATGCAGAAGATCCTTGGCAGACTATCCAATTTCTGGTACACAGTTATCATTTTGAAAGCTAGTTCCTAGATATCCTCATCCATGTCCTATGTAGGGAACTAAGACACAAGCTCATTCTCTGCAGAACTTTGGCCTGTGCTGTCCATTCAAAATGCATTTGCTCCTGCTCATCTTTCTTTGGTGAATCCCAGATCATTGCAACTCAATTCACACAGTATACAAGTTGCTGATTTATGGGCTGGTGCTTGGAAGGGATTAATGTGTGTTGATGTCAGTGGGCTGTCCTCTTCCTTTGTTTCTATAGCGGAATCTGGAATCTATAATGGAAAGAGTACATAGACAGAGTTAGTACTCAATGGCAAAAAGAAAACAGTATCAAAAGAATAACAATTCTATGGATCAGCATGTTCTCATGTACAGTATATGACAAAGAGATTTCAGCAACAAGAAGAGAGGGCAACCTAGGAAATGATGTTTCCTCAATGTCACCATCTTCCTGGCTAAATGACCTCCCACTCAGAGTAATATTTATTATTATCTCCACCATTTATGCAAAGATTTGGGTATTTGCTTGATATCCTTTGGTTCTTGACTTCTCCCTGGTATAGGAATGAGTTGTGTGAAACCTGTCGAAGGATGGTGAAGATGTCTGTGGCAGCTTAGTTTTGTTTGTGATAGAGATTGAAGTAGCTTTACAGAAAGTTCTGTTTCAGTGAATATAATTGAAATGAAAGTCAAGCAGCTTTTAAAACCAGTAACTACCTTTACAGTGATGAGTTAGAGATCTGTCTTATTGTAGCTCATTTTGAAATGCTGGCTTCGTAATGGCTTCTTTCCAGACAATAGTATTCAACTATTGAAAATAGATCAAAGGAATAATAAAGTTAAATCAATTCCTTTGATTTTATTTGCAGTTACAGTATCTGTTATCTTATTACAGAGGGGAATTATAGCTGAAGAAGTGCTACTAAGAAGCATCAAATAGGCCAACTACTCTGGTTTAAAAAAGATGGAAATTCAGCAATATCGTAACAATTTTAAGAATTTTGTTTAATAACATTACAATCCAACTATATTCTTAGTCATGAGTATCTAATAATTTCACCCATTTAATCATTACAAATTGCAGAACCTTTCAAATTCCACTTGCTACTGGACCATAGATTAAATTACATTATTTTTAAAAAATCAATTCTGTTGACATAAAAGGCACAAATTTCAATTCAACCACAATGAAATAGTTTATTTCACATTACAATTATCTTTAACGTATTTCAAATAATGACTTTCAACTGAAGTGAGGCATTCATGCTCTCTGAATGGTGCAGAAAAATAAAACACAAATATGATTCTAAGATTTCCGAGAAACATCAGGAAAACGTGTTTTTAGTCATGCCATGTCTTGATAAAGATGCGACAAAAAGATAAAACTGAATGAAAAATACATATGGTGGAAACCGAAAATAAAAACAGAAGTTGTTGGAAATACATGCAGCCAATATGAATTTGTGATGAGCCAACCTTATTTACGTAAGTTAAATTTTCTGAGGGGTCACTAACACTGTAGATAGGAAATTGTCTATTGCTGTTGACTATACAGACTTTCGGAAAACAATTAATAAGATTTTGCTGAAGAAATTATTAGCTAAAATAGAGAATTGCAGGGATCCTTGTGGCATAGATCAAAAATTATTCAGAAGTTAGAAAGACTGGAGATAAAGGGTTTGTTGTCTGAGTGGTGGGATGTGGCGAATCATGCTACCCACGGATCTGCATTTGAGTCTGCTTTTCACCACATGTATCAATGATTATTGACAGAACAGAGAATCGTATGTATACAAGATAAGCAAGCTGTATGGATAATAACATAAACTTAAAAAGGGACATGGATAGACTAAGTGGTCAAGCAGGCTGAATTCAACATAAGGAACCATGTGATTATTTGCATTGGATCTGAAGAAAACAAATCACGATGATAAGAGATAACAAGGTATACAGCTGGATGAACACAGCAGGCCAAGCAGCATCATAGGAGCAGGAAAGCTTGACGTTTCGGGCCTAGACCCTTCATCAGAAAACTAAGTTCTGTGGTGCAGCAATAGAACTTAGGTATCCATATACATGTACATAAACCAATAAAAGCCATGCACAAGTACAAAAAGTCCAACTGAGAAAATGGTATTTCAGTTATACAGAACCTTAGTCAGATCTCATCTGGAGCATTATGCTCAATTCAGAACACACTTCAATAAAGGTATACATTGGTCTTGAAAGAGATATAAAGTAGATTTTAGCAGAATGACGCCAAGCAGTAAATTGTTAATGCACAAGGCCAGTTTGCAACAACTTAGCTCGTACTTCCTTTAACTTAGTAGACAAAAATTAACTAACGTGTTTAAAATAATGTAAGTTGTTTAGGAATGAATTAGGAAACACTTTCCTGCACTCGCAATCATGAACCTCCTGGTGAAATTACAGAAAGTGTTTCATGATGTTAATTACCTGAGCAAAATGTCCACTTTTCTGAAATTTTTATATAGAATAAAATCAAATTATTCAGATTCCGAGATAATAGATACTGCAGATGCTGGATTTTTTAAAAATGAAAACCATTCAGATGCCCAAATTATTAACCTTCTGTAAAGTCAAAGGAAGATAAGTCAAAGGATTTCTTTGCAAAAACCACATTACGGGATCCCCAGATCTGCAGTGGCTGCTTAGAAAGCAGTTATATTGTAAGGTCATTATCCTGCAAAGGAATCTTGGGTGCGCATCACATTATAATCCTGGAGTCCATAAACAAGCTCCATGAAATCCTCCAGATCCTCTAGGAGCCTGTGTCACATTACTCAATCTGGAGGACTTTAAATCCAATTGGGGAGCAAAAACAAATTTAAACAATGCACAGTCAGTTAATTGGAATTTTGGAGTACTTTGTAAACGTATTTTGAATATGTTCGATGCTGTAAAAAAGCAGGCTCTATAGCTCAGTTTCTACTATGATTAAAGCTTATTTGTAGAGATAGCAGAATGTTGCACATGTCTGCAGCATGCAAATTACAGCTTGTAGCACAGCATAACTCAGATCTTGCCAACTGTACATTGCATTCTGCAGCTACCAATTTTAGAGCAGCGGTGTCATACAATTGCCATACAACAACAATAGCTTATATTTATATAAGGCTTTAAGATAATGAAACATTCCAACGCACTTCGCAAGGACAGCACAAAACACAGTATGATGCTAAGCCACATAAGGAGATATTAGATCAGATGAACAAAAGGTTGGTCAAAGAGGTAGTTTTTAAGAAGCGTTCTAAAGGAAGAAAGCTTCTCAGAGGAAAGGAGGGCAGTACAAGATGAATTATAGAACTTGGGCTTTAGGCAACTCAAGGCATAGCCGTCAATTTTGCAGCAATTGTACCTTACATAGTAATAGCTCTGCATGCTATTAGTTATGATTTACAACAACTAATATCATATTGAAAACAGTTTTTATAACTAATTTATAATATTGTGCAGTTTTATAAATGGTCTTAGTTCTAAATCAACATCACAGTCAGGTTTTGAAGCTTTTTTCCACCATTAAAATGTGATTTGAAGGAAAGGCTAGATGAGTGTAATCTTGGTCTTAAAATAAAACCTAGAGTTGAATTTTTTGTGAAAAGGTTGAGTCCTGCCTTTGGGACTGAAAGTGACAGTCAGCACAACTACAATGATGGTGGCATCCTGGGGCAACATTCTACCAGCAGTGGTGAATTAAAAGGGCACTCCTCGGGTCATCATGCAGTTGAAGATGCTAGCCTGTCCTCCATAGTTGTCATACCAATCCAAGGATTAGAGGCTCAGCAACCTCAGTAGCACCACTGCTAATGGTAGCCAGTGCTGTGACAGTTTAACAAATGAGAGGGCTGCTCAATGCCAAACCCTCCAAACCTCTCCCATTCCCCCCACCACCACCCCTTCCCAAGATTAGTAAGCTGTTCTGGAGAAGCCAAGGCCAGGCGAACAAGGCCCACAAATATGATGGGAGTTTCTGGTATTGCTACTAAGAGGTACCCTCCACAGCCCATGGAGGACACATCAAGGAGGATTCCCCTTCCCCATCACAGGAAACCACTGGGATACTTGAGGGCCTTCATGACATGGGGCAGGAACAAGCACTTAATTTGGTCCTAAATTGACCACTTTGGGCAACTATGCCAGTGAGATTCTACCATTTGCAATGGGAAATAAGCAGACTCACCTTTCTGATGCTTGACCTTATGTCATTGCCCGTATCTGTTGTATCTATAAAAGGCTGGGGAAATTCTGCCCCTGGTTTTATGAAATACATATTTAGTCTACAGTATATTAAAATCCAGATAGGCTTAGAGGTATTAAATAGAGCAGTCAAACAACATTCAACTGATTTGCTATGCTTCATTTTCACTTAAAACTTTAAGCCTGGTGTTCTCATGGCTCAGTGAGCCTAGAAAATTAATGAAACATGTACACCAGGTTTAATTGCCAGTCTATGATGAATTAATTGAACTTGGCTTTGATGATTGGTCTCAATGTCACTGATTTAGGGAGGGAATGATGAGCCTCAGTTCCTATTCCTGACCTCTGCTGAGAATATTGCCCTATTGATTTTGGATGAGAGCCAGGTGAGGTTATCTGTGACAGCCCCCATAGTGGAACTGCCTATTTGTCAAAGCACACAATCAAGTTTCAAATATGAATTATGCTACTCAAAGTGCTAAAGGCTAATAGCTAGGCTCAAATGGCATACTGACAATGAGTCAGCACCTTCAAGAGGTGGAGAGGTGAATATTAGCAGGAAAAGTTTTATTTCTGTATATTTGTCAAGATGTTTGCAAGATGTGTATAACAAAAATCAAACTATGGCATCAAGCAAATTGCTTTGAACTAATCATCATTTTACAACATTTGATGGCCACTGGTTGTGATTTTGTACTGTATTATAAGCATTTCTGTTTCAATAACCTCTTTAACCTGGGATTTTGCCCCTGTAATTTTTCCAACACTTCAAAGGTACAGAGGAGAGTGTTTTATATTTACTGGATTTAACGTTTTATTTGACTGATTAGTCTTTGCAGTGTAATTATACTCTTCTCCCATCTGAAATCCCATACATTTCACATGTTTCAGGTATAATGCGTAGATTCATATGTTATTAGGTTAATAATGCATAGCAGCTCTAGCTAGCATGCGTTGTCCCAATTCAGGTTTTCAATTACTTCACCCTGTTATTAACTGCAAAATAAAAGAACTTGTACTTGAATAGTTCCTATAGGTGCTTGAATCTACTGAATTTCAAGAGGTTGTATCATTGGTGGAGCAAACTAAATTCTAATTGTGCAGCCTGGGTTCTTTCACACTATACTCTTTAAATTGTTTGCAGACAAAAGAAAGCTTAAGCCTTCTCACCAAGTACTGTACAATGCACCTTGCCAATCATTGTGGGATAAACTGATCTTTAGTGTTTCATTTTATTCAAAGTTTAAACAGTCATTTTTGCAGATGAACAACATTACACTGCCACTACTTACATAAAAATATGATCACATTTTTTTTAAGATATGGATTTGCAATTTTAACTTGAGAAACCCTTTGTTAATTCATTTGGGACTCTGCTTGCAAGTAAATGGAGCATTAAGTTTGATGCCCAGTCCTTTATATTTATTGATGCGCAAAGCACACACCTGAAATACCGACGTCAGCTTTAATTAACATCACATTCAAAAAGTTTTCTTGTTAAACAACAAAATTAATTAAATATTATTTCAGAAGCCCGAAATAGTGACAATTATTCCAAAATATAATAAGAAAAATGATTACTTTGATTAATCTGTTCTAAGGTAATATGAAGATATAACAAAGATAAAAGGTCCTCCTCTATCCGCCTCCCCTCTCTCCCTATTTATTTCAGAACCCTCTTCCCCTCCCCCATTTCTGAGGATGGGTCTAGGCCCGAAACGTCAAGCTTTCCTGCTCCTATGATGCTGCTTGGCCTGCTGTGTTCATCCAGCCCCACACCTTGTTATCTATGAAGATATAACAATATTGCTTTGTGTTTACTTTTTGGGAGTTGGGTATAAGGCACATATTAAAAGCACAAGAATTTAGCTACTTAATAATGATGTGCTCTATTTCTCCTGTGTTTATGAGTGTCTGAGAGATGGTCTCTTATTAAGACTAAGGCTAATTTTCCACTCGCATTTGGCTCTTACCTTAGTGAGTGGTACAATGTTGATGCTGGTTGATGAGTGTAATACACAAGGCAGTGTGGTCTGTTAATATTCCCATTGGGAAGACTCCTGTAAATACATCAGTAATTCCTGAATTAGCAATAGAAAAATGGCCGACTGGAGGGCTTGACTGAAAACCATTAAGAACAGCCTCCTGCACAAACAAATGAAGGTGTTTGTGATATAGATAAATATAAATGTTTATATGCTCAATTCCTATTTAAAGCTGCTGTCAGAATTAACACTAATTCCCTTTCAGGGGTCAGGTTTAGGTTTTGTCACTGTTGGCAGAATTTTCAACTTTGCTCCGAGTGGAGACAGAGTGAATCCAATTGTCAATATTCGCTTGACTTTCTATGATACACCTCGCCCTTTTCTTTCTCCCTCAATGAAAAGAAAGAGGAATGTCGGGTGGAAGGTTAAAAAGTGATCAATCCAATATCGCCTGTTTTATCTCCCGACAAAGGTGGCACAACCGATACCGAAAGGTGTGTGGGTTGGAGTTGGGGGAGGCGGAGGTGGGGGGAGGTGTTGGTGCTGCTGAGCTGCGGTTCGCTAGCCCAGCCTTTTCAGTCGAGAGCTGTGCTACGCCGGATTCACATGGCTCCAATATCGGGCGCTGCGCAGGCCGCTGTGCTGCTGGCAAAACCAGTCCGAAAGAGGCGGGGAGAAGCTTTGGCATTTTTTTTATGTATGTGGGGCCCAGAGGAGCTCCTCCTGACCTGCAGAAACAATGTCAAACTTAGTTTTCCACAGCCTCTTCGGCTAATGGAACCAACGGGAAAGAACGCTGTTCCACCTACCGCAAGTTCCCCCAAGTTGTGTGTGGGATCAAACTATCTGAATATTACAAAACAGACAACCTGGGCCGCCCAGGAGCATGACCCTCCTTGTAATTGGCTAATTTCTGTTCATTTTTTAAAAATATAAATTCTACTTATCGGTTATTTAGATAAATTATTTAAAAAGGCATGACAACGATATTGAAACAGATCAGTGCAGAATGTGAAATAATGCTTTTTATTGCTGTTATTGCTCTTGTTTGTTTAATGGAATCCTGAAAATGTATTTCACAGGAAAGGAAAACAAGCCAAAGCCAACAGGCGCATGATGTAATATTTTTGTTGGGAAGAATTACCTCCAACAAATGTTTAATTGAATGAAAAGCGTTTGACCCGGAGCAACAGGCTTAGTTCTTTTTTCAGCACCGATTAGGGATTTTTATGGTAATATTCAAATCAAACATGGATATCCATTTCCAAAGGAGCAAAATACCTTCCAAGGTTCTCAAAAGTGAACTGTAAAGATGTTTCTTTTTAACCCGACGTTTTTCATGAGCTGCAAGTTAGAGAAATACGCCGCAAAAAATGGTTGGGTTCTTTTTTTAAAAAATTAAATGTTGCAAATCAGTGTGAGGAGACATCCGATTCTGTCGGGGTTTTTTTTAAAAGAAAAAAATTCCAATGGTTTTTCCACTTGTGCAAACAAAAATAAATGTATCCTCCAGGAACTGTGCAAAAACAAAACATCGAGGGAAAATGTACTTGGGCCGCTGCTGGAGGATGACAAGAGAAATGAATCACTCACTGAAACTCAACGAGCCAACCAGCCCCCGAGTTGACACAGTGACCAGCCGTAGATAAAAGTGCAACTCGTGGAGTGAGCCGAGAAAACGATTTTTTGGGGCGGGCATTAAGAAAAAAAATCAAACATTACCATCTGGAGGAGAAACAGCAAAAGGGTTTCAAAGACATGACGCCAACATGAAGATAATTGTAGAACATATATATACACACTTAGCAACACAGCGATGCCTTGCACAGTATTAAACAACATTCAGAACTTCACTAAAAGGAAAATACTGCGGATGTTGGGAATTTGCTGGAATTCAGAACTCAATGTCTGACGAAGCATTTAGTTTCTTTCCTCACGTAATAAGAAACGGCGAGTTCTTGCAGGCAATTTGTGTGGGTCTAGCTTGTATTCAATTATGATATAAAGCTTTGCTTAAAAATAGTTCTATTTGTTTTTATTGGCCTGAAAGAATGACCTCTGAATTCCCCGGCCACATACTGCACGTGTTTTGACTTTGTGCAAAAGGGATGATTAGTATCGTGTATATTTCAAGCATTGATAAATCTCTTTTTTTATATAAAAGGTGCGCCAGTTGAGAGTTATTGCAGGCTTTTACTCGATTACTTTCTCCATTAGGATCATAGCTGCTGATTCTGCAAGATGGAAGTGACGAGCTGGTGGGTTGTTTTGTGTGTTACAACTGGGTAATGATAGATGTTGATGTTCAGTTTACTCTAACTCTGGCAGCCCGTGTTGTGTTGGCTGTTGTCTACGCCTCTGGTAAAGTTATTAGGATCCAGGCACAGGGGCACAAAAAAAGCGGGGCAGACAGCAATCACTGCTCTAAATAAACATTAGTCTTAAAAAGTTTGCACTATTGACCTCAACCGTTTGATTACATTTATTTCTGCAAAAACCACATCTCTATTTCTGCTCAGACTAATTTTTTTTTGTTGGCAGTGAAACTTCTTTTTATACGTAACTACCCTGGATCTGCCTTCTTTTCGCCGAGATCCTTGTAACAAAAAGATGAATGTTATGTGTGCAGAATTATAACTGCACTCACACTGT
Source organism: Ginglymostoma cirratum (assembly GCA_024137785.1). Taxonomy (NCBI): domain Eukaryota; kingdom Metazoa; phylum Chordata; class Chondrichthyes; order Orectolobiformes; family Ginglymostomatidae; genus Ginglymostoma; species Ginglymostoma cirratum. The sequence continues at coordinate 32,083,603 of JAHRHZ010000058.1, read as the reverse complement.
CCCAGTGACCCGTAATGGGGCATTTTTAAACTTTAAATATGTCAGTAGTTTCCAGGCTCTCTGGCAGAATTACTGATGCACGGGAATGAAAGTAAATCAAAAAGAAGTCTGAAAGACGCGGGTGCAGTAAATTCTGGCGGTGGTCGGTTGCTTGAAATGTGTTGTGAATTACAGCCCAGGCCTCTGCAAAGGCCGGGTGAAAGGATGCAACAACATCAGTGAATTAGTTCACAGAAGCCGGGCAGCGACTGAAGACCAGATGAAATGACGTGTATAACCCGAAAGCACGAGGTTGCCTTGGGACTTGAACCAAAGTGGAAATTCTACATACATCACAACAGTGATGTTTTAAATAAAATGTCGAATCCAGCCTTAATGAACACAGATTCCTTTCAGTCGTAGTTGTTTGAGGATTTGAATTGTTACGTGGTGAACTTTTATAGTATTGACACGAAAGTGTGAAGGTGAAACATTGTCTACTGATTTTCAGCCTTACAGAATGGGCCGTGTCGGTGATAAAAAAGAGACGATGATGGAATTTTATAACGTGAGTAGTTGTAGACTTAAATAGGGCAATTATCTTTCACTGGCATTTATGAAAAACACTACGTTTTGATGTTCTATCGTCATAAAGGGAAATCCAGTGGCGTGTGTTTATTAATATTAAATGACAAGACACATTGAATGTCGACATTGACAAGATTGTAAATACATTGTCATCTCTGCCGTTCTGTTCTTAGAGCAAGTAAACACCGATTCCTCCGACTTTTTGGATAGACCAACATTTATACGGCATCAGTTCCACAAAATTGACAGCAGGGCCATATACTACTTCATAATGTCTGGAATGTCTTCACCGATATGTGATTTGCTAGTATAATTAGTATGCATAATAGAAAGAACTAAAGGCAAAAACCACGAAAGGGTTTTTGTTCTTGATTCACAGCATCCACAGTTCTTTCGATTTTTAAGAAGCTCAGCGTATTGCTGGTATATTAAAGATATATGTGGGTCCAACCTGGTCTGATGTCGCTTTTATTCATTTATGAATTCCTAAACCCAAGAGTTTATTGTGGACAAATAAGATGATTTCACACCCGTTTGTCAGGCGGTCAGCTGTTTTAATTCAGTTTACTACTTGCCTAAGAAACCCGATCAAGATGAAATCAGCAATGTATGAAGATTTTAAAAAAATATTCTAACTTAGATATCTTTATATGGAACATAATCTAATTAAACGATGCGCTCTGTCACTGGGCCCTTCTACACGGAAAGAGATTTATTTGGTTAACAGCGAGGTGTTAGCACTTCGTTTTGTGAAGATAATGTATTGACGTATACTAAATAAAACTGCACTTCTTCATATTTTGATCAACAAACGTTGCATCTTATTCCGATCCCCCCCCCCGCCTCACGCATTCAATTCACGAGACTAGAAACAAAATGTAAAACACACTTCAGACCAAAACTGATAAATAATCGGAACGTCCTCGGTTTCATCGAGAGCAATGCTGTAGCTGGGAATATTCGAAGTTTCTTGCATTGTTTATTGGCTCTCCGCTTCGTTTCAATTTATGGTCAGTCTGACCTAAAACTGTTGAGCAGATTGTTGAAACGTGATAGCACCGTCTTAATACATGAAATGTAGCTCATTATTTCAGAAAGATTTTGTCTTAAGAACACAGCAGCTACTCAGGGAGGGCGGCCCCAGCTGCGATCAGGTTGAATTACCGTAATTGCGGAGGTCACATGTTAAACCCTTTCAGTCATTTAGTTAATATCTCTGCCCTTATACTGCACATTTAGTGACTTCTTTTCTGTCGAGCACAAACCACACACACACAGAGCCAAACGCTTCACTTGAGAAAGTACTGTATGATCTCATGCTTTGCTCTGCTTAGTGGCACTGGTTTTAAAATACAGCCATTCGACAGTCCAACTCAGGGTCAGGATCTTTTTGTCTTGCATCTAAGAAAAACCGCTTATTTAAAATATGGAAACGAACATACGAGATGTAGACTTCTCCATAAAAACAAACAAACAAGGTTGCTTTATTGGGATAGTTGTTTTAACTAGTACACAAATATTCGCGCGTTATCAAATGAATTGATAAAAGAAATTTGCACAAAGGTGAAGTCGCACACACATTTATACAAAATGCTAGGCGCACGGGATACACATGTTTGCACATCATGATAGCCACAGCGATACCTGACTTAAAAGACGGACTTCTATAGAAATAAACTCAGAAAACAAGGGAACAGCTTGACCGGTCTGGCGGAGTCTGCGAAGATGGGAACGGAAGGTAACGCTTCACGTAAATTATGTTCTGGTTCGGTTCTCGACCTGAACCCGTAAGTAAGCCTACCTTCCTGTCTCCACAGATGCTGCCTGACAAACCGAGTGTTTCCAGCATCTGAAACCTTTTGTTCACCGCACACATTAACATATACACGCTGAAGGGCACACGGATACTGGGGTTATAAGGGTTGTGAGAAGCAGCGAGACGCAAACGCAAATTTCACCACAATATGGTACGAACTGACTCACATTTGGAGATCTTGATGGACATAGAGGTAGTTCCAAGTGGACTGGCACACCAAATCCTCGCTGTATGGCCATGTTAGCACGTGACCAGTACATATGGGTATGCGGGTTATCACGCAAGTCAGTGTCGCTACAGGATTCCTACAGACATGGCACTTCTTTAGCGACAACGACAGCCCGTTTGAATTACTGAAATACGTACATGTTCCCGATATTTAATAAGTATAAAACATTTGTTTAATCTTGCATTATACACATTATTTGAATTTGAACAGTCTAGTTAACTCTTTAGAATCTTGTTCAGTGATACACCGTGCAGGAAGTTTACTGTTTTCATTGTATTACTTGCCATGGTACTATACCTACAAAGGCACTGACCTGACAAAAACGATTTTCTGACAATTGCACATGTTTCCTTTGCAAATCCTTTCATACCATTGTACGAGTTGTTTTAGTTGATGCATATACTCCGTCAGAGTCAGTGTCCAAGAAATGTTCAGTTTTCCCTGAATGTATGGACATGTTTGCAGTTGGATGCAATTATAACACATTAATGCTTGAAATCAGAAACACAAACAGTTACCGGAATTGCATATCAGACTTATCAACATCTGTCAGAAAAAGTTAGACCAAAGATAGATTAAAGCTAAACTAACGACAAAATAAAGATACGCTAAAGACAGATTAACATACGGCAGAGACTCTTCCTCAGAACTTACAGCTTGATCAATTTTCTTTTAAGATGCTGATTGACCTGCTATCATTTTATGGCTCGGGCACTCGTTCATTTTAATTAGTATTTTCTTCTAGATATTTATAATATAAACTCGCGTCATACATCTGTGGGCGTGTGTTTATATTTAGGAACTCCAGAACTAAGACAGGCGCAAGGAAAACATTACAGGATGAAAGTGAATCACATCTGCTTTGCTATTCGATAGTTACTTTGTATTTTAAACGAATGCGAAGTATTTAAATGCCATTAATATTTAGCAATGATGGGTAAACGAAAAAAAGAATCCTATGGATTCCACAATGATATATATTTTACAGTCTGAATACCCAGGCCGATCAGAAAGCAATCCAATTAGTTTTCTACGCATATGGCTCAGTCATCACCAGACGCTGCACTTAGTATGGAAAAGGGTAAAATGTAATTCATGATCTTTGCTGGTGGTGTAGGAGTGGAACAGTTTCGACGGCGCCTTGCAGTTTGCCAAGACTGTAAACGAACTTTTGATACTATTGTCCTTTACATGTCCTCACAAATAATTTCTGCAAAGTCAAATTGCTGTTTGTTTTGCAGATGAGTGTTGAGAACCCAAATGTTCTGCATAAGATAAATGGGTATGACCATACTGCACCCTTGAGTGCTTTGCTTATGTTTGTTTTGTACGCGCACGTGTTGATATATGTTTATATGGGTGCGTGTTTATGTGCGCACAGCCTGCGCAAAATTAAGTTTATGTAACATCTCTCAAATTCCTTTTCTCTGAGAATTACAGTTAAAACACAAAAATGTAACGTTGGATTTATTTCGGAATTCGAGGTTGAAAAACTAACGGCACAATATTGTCTGGCGATAACTTGGTATAGATGTATGAAACTTGCAATTACTCCATAGTCTTTCTTTCAGAAGATTTTTAAAATAAAGTCAGCAAGACATCACTTATTTGTAGAAGGAATTGCACAGAAGCAGCCATGGGGTGGAGCAGCAGATCTTCAAAATGACAAATATATTTTCACCTTCACCACAAAGGTTTCATTTTGAAAATAAAGTGTGCATTTCAGCACTGCATAATTATTCTTGCGCTTTTTTTTACTCTTAGCAGAAGTTTAATTAACATTATCACCATATCATTTTTTTTTCTTCCAATTTATTTTTCTTTTGTTCAAAATCGAGTAAGTCCAATTCGAAGTTCTTCTGTTTTGCAAGTGGGGAAGCTACGGGAAATAGAAAGGAGGTATTACTGTGTTGGAGTGCATTAGGAAATAGTAATTTACCTAGATCCAAGTTTGCTAAGATTGCAAGTGCGGTTACTTTGCCATTCCAGGCAATGTCTCCAGGGTGGATATTCTATCGTAGGAACTGAAAGGCGTTACTGCCTGAAGGATCCAGCCATTTCATTCGGAGAAGCTGAGGCTGAGCATCCAAAATAGTCCCAACCCAAAACGTAACTTGAGGCAGATATGATTTAGAGAATCCGGGTTCCTTGATGTTCCAAACCATCTCTCCAAAAAAAAATCTTATATTTACAGGCCATATTAATATCAAAGTAATATGCATTCTATAAATAATAGGTTATTTGGGGATATTTAATATCCATCTATGAACATTTAGTTTAGACTCATACTTTGTTTTCCAAAACACTGAAGTAAATAAGTAAATGCATGCTTTTTCCTTCTTTCGAACTAATTTAATTCACCGCCGCATTTTATGGTTCTTAGGTTAAACCGTGTTTTACTATTTACATTTTTTTTCACTTTTTTAAATTTCTTTACTGTGCCTGAACATCAAACATATAAACAGGACTTCTGTCCGCTTTTCCTCGTGACATTTGAAAACAGTCACCATTCTGTATTTCAAACCCTGCGATCAAAGTAAGCCCCAAGAAGACATTGGTTTTGTCATGAAGCGACTAACGGCAATTTAAAAAATAATAGTGTTCTGCAAAGGAGATGCAAAGGGACATGTGATGAATAAAACAGACATCGATCATTACGTTGACATTAACCTTAAGGAAGGCCTTTGAACTATTATAATTGTAGATCTCACGCATCGTGAACATTTTAATTCAATCATCCCATTTTGGCCAATTCAAAGCTTAAGTAAAAAGCTGCGGGTGAAGTTACCAGCGAAAACATGAAAAGCAAAACAAAATTGTTCATTCATTTATTTTAATGGAGCGAGTCTGCCGGTAGAAAGTGTATTTTACGAGAATAGTTCCGCTGTATAAATCTTCAGCACATTTCTGAGTTGTGCCCAGACCCGGCTCATTCTGTGTGCTTAAATGACGAGGGCAGGTATCTACCAATTTGCCACAGTGAGTTGAAAATGTATTAAATAAAAACAAAACTAGCAATGTTTCTTAAGTGATTTGTCATTTGCCATCAATAATTTAGTTTTGAATGTAAGGGATAAAATGGGATTCCGAACCCTTTGAGTATTATAACATTGTGATATGAAACATCAGTTCATGAAATACATAGTTTTAAGAAGAAACGTAAGTTACTGGATTTGTAATCTAAAGCAAGTTGATACAAAATGTTGAAAAAGTGACGCCTTGATTCTCCGAGAAAATATCTTCTTGTTGCATTCTCATGAAGCTGGTTTTTAATTTCTGTTCACAGATTATTCATGAAGATAATAATGAGAAGACCGGTAATGACCTTTCTTGAGACATTAATAATCTATTTTCTACAAACAACGACTATAAATGTAGCATGCGGTTTAAACGAAATTGTCATTTTAAGAGGAGCAAATAAAATTAGTGGAGAAAATATTTCTGCCTTTCTTAGCTACTTGATCCTTATTCTGCTCGTTTTAATGGAGTAACTTTCTCCGAGACATTCCCAGTCTTTCTTTGATAACAATCACTGTGAGGATCCAGTGTCATATAAGCCATTCGAACAACCGCGTTTACGCACCACACACATCCTCCCGCCGCACAACAATTTTGTACTTGGACCACTCTCTTCGCCATCAAAGCAGGAAAAGAACCCACACGATTTGCATCTGAATTGAGTTTAGATGGATGACACCAATAATCTCAGAATCAAAGGAACCCCTCGTTCGGAGTGAACCCGACACCTGTTGCGGGGGTCTAACATGCAGATGCTCTCAATTTGATATTTTATCAGGTTATGAAAAGGAAAACGACACTTCAAGTGCAACACTACCAACTCAGTATCAGATTTTTTTTCGCCAGATGTATGGCAAGGGGTGAAAACAACATTGTTTTTGTCCTGTCATGAAAGAACTTGCCTTTTCTTTTGGAGCCTCTAACTGAACTGCACTTTCTTCTGTCAACTAACATTATTTGTTTCAATTGGGAGATTAGCCGAAGAAAAACCCAAAGTATTTAACGCTTAGATTTGGAAACTTTTTCTTTGTATTTTAAGCGATCGATTTGAATGCGTATCTTCGAAAGGGAAAGCATAGCAAATATCTCAGTCCAAATTTAATAAACGCCCGACACTTCGAAATTAAAGCGTGTAAATTTTCGGGTCTTAACATCTTTGAAAGTGTAATACTTCTAGGCATACGAATGCAAAACACCAGCGTCTCAAAGAGGTATCTCTACATGTGAAAAGATCATAGTTTAAACTGCAGTTCCATTCAGTATCATCAGCGTTGTGAAAAGTCCGCGTTATTTGTTAGCTCGTGTTAATCCTGGTACTAAACGTGACAGTCCACATAACGTCCTAATTGGTTTAGAAGTCCCAGTTTTTTTTTGTTTTTGAACTAAAATACATATGCTTTTCTTTGTAACTGGGAATGTAACCATAAACAACGTACAACATCACACCACATATCTATCGTAGGCTCTTAAGAAATAGTTAACATTCTTCAATATATCATAACCCGTGAATGCGTTCATCATATAAGAAGAATATGCATCACATTTTTCCAATGTTCTGCTGATATTATTTTGCCTTTTTGCTAAATACAACTGCATGTCATTAGCAATTGCTTACATTAATGTTTAAATGTAAGAATTAATATCTACAACATTCAAGATTCTTTCTGCTGAATCAGGATGTCGAAAATCCCCTTAAAGTGAAGTTTCATGCGTTTGCACTTTTCTTATATTCCCACGGAGGGTAAAATGTTTGACTCTATGCCAACCAGATGCCTATCCTTGGCGTCTCGTCACAATTCAAGAATTCTTCACTTCGAACACGCTTCCGCTGCTTGGCCTAACAGCCACACCGCTTTGGTACAAAGCTGACTAACTCCCTTTCCACTTCGTAGGTTTAAAAAAAAATCCTCCTAATCAACGTTGAAGCCACGTTCAGAAGAATCCTGTGATCCAGTTAATAGGCAAAGCCGCTTTAGAATGAGAAGGGGGAAGGGTTGAAACTCTAACCCCTATTAAGCGGACCGGTAAACTGTACATTTAGCAGCATTCACTCGGGTTAAAGCAATCCAACCTCCAGCGCCCGTGACGAGCCATTGAACGAGAACGTGAGATTTACACAGCTAACTGCAAAACAGGTACTGTTTTTAGGCGATTTTATTGTTGTTGTTGCAAACAATCCCTTATTAACACGGTCCTTAAAAGATTTATGCTGAAGGCGAAAGACCCTTATTTAGTGTGTGGCTTCGTGCTGTGCACACCGCAAATGTTTTATGTGCGTGAACTGTTTCAGTTGCCATTCAAAGAGCTTCATAGATTGCAAGACAACATGCAAACGCAAGCAAAATGCGAGGCCGAGGGACCTCTCCTAACCGTTCATGTGTGTTTGCAATCTTTTATAAAACCAGTGTCCAGCTTTAAACCCGAGAACAACGCAAATTTGTATTTTAAACACACATTAAAGCCGGCGTTTACAATTCGGGTTTCTGGATTGCGTAAATTCTCAAAATTTAATACCAGACTCTATCACCAATAAGACTGGCATTTTTTTTCCAGAGGATTGAAATGCTTTATAAATTAATGGCGTCCAATGACAGAAATTAATCGCACACTAACCTCTAAAACTAAAGGCGAAATACTGCGGATGCCGGAAGTCTCAAATAAAAAAAACAAAGAATTTTGTTTTTATGGCGCATGAACTTAATCGGTGCAGATAATTCCTCCTCTAGGCCAGTTTCTTAAACTGAAACATTAATTTGGATGAAGGAATCCATGCTATGAGAATGGCAGCCATAAAACATTTGCTGAAAATAATTGCTTCTTCCAGGAAACGTAAGGGAATAGCAGCTTATAAATAAGATTAATGTCTGGTTATTCTATGGTATATTTCAATCATGTCTTACACATTGAAATGCACCAAAAGCCTGCAAAAGCAGGGAAGCGCAAGCGGGAGGGGAAATATTGGAATAATTTTAAAAAATCTTGTCGATGTGATGTGATTTTTTAAATTGCATCCTAGATGGGCCCGACAAGAGAGAGACTACATTTTCATTAGGCGTGTTCCTTTTATCCTGTGGCTGATTCTGGAAGATTGTCTTCATTTTTTGCCAATTAGTCGAAATTATGCGGCCGATATGTACAGACTGATGTCAGTAATTAAAAACAGTTGCACTGACATCTTGAGGACTGAAACTGTGGAGAAAACATATTTTCGCATCATCGAAACCTTCAAAAAGAGCTACCTTGGGATAATGAGCATGTCAGCAGAACCATATGCAGTAGTATAGCAATTTGCACACAGTCTCAACAAATAAAAAAAATTGCAATTCGAAGCAAAATACGCAGTTAGCAAACTTTTAAAATAGCTTCATTGCCCGTCTATTTTTTCCTGTGGCGCGGATCCTCGAGTCTTAAACAACCTTTGTCCAGGCAAAGGAACACAAACATGAAAGACGACCAACTGGCTGAGAGGAGAGATCGCTTTTCAAAAGCAAATGTGTCAGCTGGAGCTGAGACCGCTCACTGGGAGTCGTTTATTCAGGACGAGGCATTATCAGCAACATAAACCAACTCGCCGGCTTTATGTGGATTATAGCAGATACAAAGCTTCTGGACATTAGTGCTGTCCAGAAAATAGAATCCAAAACCCAGATCTACCAACAAGCCACTGACGTCCGAGGAGTTAGGAAGGAGCAGCTCCAACCAGTTGTCACCTGATCAACAAGCACCAAAAGTTTGCATATTGTTAGCTCAAACTATCCTTAACTACCAGTAACTACTAACCAAAGTACAAGTGAACTCACATGGAGATTCCAGTTAAACCACGCCTAATCAGAATAAAGAATTTGGAAAATATACTGTATGAAACATTTTTACTCTAGTCGATACCTGCTCCATTAAAACGCCCTTCCAACATTTGCTGTTCTGTTCAAAAACACGTAGAAGGCCTTTTGATAAAATGATCAATCAAATGAAAATGTAAAAAGATCAGCCGCAATTACATTTCATCAGAAATATCTTGATTGTTCTTTTGGTTTCAACTCAGAACCGAAATTACGAACTTCAAATGTGCATTCACCAAATCGTTAACAATTAACATATATGTTAAATGTAAAAGCTGTTGAAATAAAACAATCCAAGCTTTAGTTTCAGCAACACTGCAAATTAATGTCCCCGACCCCTTACTTAACCCAAATAGGCGCCTTAACTTCCCCAAAAATCGTTAATTTGAGAAATGCCATTTATTTGTGTTAACCCCAGGGTTTTCAAAATATTCCATCAAACTTGAAAACTCTTATGAACAATTCAATAGTTAATGTCAACATATTTTTGCAGAATATGCTAACAACTGAAAAATATTGCATTCCTTAGCTCTGCTAACATAATTGTAAATCATAAGCACCGATACTTTCTTAAAAGTAGGTTTGAAGTTTCATGTGCGAACATTTTATACAAATTGAAGACATATATTTCAGAGTTTAAAACATTTATTAATTTACACCAAAAGACCGGATGGACATTTTGAAACAAACAGTACTATTATTCACAGACATCCCTCATAAAATAGATCGATGCACAACCAGTGGGACAGCAGGCGTGAAGTGGGTGAGCTGTACATCTTTCCTATGTCTATGTACAAATAATTACAAAAAAAACAAAACTGATAGTTAGGGACTAAACCGTAATGATAACTGAAATGTTAAAAGATTCATTTATTAATTCTCCTTTCGACAAATTCGTCCGTAAATTACTCAGTTTACATGATAAAAAAAGTTTAATAATCCTGAGGATCCCTAACCGTCCTTCAACAGTGCTTGAACAGTATATTGGATCAACATGTTGAAAAGACTTTAACATTCAGTACAGAGAACACTATAAAGTATGGCATTAAGAATTCAGTATTCCCCACACATACTTTGTATTTTACATATATACACATGATAAATATATTTTGTCTTTTTTTCCAGAAATATTTGCGTGGTTCCAAATATTCAAAAATGCATAATTCCTACCTGCCGTGGGACGAAAAAATTAATAGTGACAGGTGTTAAGATTTGTGAGTTTGCTTGAAAAGTTCTGTCCAGTCTGTAGAACATTTTCGTGCGTTAAGTTCAGTGGGGTCTGAGCCTGAGTCAGTGCCGGGGTTAACATTGCCAATACCTGTGCTTGGCTTCCAGCTGGGCCTGAATAGGGCGACCCGGGGGCATTTGAGGGAGCAGCCCCTATGATATTGTCTATGGAGAAGGAAGGCCTGGACTGGCCCGGGTCAGCTTTCAATCCTTGCAGATTGGGTAGAGTGGGACTCAACTGTGGGTAGAAAGATTTCCTGGTTAGCTCGCTGCCGTGCAAAAGGGAGGGGATGGCTGGAGTCGGAAACATTGAGGCTGGAGATGGCACTGCGCAATGTGGGGATTGGAATGGGAAAGTGCTGGGGCTGGCGTGGTGATGGGGGTGATGGAAATTCTGCAACTGTATGCCATAGCCGCAGCCATAAGGTCCATATCCGAAATTGGGCAGGAAACTGCTGTGATCTCTCAAGATCTCGGACGGTTGTTGCCTTTTGAACCGTTTCCTCCTGCGGAGAAAGCTGCCGTTGTCAAACATGTCTGCGGAATCGGGGTCCAGGGTCCAATAGTTGCCCTTGCCAGGGTTCCCGGGCTCCCGGGGGATTTTCACGAAGCAGTCGTTCAGGGATAGATTGTGTCGGATGGAATTCTGCCAAGCAGGAAACTTTTCTCTGTAGTAAGGGAAGCGATTGCTGATAAACTCACAAATCTCACTCAGGGTCAGTCTCTTTTTTGGGCTCTGGAGTATGGCCATGGTAATCAGGGCGATGTAAGAATAAGGAGGCTTCACCAGGGTACTTTTACACGGCTTGTCACTTGCCCGCGTCGGACTGGGGTCAGATCGCCCGGACAACTCCGGAGACTCCACATTCTCAGAAACGTTTCTGCTCAAGTTATCATCGGAATCATTGTCCGACTGAAAACTGCCGTATTTGCTGTCTTTGCCGTTCATATCACCGACCACATCAATATCCGTATCCTCGGAGAGCAGAGAATGATCAGACATATCGGCACCCAGAGTCATTGTGGAAGTGATCGGCCCAGTTTCTTCAAAGCAAATCTCCAGTCTCCAGACCCCCTAGTGGAGTGGCTCCGAATGGCTCAAAGCCGAACAAGTCGCCAGCAGTCCTTTCCAAGAGGTCCCCCTTCCCTTTTATTTCTCATCGAGCACTTTGCAGATCGAGGCAGTTGGGGTCTGGCTCGTTTTCCTTTGCTTTGATCTCGCCACTGTTTGGCCGGACCCTGCTCCACACTTATGCATAAGGCTGGTGTATGGCCTGCCAACCGACTGAGGCAGAGTGCAAAGTTTTTGTTTGTTAACTTGCTCGAGTAGCGGAGGATTGCGGAAAGCCCTTCTGCTCCTCAATCGGCTGTCAATCGCCATTTATCCGACAGGGGGCGTCACGTGGCTCTGACGTCAGCGTCGAGCTGGGGAAGAGACCCCAGGTTTCTCTTAAAGGGACCTCACTCAGGGAGTCAATGTCAGCAGCAAGACCACTCTCCAGCTCTGCCACTGGCAAGCTCTTGTATCATCTGATTTCAAGAATGCTATCTTCGAGTTCCTCATTCTTTAACCGAATTATGTTACATGCTGTCTTTCAAGTCGCGTGTCGATTTCACCTGTTCCGTTGCTATTTGACACAATCTGTCATTGCAAAAACGGCTTTACTGTCATTCCGTCAAGTATTCAATAGAAAGTTTTATTGGAACACACTTGCATTTAAATAAACAGTAGTAGATATCCCTCTGGTTTGAGAATATTAAAAAAAAAGAGCGGGGCTGTTGCAGATTAGTTAGTTTGTTCAATTCAAGGCGCCAATCCGACATTTCACTAGCTGGAGAATTTACAGAGACGATTTTAACCATCTGAAATTGCTTCTGTAATACATACTTGATCCGACTTGTAAGACAACCCACCGTCACATTATTAACGAGGGAGGATATGCGATCTCCATATATTTACATCGGAAATATACCAGAAACAATTCCAAAGATTCAAATAGCTAACAGCGGTAGCTTTGCTCTGTTTGGAAACTGTAAAATCTAAACCGTTCGTCATTTTAAACAGATTTGTAATCCCCAGAGAAGGAGGAGACAACAACCTGTTGTGAATGAACACGAAACAAAGAAAGAATCGGCGGGATTAGTGTGAACTGACAATATCGGCTCAGTTTGAGCTTTCTCACCACAGCCAGTCTATTGGCAGCTCACAAAATAAACCAAATTGAGATTTATTTTTGAGAGGCAGATTATTAATGGATTCAAGCCTCACTTACTATCTGCACACCATTAGCACCGCGCACACATATATTTGCTGTTGTACATAATGCTTGAAAGCCGTTAGCAAAATACACTCTTTTCCAATGATCTGCAATCTCAAATTGCTTCTTTTTGTGAAAAAATTGCCCTAGTTCAAACACAGCGTCCTTTTGATAAAACAACCTTACTTACAAATGTATATTCAAATTAATCTGAATTCCAAATTCGCACTGTTTTTATCCATTCTCAAATGCAACACTTGAAATTCAGAGTGCCAAATTTTGCAATGTGACCTCACTGCTGATATTGATGCTGGCTGGCATTCCAAAGGAGTTTTGCGTGCATCATGGAGATCGCCACAAGCTCCGGATCGGCTGGTCGTTCCTGTGCCTTTTTAGTGGTTTAAAGCAAGAATTTGCAAATACCCTTATTGCGGCCAAGAAAACATTATTCCAAACTATTTTTTCTGGAAGTAATCAAAATTTATCTGCGAGGTGTCTGGCATGACAATGCTCGTTGTATACAATTGCACTGGATTTGATTTGGCTTCACAATTAAATATAGGATTCTGCCACCTACGTTACCTGTTTTGAACCTTCTAGTCAAACGCATAGTTTTCTGCATTGGGGAATTTGTACAAACTCGAATGATTTATTACAATGGCCAGTTTGGTTCCTTCAATTGCTGCTTTGTACTGAAAGCAGAATTACTTTGAGAATTATTGTAGAAATACAGTGCTTCGTTGGAATACATTTATTGTAAGTGACTGAAATGGCTTGTTGCGTCCGCAATTGGTAATTTGTAATCCAAGAAAGCAGCCTAAAGGGCAGCTATGTAAGTGTGGATTTCAGTGCACTGAGCTGGTGAACTGCAACAGGTGCTGGGTGGATTTTCACTCCATGTTACTAGTCAAGCGACAGCAAACGTGGACAGCAGCTGTCAGTTCCAAATGCCACTCAGCTTTCACATTCCCAACACTTAGTACTTTCTAAACGATTATGTGATCTATCGTGTTGATTTCCAAACCATTCTACAAACACAGTCGAACACATACAAGCTGATTTAAACTAAACATAGAGCTGATCACAAGCGTCCCTCAAGAAACCATGTGCTGGCAAGTAAAAACTAAGGATTAGGATAGTGTCGTACTAATATCAACTGTGTAATCTCTCTATCCCCAACTCTACCTGCCAGGGAAGCATTCCTGCAATACATAAAGCAGGCCACATCAGCGAGAATATATACGCATTGTCCAATTGATACATACTAGAAACATATGTATCCGACATTTAAGATACGATTAAACCGATTAGGAGGAAATGCACGATAGTTACAGAAAGGAAACCTGAAGATTAATTTGAACAAACTTCTTTTCTTATTTCGAATTTTCTAACCCGTTGAATTTGGAACCCGCATTTAGCATTAAGTTCGGTGACCTTTACATCACAGAAATACAATAAGGTTGGCAATAAAACGGGAGTGCGATTCTGGGCAAATCTGAACGAACTCCCCCTGTGTGTAATCGCTTCAAAGGAACAAAGGTCTTTTTTTAACATTGCGCAAACACAGCTCAGGTGTCAGCCTGAACATTAATTCTCATAAATATAAACATGTTAAAAGTTCTTTTCTTTGGATCAGCATTTGTAGAGACATCATTTCTTTTTACCTTTTCTTTCCACCAGATTTAAATGGAACAGATTTAGCAGTTTATTTGCGTGTTGCCAGCCATAGTGAACTAAAATCTCTCTTCCCTCTCAACATTCTGAACGAACTTTGCATGGATTTAAGATCCTGACATTTTGGAGTAGCATATCTGTTTGCCTTTGTTATTTTCGATTATAAGCTATCGGCATCAAACACACGACCCAACATGCTGCAGATTCACCTTACTTGAAGGTCTGGACGTTACTTTCATCCCACTATCAAAAGAACAATTCCCATTCAGGAAACCTGGCTGCATTTAGTGGACGAGTGGCAAATGCGCCACCTACTGTCTGCTGCGGAGATAACTGCCTCCAGAATAAGAATCAGCATCAATGTTGTGGATTGGATTGGAAGTCCAGAGTTCGGCCTCACCTACGCAAAACCCACACCAACCCAATAAACTCATTCAGTGGAGCCACCTAACTGTGCCCAATTTCAAAATCCACCAATTTCTATTTTAAACCAGGTCACTAGGATTAAATGAGATACATCCTAGGATACTGAGGAAAATAAGAACAGAAATTAATCATCAGAGGTCCCTTGCAGACAAAGATGACTCTCTTCCACCCTCGGGGTGAGTCCATACAGTCCATGCAGTAGCTGTATGGACTGATACAGCTACTGCAGGCTCTGTTACGCTTGGGGCAGGTGGTGGTCATGGGGAGGGGTGGGTGGGGCACTGGTGTGGCAGTGCATTTCTTACTCTGTTTTTGCCTGGGTTCTGCTTTTTCCCAATCGCAAGACTCAAGGTGCTTGACTCTTTCCTGGATGTTCCTCCTCCACATTGGGAGGTCATGGGCCAGTGATTCCCAAGGGGTCTGTTGGATTGCCGCACTTCGCCAGTGAGGCCTTGAGAGTATCACTGAAGTGCTTCCTCAGTCCATCTGGGGCTTGCTGCCATTTTGAAGCTGGGAGTAGAGCACTCGCTTGGGGAGCCCCATGTCGATCATGCAGATGATGTGCCCAGCCCATGGTAGCTGATCAAATGTGGTCAGTGCCTCAACATTGAGGATTGAGGATGCTGGTGTTAGTGTATCTTTTTTCCCAGTGGATTTGCAGGATCTTGCACAGGCAGCATTGGTGGTACTGCTCCAGTGCCTTGAGGTATCTGCTGTAGCCAGTCCATGTCTCAGAGCCATGTAAGAGGATGGGAACCACCACAGCTCTGTAAGCCATGATCTTGGTGTTGGATCTGATGTTGTTGTTCTCGAACATCCTTTTCCTCAGGTGGCTGAAGGCTGCGTTAGCATACTGTAGGCTGGATTTCTTTATTAATAGCTTCATCAATAACCCTGAACATCCGCAAGAAAAAGGTAATCCATCAACCTGGCCTGGCTTTGTGGAGCAAATCCCCAATCATCAAGGCCCATTGGGAGGCCTTAGAAAATGTTGCCTACTTCCAATACCTTGGAAGCATGCTGTCAGATGGAAATTATGGAGGCATTGGCACAATTTTTGAATCTTCTTTAATTACAATGGTGGTGCGAGAGGACTGGAGAATTGCAAATGTTACACTCTTATTCAAAAATGAGTGTCAGGTTTACAATAAAGAACTAAAGGGCAGTAATTAATGTAATGGAAATGCTTTTGGAAGCATTTAGAAATAGGGATCATTCAGGTTCAGGCTGAGAAGTGGTAAGTAACATTTGTGCCACATAAGTGCTAGGCAGCGACAATCTTCAACCTGAGAGAACCATGTCCTCTTGATATTCAATGACATTACTACACTTGATCCCTCACTATTAACATTCTGGGGATTACCAGTGAGAGAAACTGAACTGAACTACATATATAAATACAGTGGCTACAAGAGCAGGTAGAGGCTAGGAATACTGTAGTGAGTAAGTCACCTCCTAGTACCCCAAAGCCTGTCCACCATCTACAAGGCACAAGTCAGGAATACAATGGAACACTGTCCATTTGCCTGGATGTGTGCAGCTTCAACAATACTCAAGGAACTTGATGTAATTCATCAAAAAGTAGATCACTTGATTGGCACCACTTAAGCCCAGTACTTCCTCTATCACTAATGCGCAGCAACAGTAGGGTGTGCTATACACAAAATGCACTGCAGAAACTTGCTAACTTTCTTTTGAGAACACCTTCTGAAATTGTGACCTCTATTGGCAAGAAGAACCTGGGAACACTACCACTTACAAGTTCCCTTTTAAGTCGCTCAATGTCCTGACATGCAAATATATCACTATTCCTTCACTATCACAGGGCCAAAAGCCTAGAACTCCCTCACTAACAGCATAGTGGGTGTACTTACAGCATATGGACTGCAATAGTTCAAGGTGGCACCTCACTGTGACATTCTCAATTGGGGATGGGCACCAAATGTTGGTCTAGCTAATTATCCCCTCATCCTGAGAAAGAATTTAAAGTATGACAATTCAGGGCAAAATTAATAATCACTTGGGCAAATTTGAGTTATTTAAGGAAAGCCTGCGTGGATTAATTAAGGGCAAATGATGTCTAAGTAATTTGTTTGAGTATTTTTTATAGTTAGTGAGAATTAGCTGTGGGTAAAGCTGTTCATGTGGTATTCGTAGATTTCCAAAAGGCATTTGATAAATTACACATTATAAAACAGGAGTTCATGGGATAAAAGTCGCATAGCAACACGGGTGCAAAATTGGTCGCGTCTCAAGAACCGGAGAGTAGGAGTGATTCGTTGTATTTTGAAGAGGATTACATTGTGTAAATTCCCCTTGAGTTAGTGCTAGTGCCCCTACTCTTCTTGAAATATATTAATAATCTAGTAAGGGCACAATTTCACAGTCTTGCACCGACAAAAAAATTTAGAATAATTGTAAACAACAAGGAGTACAGTTATAAAATTTAAAAGGACATATGTGGTGGAAAGGGTTGGGCAAGTGGCATATGAAATTTAGTGTAAAGAACTGTGAAGTGATTCATTTTGTTACCAAGAATGAGGATAGTATAAAATAAAGGGTCTAATTCTATTGGGGACACAGGTGCAGTAGAGCTTGGAGGTATATTTGCATCCATCATTGAAGGTGACAGAGCAAGTAGGGAGAATGGTTAATAAGGCACACAGTATCCTGGCCTTTACTAATAAAGGCATGAGCTACAAAAGAAACTAAATACTGTTATGACCTCAACTAGAGGCACCACACTTCTGGAAGGGTATGAAGACAGTAGATAAATGCAGAAAAGATTAACCATTATGGCTTCCGGATGAGTAGCTTCAGTTATGCAGGTACATTGGAGAAATTCAGCTTGTTCTTCTGGAAGAAGGGAAGGTTGAGAGGAAATTTGATAAATGTATTGAAAATCATGAAGGATCTAGACACACTAAAAAGAGAGAAAATTCCCTGTGGGGGAAGGATTGAGAACACTAATTTCAAGTGATTCACAAAACTAACAATAGTGACATGAGGTTAAAAGAAAATTATTAAACTGCAAGAGATTAGGATTTGGAATGAACAGTCTGGCAGTTTTATTGAGGTAGATTAAATTTGGGCTTTCAAAAGAGAACTGGATCATTTTTATTACTCAAGGCTAAAGGGAAAAGGCAGGGAAATGGTATTGGGTGAACTACTTTTGTAAACAGCTGGCATAGTCACAATGGGCCAAATGATCTCTTTCTGTGCTGTAACCATGTTACAATTCTATGGTTCTACAACATGGCAAAAGCCAGGGGAAAATTAAGGGTCCCTGTCAGGTTGCATATTGTTTACACACACACGCACACGCGCACACACACGCACACACGCGCGCGCACACACACACACACATACACATATTTAAAACAAGATTCATAATTTGTTCAAAGTACAATCACTAGTTCAGTAAGAATGGTAAGACACGATCAGTGGGGAACACTGGTCTGTACATATTTGACTAACATCAGCCAAACCTCAGGGATGTTGCTCAAATATCTTGAATCCGGAATTTTTGTGGTTGATGTAAAATGCAATATGGCTAATCCCCAATATGTCCTATGCTGTATACCCTGTGGCAACATTGTACAGTTGCCACAAAATGCAACTATGTATTCTCTTTCTCTGAATCAGTTAAATGGTGTGATAAATTATATTCTGGTGTCTTGAGGTTACATGATGAATACTTCTCCACAGCATTAATTCCTTTTATGTGTTTGCAATGAAGTTAATTTAATTTCACTTATTGTGAACATTGAATGTCTCCAATAATAATACTTTAAAATGTTACCTTAGTAATGACATCCCAATGGTATACTGCCTTTTCAAAGATAACTTTTTGCTATTGTTTAAATTTGGAAACATAAAAGTACATATTTCAAACAGTTATGGTATGTTTATACTATAGTTACCAGCCTGAAATCAATGTTTGCAGAACTGTTTCCAGTCAGGCAATATCTTGTTTATAGAATTTGGTTCCCAATTGAATTCCCAGCACTATGTGAGAGTGCTGTACATGAATAAAATACACATGTGCATAAGTTGGCTGCTAGCCATAAATTTAAATTGTTGAGAGTGCACATGTGGTGATCTATACTTGCAAAATATTTAGAAAAACTACCATCTTACAAAGCTTTTCAAATTAGGTTTGACAACAGTTTGAAGCCTTACAGCTTTTCAACAATTCAAAATTCTGAATATTGAATTTGAGAATGTTTCAGGATTGTTCTGAAGAAATCAGTGAAAAAATTCATGTAATTGTGGAATGATAAAGCACAATAGAAAGCCAAGTGGCCCACAATCCCTTTGAAAGAACAATTGCTCCGCAAATTTTCATGTTCAGAAACACAACAACATAAGTATTTGGAACACGAATAAGACATTAATCTCCCAGACATGCCCTGCCATTCTATAAGATCATCGCTGACTGTGCTGGGTCTCACTCCTGTTTTGTGTCAACTCTTTATAGCCCTCAACTCCTGAATATTTCACAAATCTATCTACCTCGTCTTTAAGTACTTTCAGTGACCTATCCTTCTGGGATGGAGAATTCCAGACATTCAATATCCACTGAGAGAAGAAATTCTTTTGCATCTCACTTTTTAATGAATGGTCCTTTATTCTGTAACTTTGTCCTTAATTTGAAATTCAGCCACTAGTGGAAACATCTTCTCAACATCTATCCTGTCAAGGCCCCTCAAAATGTTGCATGCTTCATAAGATCACCTCTCATTCTTCTAAATTCTAAGGAATAAAAGCCTAACTCGTTTAACCTTTTTCTTAATTTCAAAAATATAAATCATTTATAAAAATGTAGTTGTATACGTACATTGTCACAAATGCAGTTTGGCTCTGTACAATTAAGTATCAAGTAAACAAACAAAACATTAGACTTTGATTCTATCCAAAAACTGAAGACCTCTCTTATACGTACAATACTAATATTTACATATATTTGAGGCACCAAAAGGGTCTGGTAACTGAACAGACCCCCATTTACATTCAGCAGGAAGTCCTCAGATAATAGTCTCTCCCCACTGCACTTTGGCAGCAGCTGTCTCAAGCTTTTATGCACCCCTCAGCACATAGGCCTGGACCTTGGAATGTGCCTGTCTGCAATATTCAGTTGAGATCAACTCCTTGTTCTGAAAGACCAACAAGTTTTGGACAGACCAAAGAGCGTGGTTCACTAAATTGATGGTTCTCTAGGTGCAGTTCATGTTTATCTCAGTGTGTGTCCTGGAGAGCAGCCTGTACAACACAGGGTCCCATATCATGGAGCTGCTCGGGATGAACGTCGATAAAAACCACTACACCTTTCTCCAGACCTACAGTGCAAAGCACATTCCAGCAGGAGATGTGTGACAGTCTCAAACCCTTGCAGCTGCTTCAAGGGCAGCATGCATTAATGCAGATCAACTGGGCGTACATGAAGGATCTCACAGGATCTCTCTTCTCAACACCAGCCAACCTTCTGAGGCAAGGAGTGAGGCCTGCTGGATCTTCACCTCCTGGAGACCATCTTTGACATCAACCCCTATCATCTGCAGCAGCAGTATGTTCTGCATGGTATTCTGGAGTTTGGGCAGTTTCCCCGGCCTTTCTCTCACCTTCTGAATACCTTTGAGGATACAGAACCCCTTGACTGTTTCCCACCAGTCCGCTGGAGACTCAAAGAGGGGCTTCACGGTTCTCCAACTTGTGTAATCCCTTCTAAGCTCCTCAATGTTTTTGCCTATTCACTCAACTTAACTGTAGCCTTTTGCAGATACTTTACGTTCTCATTACAACATGCCCTACCACCCACTTTGTATCATCAACAAATTTGGATACATTATGCTCTGCCTCTTCCTCTAAGTCATTAATAAAGATGGTCTATAATTTTGGCCCTAGGACTAAACATTTCACCTGAACTAATTCCATATCATATTAATCTATTGCATCTTTACCAATATTCTAATGCACTGATACCTTCTTTTATTAACAATGCTATCCCACTTCCTTTTCCTTTTTGCCCATTCTTCTGAAACATTGAATATCCTTGAATATTGTGTTCCCAGTCCAGGTCATTCTGCAATCATGTTTCTGTAATAGCTAACAAGTAATATTCATTTATTTCTATTTTCACAAGTGCTGCATGCTTTCAGATAAAGAACCTTAAGCTTTGATTTTTTACCATTATTAATCTTTCTGTTTCGAATTTCTGCTGCACTCTTCTGCATAAAGTTTCTCTACTTTCCTGTAATACTTTATTTCAATTCCTCACTACTCTGTACCTCAGCTGTCTCATTTCTTTTCAATTTTAAAAATTTCCTTTCAACTGAGTCCTTCCCTCAGCAATTATTTTAAAGCCCTATCCACGATCCTAGTTATATGATTTATTAGATTACTGGTGCTGGTATGGTTTAAATAATTTCCATCCCAGTGGAACAGCTGTCTTTGTCCCCTATATTGCCAGTAACCCCTGAATCAGAACCCATTTCTGCCATAACAATCTTTGAGCCTTGACTGTTGTGTTTCCAGTCTGGGTCATTCTGCAACCATGTTTCTGCAATAGCTAGCAAGGCATTTGCCTCTCTAATCTTATTTACTCCCTGCAAGTGGCTCAGGTAGAAATTCTGGGATTATTATTTTGTGATTCTGCTTTCTAATTTAGTGCCATGCTCATAATCCACATTTATCTAATAAACAGGACTGGAAGAGCTCCAGCTCAGGAGTCCTACTGTGCCGCCACTTTGAAGTTAGACCAGCCTAGTGCAGTTTCTACTCTGTTGGGCATCAGTAATGAGGCATTGAAGGAGGATTGTTTTATTAACAATGCTAAGTATTGCAAACAGATCAAGAAAGAAGTGGAAGGATAGATAACATTTCTCACAATTAAATAGGATGCAATTTTTGAATTAGAACCATTTGAATATTGGAACAAGGGCGAAAGGTTGATATGACGGGTTTAAACATGAAGTTCTTCCAAAGATGGGCACAGATTTGGGAGGCAACAGCATATTCAACTTTAGAGGGAAAAGGGAGTTTGGAGATGGTGCTATGCTTTGCAAGGATAGAACAGCAAGTCTTCTCTTTCTAAGGAGTGATGTGCTGACAGCAAATTTGAAAGAGAGGGTACAAATAGTTGGGATTTTTGAAAGGTTTCCTTTTGCTAGAGAATTGCCAGCTGATGAGACATGCACCACTTCTGTTTGACTTCATGAGTAATCTAGTCCTGTACTTGATTGAAATAGGGTTGCATTATATAAAAAGTGATTATATTCATAGGCAATGGCCAATGGTATAACATTTGGTTATCAGATATATAGCAAAGCCACAGGACGCTTAGTCCTAACCATGAATGCACCGCTAATATTTCATTTGAGCCTCCTTGTTCTTTTCCTCAGCTAACTTTATTGCAAAATTTTATATATTCTTCCCTCTCAAATGCATATCCAGCCTCCCCATAAATGTATCTGCAATAATCACTTCAATCATTCGCTGTGGCCGTGCATTCCACATTCTCATTTTTGTCTGAGAATAGAGATTTCTTCTGAATATCATATTTGATTTCTTTGTGACTATCTTGTATTGATGACCTGGATTAGATAGGAGGTGGCAGACGTTTTTGCAGAGAGAGTGTAGCAGGCAATAGAAACAGTGTAAAGTATTTACGGGATCATCCAGCCATCATAGAACAGGGCAGTTTTGATCAAATGACTAAATTTTTCAGCCTATTGTCTGTTTTCATGTTAATAAAGGTGTTAATGAATATTAAGGTTGCAAGTAAACCATAATTATTTATTACTTTTCTGTATATTATAATAAAAAATATTCATCAGTCATTCAACAAACGTTTCTCTCATTAATGTTAATACTGTGGGTTACACCTCAAGACCAGCAAAGGATCCAAATCTGAAATGCACAGAATCCTTCATAATTTATACTCCAAAGGTCTGCTTTCCCAAATATACACGAACATTTCCACTCAAGGTATTACTTAATTACACAATCTAATATCACAAGTCCCTTCTTGGCTGGCATTTTTTTTGTCAATCTTTGAAAACCAAAATTACATTTCATTTTTGTATCTGTCTTACACTTGTCTTCATTCCTGTGATTTGGTTATAACTATACAATATATTTTTATCTGTCAAGTTCCATTCTTTAACTAGCCAGTTGAGGGATAGGGCTTAGATGTTTGGTGGGCAACTCTATATCAAACCAAAAAGTGGAAATCACAACTTCATTAAAATTGAACCAAAAGTTATCAAGTTACAAAATTCCAAATTTAAATGCTAATTTTGCTACTCAGTTGTATTTGTAAGTTTGAAGTAAACATACCATATTGTGAAAATTGAAGCTGTTTCAAATTTATACCTCTGTCTTACTGCAACACCAGCTACAAGGAAACAGATTGCAGTACAGTAAGTGGTGGTTTTTGGATTTTTTTTAAGCTTGAATTTGAGATGTTCATTTTCCAAAATGATCTACTGGCCATACATTAATTTTTCATGGTGGTCTTTTGAGTTATGCATCCTTTTTACGTGGTGGTCTATCTGCAACATGTATATTCAGTTCTATTGTGGTTTTCTACTTATTCATGCCTTATTCTCTGGTGGCATTATGCTGGCATGTATCCTATTCACTGGTGGTCTAATATTGGTGCCTTCCTATTCTTTGGTGGTCTAATAGCAGAACATATCTAATTCATAACTGCAGTAGGGGTACATGGAAACTAACAAAGTTAACAAAAGGAACCAGCAAAGCCTGTGAAATTGTAAATATGTATTAATATTTGATTAATTTTATTGTGGAAAATCAACTATGAGTTTTTATTTTTTTCTGATTTGTGGCTTGAAGAGTTGACATGGATGACATGGTTTTCCCATTCCTTCATTTGTAATGCTTACAATGATACATTCTTTTTCACTGCTCAGTAATATACATCACATAGCAGAAGTCTGCTCCAAACAAGACACTATGACCTCTTGAAAAATGGCCACTAAGTCACAAATGAGACGAGGATGCTCATTGGTTGGGCCATCACTGGAGATGAGGCACAAACAGTTAACTGTCAATCTTAATTCTCAGACCAGGTGAGTAGACTCATTTTGGTCAGAGTATTCTTACAAGATGGCAGAAGAGACTGGCAATCTCAGAGTGAAGGAACGACCTTGTAGAACTGTAATGAGGTGCAATGTTTTCAGCCAGAGGGTGTGGGTAATATGTGGAACCTATTGTCACAGAAGACTGTGGAGGCCAAGTCATTGATAAGTTCCTGATTTGTAAGGGGATCAAGGGTAATAGAGTGAACACAAGAGAATGGGATTGAGAAAAATATCAGCCATGGTCCAATAGTGGAGCAGACTCAGTTGGCCAAATGGCCTAATTTTCCTCCTACATCTTATGGTCTTATGGTCTTATGGTCCATGACTCCCTTTATTTTCCCCAATGAAAAAGTTACAATATTTGTACAAATTTATTTTCCCTACATAAAATGTAAGATAATGTATTGGTATATAGCACATTCGAATGCTTAAGACTGTGAGCCCAACTGATTATGTTCAACTGATTTCTGGTGTAATTCTTAACACAGTCTGGATTATTCAATACCTGTCATCTTACCTCATGGTCTTTGGAGGCTTTGTTTAAGCACAATCTGTATTCTGCTCTCAGTTAATAGTCAACGTGATGTGTTGTTTAACATGTCTGTTCGTACGTATGGCTTACATACCTGGTAACATACCGGCACTAAAATGCATTACTCAGCAAAACATATTTTTCACATTGTCTAGTGTACATCAGGTTACCCTGAGAGAGGAACATGTCTCAAAAATTTGGGCTAGTAAAGCTAGCGATCTCATACTGCGACTTTGCAAGAAAAGTACAAGTGCCTTTCCCTGCTAATAGGATGCTGCTGTCAACGACATTCTGCTGACCAAACAAAAGAAAGTTACTTTTGAGTTTCAACGCAAATTGAAGCCCAATCTTACATGGATCCCGTGATCAATGACAGTCCACTTGCCTGGTCTGATAACTAAGATTAACAGTTAACTGTTCCTGTTGCATCTCCATGTCTACAATGCCTCAAATAATCAGCACCTTCTTCCATGCTGTACAAATTGATGTCTTTTCTTGAGCCTGTTTCTTGTATCCTAGTACTGATGAGTGCAAGATGACCCATTTTGACTTTGTGCACCATTTTAGCAATATTTGAATCGATGTTAGGATATATTTTATGTTGCTTTTCATAGATAAAATCTGAACAGGCCACATCAGATCAAAGTTGATTAGTCATAAAAGAAGTTGTTTCCTAAACAATGAGTATGCAAAATTGTGAAACATAGCAGCTTTAAATGATTGAGATTGGCAAGCATATTCAAAGATATTCAAAAAAGAGCAAATGGCTTTCAGAACACAATTAGGAGTCTTTCATTAGCAACAGATAAAAGAGGCATGCCTGATAGTTATTAAATTATGAGGACGTCTTGTGAACTATGGAAGAGTCATTACCTCTGAGCCAGAAGCTCTAGGTTCAAGTCTCACTTCCAGACTTGATGATCAAGGAGGATGCATTCGTAATGTGGCCAACTAGGTCAAATGTCAACCTGTAAATGCAATGAGTGCATGCCAATAGCAGCTAATAGGAATGGGAGATATTTCTTTTCAGCTACCAAGGCATACAGCAACCATCTAGTGAGATTCATCAACTTCTAAAACTTCAATATCCAACTGATGTGTGACCACAGGAGCTTACTTCACATGTGCTCACTTTCCAACCATGATGCTTTTATCCTCCATCAGCCCAGGCTAATACAAATCTTTACTCCAACCCTCAATATGTATGGATGGATCCAAGGAGATAAGGGAAATCAAAGAAATGGTCACAGACTCATCTACAGAAGTTATAAGCCAGATGCCTTACAACTAGTGCCATTAATTTAGCAAGATTACCACTGAACAGGCTATTAGACTTCTGGAGATGTGGTTCTGGTGACTGAGCCAGTTGAGTGGGGCACTTAACATCCTGCAAGAGTGTCAATCACAGCGTTGGTCTGTAGGATTCCCCAGAGAGGTGTAGATCTTGAAGACAGTGAGGCCCTGGAGGCAAAGTAGTAAATTGGAGGAGGAGGAATTGAAGGTGGAAGGAAATGACATTGAACAGAAAGGTGTCCTTGCTGCACAATAAGTTGGCTTCCTCCAATCACTCCGTTGGAAGAAGACCTCCCTCCTCTGATTTGTGGCCTTCACAATTGGATCCAGATTGCCTTGGATGAAGAGGGAGTCTACCTTGTGGCAGCCGATTGACCTCCAGCTCCCCTGTAATAATGTACCTACTGGGAGGCTTTCGCACACGTCATTGATCACTCCCTTAGGACAGCCAGCAGCTTCTGTGGTGGCGGCTAAGGAAGTCTAAATGAGTTCCATGTTTCAGCTGACTTGCCTCCATTTCAACCTCCACTGGCTTTAAGTGGAGAGGAAATTTAGCTCTTTTATAAGTAAGAACTTATTCTCGCAAACATCTGAACTACAAAGGAAGGGTTTATGATGCAAAAAAACAAAATAAGCTTCTGTTTCCAAACGTCATGTTAGAACTTTGGTCTCAAAACTTAAGTATTTCCCAACAAATGATTCCAGTCTACAAGTATTTCCAATAACAGTAAGGGTAGCAAGAGATATAAATGAAGACAGATAAATCGGGTGGAAATGCAGATCAACCATGAAATAGGTTCATGGGGCTGAATAGCATCTGTTCCCAAAGTTCTTCAGTTTAAAAAGATTATTTGTCTACCATTTCATACCAGCATAAACATATTTTTGGAAGTTCTCATGAGCCATGGGGCCCCACTGTCAGAGAGAAATAGACAGCAGCAAGTCAGTGCCCCAAGGCTCATCATCAAAAATCTGTCAAAAGTGTCTTTGTCCTGAGTTACAGCTCCATGGAAGCAATGTTTTTGTCCCTTCATAGGGGCAGTTGAAATGATGTTTCAATTTTGATGACCCCACTCCCCATTCCCCTGGCCCCCAGCACAACTGCCACCCCAACACAACTCAATAGCCAGCTGACACTCATTTTCTGAGCTCCCACATGAAAAGGAATAGCCACAAGGGTAATGTGCCTGATAAAAATAAAAGCTGAATTGTACCCCACCAGGAGATCAATGCCTTTAGGCAAGGAAGAGAGGAAACAAAGAGAGACAATTAGAGAATAATACAGTGCAGAAATGCATACAAATTTTTAGACTGACTTTAATTAACCTTGCATTTACATAAAGCTATGTTTTCACAATACCTTGTGATAATCAAAGAATCCTACTCTCACCCCTCTAGGTGATGCTTATCTTAAGAGATTGCAGTTACATTTTGTTAAAGATGAATTGTGGGTTAAACAACAGCAGGCCTAAAACATTTGGTTATCCCTTTTGTACGTAGGATATGTATAAAACATAGAAGTGATTTTCACTCAAATAAAAATTATTCCTATGCCAGAGTGGTCAGATGTAAAATCACATTCACATTTCCATGTATGTTAAATTTTAGATCATATTTAGCATTTTATTGGATTACTGAACAATCTCATACCCCACAAGGACTGAAGGGAATCAGGGTATAAGTCACTCTGGAGAGTTTAACGAGCACTATCAGAGGTCTGGAAATAGGTTGTCTGTCTTGTCTCATTCTCAGTTGGAGTGGTGCATGATATAGGAAGATTTAAGCAAGAGCATGAGAGGAATAATAACTCTAAATAGAAATTTGTACTGCCTGAAATTTATCTCACTGTGATGCAGACTGTGTGACAGAGGAAAGGGTGCTGCAAATATAATACACTGTTCTTTACAACAGAGACCATCCATTATTTATGTCAATGAAAATAATAGTTATATGAATTCATTTTTCAAAATAACTTTCTGAGCTGAGTCGTACTGACTTATGACACAAATTGTGAGCTTTAATAAATAAATGACAAAGATAGTGAATAGTTTGTTAATTTCAGGGCAAAATAACAGTAGAAATCTTTCAGCTCTAACAGTGACTGGAATGAAAAAAATAGAAATATGAAATGAATAATGTTCACAGCTGGAGAGATTGACAACTATTACACAAATGCTAGCTATACCAATGAAATAAAATGCTAGCATGTTGACCAAGAGTAATAGAAATGGCTGAGAGTCTTATTAAAATGTCTAAATGGAAGATTAAGAGCACTATTGCAAACACAGGTCATTTCTGTAATCTGAGAGTCTAGGTATTTTTATTGCTGGACAATTTTAGTCCAAATCTATCTTATTATATCCTTTGGCTCTGCTCAGTTTCAGTACCGCAGAGAGACTTTAGCTAATAGTTCAGCCGATAATGTACAATTTCACAAAGTCAGATAATCCCTCTGCTGAAGTAACAAGAGTTTTCACTCAACATTATTAACAATTCTTTCATTTCACATTCAGACCCAGCACATTACACAAGCACAAATGCGGTCACAAGGTTGTAGATATGGACTTTGACAATGAGAGCCTGAAAATCTAATAGAATTGTCAGTTTTATTCAGAAAGACCACAAAATTGCGAGAAATGAGGAATGTCATACTGATGCAATAGAAGAGAATGCTGTCACCGGCTGCCAAAATGGAGTACAGGAATATCCTCTAGAGCCATAGAGTTATACAGCATGGAAACAGACCCTTAGGTCCAACCAGTCAATGCCGACGTAATCCCAAACTAAACTAATCCCACCTGCCTGTGCTTGGTCCCTGTCCTTCCAAACATTTTTTCTTCATGTACTTATCTGAATGTCTTTTAAACATTTTAAGTGTACTCACATCCACCACTTCCTCTGGAAGATCATTCCATATACAAGCTACTCTCTGTGTAAAAAAGTTGCTCCTTGTGTTTTTTTCAAACCTTTCACCTTACAAATATGCCCCCTAGTCTTGAAATTCCCCACCCTATGAAAAAGACCTGCCATTCACCTTATCTATAACCCTCATGATTTTATAAGTCTCCTACACTCAAAAAATGTCCCAGCTGATCCAACCTCTTCTTATAACTCAAACCCTGTATTCCTAGAAACATCCTGGTACACCTTTTCTGAATCCTCTCCAGCTTAATAATATCCTTCCTATAACAGAGCGACCAGAACTGGAATGCTTTAATTAACATAAAATCCAAGCAGGAACAATTTATTCCAACAATCTAGATCTAGTGACGAATACCATAACCAATGTCAAAATTGCCTTTTTTCAGAATTATAGGGACAGCTTCAAGAATTTACGGATCTGAAGTGTTCCATCTATAGAAATGTCTTAGCTGCCAGTGATATTCCCATAAATTAGCAAACTAGCAGCCTGACTGTTGATGTTTTGTGATAGCTGCTTAATTTTAAGATGTATATTGACTGGATTATTGGATCCATTTGCTAAAGCATCTGATTACATTTAAAGAGGGTGAAATTGGCCTATGCAGCATGAAATAAACTTACAGTGAACCGGCAGCTTTTATGTCACCCAGCTAGGTTTTATTTTCCATTACCTTGGATAATACAGCCAAGGTATTTAATTTCAATCCAAGTAAAGACAATATTGTTGTGGAAATAAGCTTAAAATGTTTGAATTACTATTCTGTTATCTTCAATAGGAATAAGACTAGGGCAGAGAAAATTTGCTGCTGATAAGGACCAATTTCTCTGTGCAAGTCTCTGTGCTACACACAGAACTGGGTATCTCAATGGACCAGTATCCTCTCTTCATGTTTGAGACCTGAGCTTGAACTTAGCTCAGCCAGGCAGAATTTTAGGCTCGTATTCTTTCTCATTGGTCATTAGTAGAGCTGTTGAAACATATTGAAAAAACTATGTGGCTGTATATGTAATAAAGGTGCGCACACTTTCAAGGATTTAATACACTGTATTGCCAGAATACCATTGTAGCTGTTGGGTATGGCATTGTTAGGATGCAAATATGCATTAGTCTTCCATCCCACCCTTTCCCCATACCTAATGTTTTGCCTTTCAAAGCTACTGAAATATCTGTTTTAAAGTAAACCTCTTGGATGCAGGAGTTCTGAAAATATATATGAGCAAATCTCCCAATTTGTTTGCCTCCACTCAGTTCTTTATTTAAGTACAAAATTAAATATAGTTCTCAGCACTATGCAATGACTTAGACAGCACAGGTACATGTGCCTCCTTTGGCTCACAGAGCAGTATCTGGCCTAGAACTATGTGTTATTCAACAGAATTCGAAGTACATTGGGATGTTGTGAAATCAGTTAATTTCTAATGACTGGAACATCAGAGGTCAAAGGAATATTGTGATATCACACAAAGGGAAACCGTCTCATGTTCTGTTGTGTGCAGAGTCACATCCTGCAGCCCAGACTGCAGCCTACTCTAGTGGGCCATCAAATTGTAACTAAAGAGAAAAATTGCACCTCTGTGATAAAATACTAAATATGAGCAGTTATAAAGTAGCCACATGGTAACGATAGAGGATAATTCACCTGAGATTTTTAAATACAATAGATTGTCCACCAGAGAGAACATTTAGAAACTGGAATTCATGAGTAATGTAGGTCCATCATGGTGGTGAAATAAGATTATATTCAACAGTCATTAGTAAATTACAATCGTCTGTGCACATTGATATGAGTTGAATAGATAAAAAGAGACATAAACCATGTGAATGATGGGGAGGTTATACTTCAGGTATCAGTTTCATTCTGTAGATGTGTAGAATAATGTGGGGCATCACTTTCCATAAGGAAAAGTGGAGGGCTGCAAACACAATCCTACAAGTATGCTTATAATGTTTCTCACCAATGTACAAATACTGATTTCACATATTGCATTAATAAAGTCCCAATAAAAGTTAAAACTTGAAAATAGTATTACAGGGGTTGCAGAAGCAATAGGAGATTTATCTCAGGGTAGATTTATAATTTATGTCACTTCAAGTGATACCAATAAATGGCCAAAGGCACTGAATATTGCAAAGATTGTGGGCCTAGACAACAATGCAGAAATAGTGCTGAAGACACATGCTCCAAAATTATCTGCGCCCTGAGCTAAGCTGTTCCAGTACGCTGATGATACTAGCTTCTATCCAGCAACTTGGATAACAGCCAGGTATGCCCTATCCACAAAAAGCAGAACAAATTTAACCTCGCCAATTACCATCCATTAGTCTATTTTTGATCATCAGGAAAGTGATGGAAGCACTGTCATCACCAGTGCTATAAAGCACCACTTACTCAGCAATAGACTGCTCACTGATATTCAGTTTGAGTTCCATAAAACCCACTCAGCTCCTGACCTTATTACAACATTGGCCCAGACATGGATAAAAGAGTTTAACTCAAGAGGGAAAGTGAAGGTGACTGCCCATGACATCCATACACTATTTAATCAATTGTTACATTAAGGAGCTCCAGTAAAACTGAAGTCAATAGGAATTGAGAATGAAAATCTCCTGTTTGGAGTCATGCTAAGCACAAAGGAAAGTGGTTGTCATTGTTGAAGGTCAATCATCTCAGTGCTGAGAAATCACTCCAGGAGTTCTTCAGGATCGTGCCAAGAACTTTGCTTGATCATAAGCTCAAAGATAGTGTTGTTCACCAATGTTTATACAGTGTTTGGTACCATTTGACACTCCTCTGATATCACAGGGGACTTCATTTCCAAATGTAGGAATTTCCAAATTTTTGGCTTTGCTGATAAGTGGCAAGTAACATGTGTGCCGCATAAGTGCCAACAAGAGAAAATCTTACTTTCACCCTTTGGTGTTCAATGGCATTACCATCAACATTCACTATCAACATCCTGGTGGTTAACATTGACCAGAAACTAAACTACACCAACCGTTTACGTGCAGTGAATACAACAACAACTCAGAGACTGGGCATTCAGTGTTGAGTAACTCATTTGCTCACTCCCCTAATCCTGTCCACCATTTACAAGGCATGAGGCAGGTGCGTAAAGGAGCACTCTCCACTTTCCTAGAAGGCTGCTGCTCCAACAATACTCAATAGGTTTGACAGTATCCAAGATAGGCAGCCCATTTGATTGGCACCATATCTAACAACTTCCTTCTTCAAGCCATCCACGAACAGTGCAGCAGTACTAGGACAAGATGCAGTGCAGGAATTTACCAAGGCTCTGGAAGACAGCACCTGCCAAACCTGCAACTTCTACCACTTAGAAGGCAAGGGCAACAAATACATAAGAACACCACCACCTACAAGCATCCCTCTGAACCACACACAATCCTGACTCAGAAATACTTCACTGTTCCTTTACTGGCACTGGGTACAATATCCTGGAACTCCCTTGCTAATAGCATTGTGAGTGTACCTACACAAAATGGACTGCAACACTTCAAGAAACTCACCATCATCTTCTCAAGACAACTAGGGATGGGCAATGGTCCAACCAGTTTTGCCCATATCTTACAAAATGAATAAAATTAAAATTCCATGGAAATGAAGTGAATTTCATTATTCCCCAATAACTTATTTCAAATTGTAAATGAACAAAACGCTGAACAAAACTTTACTTTGTCTTGAGTGGAACGGTCAATGGCAAGAAAGATGGGGAAATGTAGCAAGCGTGATATAATTCAGATTCCTGATTTTGAGAAAGAGAATTTTGACCTTCCCTGTAATGTTTTAGACAACAAATTTTGAATCTCACTAACGAACAGTGACTACCCTATTTCCATGCAATTGTCTCTCATGATTCACTAAATCCAGTTCATATTTATGCTGTTCCCAATTCTCCCCTCCTTCTCTCAGGAATGAAATGAAGCCAATTCCTAACATGAAAGTCAAAGTGGTTACCTAGATGCAACAGCTTGTTGCTTGATTCACAGAGCCTCTATCCAACTCTGCTATCACCACCATCTCCCTGTAAATTGCATGGACATTACCTTCTTCCCCTCTTCCTCCATGCAAGTGTGGACATTGCCAAACCACCAGCCTCATCACATCATCATGGCTGCTTTTGAACTAACTGTTACATCACTTCAGCCCTTCATTTTGAAGTTCAGGGACACTGATGCTTTACATCCTTCTGCCAGCTTGCTTTGCACACATGGACACACACAGATCTCATGCAACTGCATATGATACTCCTCATGCCTCTTATAGCTTCTTCTCAAAGCATTCACTCATTTTGCATTGACTTGAGGACTGCTAAGCTCATTGTCTTGCATTGGATCTTGGCACTGAGGGAGGGTCAAGCATCTCATTTCATATCACTAATCTGTCAAGGAGTGGACATGCTGTTGTATGGCACCATGCAACATCAATGTCATACCAGCACATGTCCCAGAGGCAAACATACACATTTGCTTCAATCAAATTACCATGGCTGAAAGCCAAAGGACAACCATCCGTAATGAAGTGAAGGGAAGCTATGGTCAGCCATGGATACCATCACCTCAGTCAAAGGGCTCATTCAGTGTCAGTCCAGGGGATTACCAGACTATTCGGAAGGACAGACAGGAAGGTAAGGGAGGTGGTGTAGCTCTGATATTCAAGGACGACCTCAGAGCGGTGCTGAGAGATGATATAGGTTCTGTGGAGAATGAGGTTGAATCGATTTGGGTGGAAATTAGAAATTCTAAGAGGAAAAAGTCACTGATAGGCATAGTCTATAGGTCACCAAATAATAACATCACATTGGGGCGGGCAATAAACGAAGAAATAACTAATGCCTGTAAAAACGGTACGGCAATTATCATGGGGGATTTTAATCTGCATGTAGATTGGTCAAACCAGGTCAGTCAGGGTGGCCTTGAGGAGGAGTTTGTTGAGTGTATACATGATAGTTTTCTTTAACAGTATGTAATGGAACCAACAAGGGAACAAGCTATCCTAGATCTGGTCCTGTGTAATGAGACAGGAATAATTAATGACCTCATAGTTAGGAATCCTCTTGGAAGGAGTGATCACAGTATGGTTGAATTTAAAATACAGATGGAGAGTGTGAAGATAAAATCCAATACCAGGGTCCTGTGCTTGAACAAGGGGGACTACAATAGAATGAGGGAGGACTTGGCTAAAGTAGACTGGAAACAAAGATTTTATGGTGGGACAGTTGATGAGCAGTGGAGGACTTTCAAAGCAATTTTTCAAAGTGCTCAGCAAAAGTATATTCCAGTGAAAAAGAAGGACTGTAAGAAAAGGGGTAATCTGCCATGGGTGTCTAAGGAAATAAGGGAGGTTGTCAAATTGAAAGAGAAGGCATACAAAGTGGCCAAAAACAGCATGAAACTAGAAGATTGGGAAAACTTTGAAGGTCAACAGAAAGCCACAAAAAGAGCTGTAAAGAAAAGTAAGATAGAACATGAGAAAAATCTAGCACAGAATATAAAGACAGATAGCAAAAGTTTCGATAAATATATAAAACCAAAAAGAGTGGCTAAAGTAAATGTTGGCCCTTTAGAGGATGAGAAGGGGAATTTAGTTACGGGATATGATGAAATGGCCGAGGCATTGAATGGGTATTTTGTATCGGTCTTCACAGTGGAGGACACTAATAACATGCCAGTAATTGACAAAGAGACGAAGGTAGGTGAGGACCTAGAAACAATCATTATTACAGAAGAGGTAGTGTTGGGCAAGCTAATGGAGCTAAGGATTGATAAGTCTCCTGGCCCTGATGGAATGCATCCCAGGGTGCTAAATGAGATGGTGGGAGAAATAGCAGGTGCACTGGCGGTAATTTTCCAATATTCGCTGGACTTTGTGGCAGTCCCAGCAGATTGGAAAGCAGCAAATGTGATGCCACTGTTTAAAAAAGGAGGTAGACAAAAGGTGGGGAATTATAGACCGGTTAGCTTAACCTCTGTAGTGGGGAAGATGCTTGAGTCTATTATAAAGAAAGAAATAGCAAGGCATCTTGATAGAAATTGTCCCGTTGGGCAGATGCAGCATGGGTTCATGAAGGGCACGTCATGCTTGACAAATCTTTTGGAATTCTATGAAGACATTACGAGCAAGGTGGTCAATGGGGACCCAGTGGATGTGGTGTACCTGGATTTCCAAAAGGCCTTCGACAAGGTGCTGCACAAGAGGCTGCTGCATAAGATAAGGATGCATGGCGTTAGGGGTAAAGTATTAGCATGGATAGAGGATTGGTTGACTAACAGGAGGCAAAGAGTGGGGATAAATGAGTGCTATTCTGGCTGGCAATCAGTGACTAGTGGTGTGCCTCAGGGATCGGTGTTGGGACCGCAATTATTTACAATTTATATAGACGATTTGGAGTTGGAGACCATGTGTAGGGTGTCAAAGTTTGCAGATGACACTAAGATGAGTGGCAGAGCAAAGTGTGCAGAGGACTGTGAAACCTTACAGAGGAACATAGATACATTGAGTGAGTGGGCAAAGGTCTGGTAGATGGAATACAATGTAATTAAATGTGAAGTCATACATTTTGGTAGGAGTAATAGTAAAAAGGATTATTACTTGAATGGTAAAAAGTTGCAGCATGCTGCTATGCAGAGGGACCTGGGCGTCCTTGTGCATGAATCACAGAAGGTTGGTCTGCAGGTGCAACAAGTAATTAGGAAGGCAAATGGAATTTTGTCCTTCATTGCTAAAGGCATTGAGTTTAAAAGCAGAGAGGTTATGTTGCAGCTGTACAGGGTGCTGGTGAGGCCACACCTGGAGTACTGTGTGCAGTTTTGGTCTCCCTACTTGAAAAAGGATATACTGGCACTGGAGGGAGTGCAGAGGAGGTTCATTAGGTTGATTCCGAAGTTGAGGGGGTTAGCTTATGAGGAGAGACTGAGTAGATTGGGATTATATTCATTGGAATTCAGAAGATTGAGGGGGGATCTTATAGAAACATATAAAATTATGAAGGGAATAGATAAGATAGAGGTAGAGAGGATGTTTCCACTGGCAGGTGAATATAGGACTAGAGGGCATAGCCTCAAGATTAGGGGGAGCAGATTTAGGACTGAATTGAGAAGGAACTTCTTCACCCAGAGGGTTGTTAATCTATGGAATTCCTTGCCCAGTGAAGTAGTTGACGCTACTTCAGTAAACGTTTTTAAAGCTAAGGTAGATTTTTTTTGAACAATAAAGGAATTAAAGGGTACGGCGAGAGCACGGGTAAGTGGATCTGAGTCCACAAAAAGATCAGCCATGATCTTATTGAATGGCAGAGCAGGCTCGAAGGGCCGGAAGGCCTACTCCTGCCCTATTTCTTATGTTCTTATGTTCTTATTAGCCACAATCAGTCAGGTGTTTGGTTTGACCAGTGCCTGGTGACCACTGCCCTTGTAGATTGGTAATGGTCAGTCCTGCATGTCTAATACGCAAGGCCAGGGATCACAGGTTATTTCAGTTTGGGGGTGCTGTGAAGATATCAAATAGGGACTGGACTGTCCTTGGTTGAATTTATGTTACCAAGACAGTTTTGGGGAGGGATGGGGTGGATCATGATAGTTCATAGGCATTTGGGCATTAACAGTCAAGTGTTTATAAGGGGCCAATCTGTAGAGCCGTGGCAAAAGTAAGAAGCTAGGTTTTGGGGTGGGGTTCATTGGACTGGGTTGGTGAGGGAATGATGACAGTGAAAGTGCGAAATTCCAGATAGAAGGATAGGATTTCATACAGAATAGGAGGCAATGGGAAGCTGCAGCAAGGGGAGTTCTCACAAGTCACGTTCACTTTCACCTTAATACGAGCAGTGGGTATGGCTACAAGGAGAAGATGTTTGCGACCTTGGGCTCAGAGGATAAATGGGGACATTAACTGTAATATAAAGGGGCTGAATGGAAACTGGGGAGGCAACAGGGTGAGTGGGAACACGTGACAGTAACACCAAAGGGAAAATGAAGGATGAGAATCATTGTTAGTCTCAGATGGAGCCTGCAAGTAACTCACAGGGACATAAGGTTGAAATCTTATTATCTTCACACTAAATTTCATAGCACAATGAGGATACAATATGGCTGCCACCATGTGTAGTGTGCTATAGTAAGATATTGCTTTTACCTTTTGGGACAGTGTATAATTCTTTGAACTTACCCTGCTGGGGCAATTGTATAATTATGTGTTCATGATTTGGTGATGCCACCCATTTGCCATCAAACTGGATTTAATTGAAAGGTCATTCTTTTGGAAGCACTTAACAGTACAAGTTATGGCCTCAAGCAGTCATGACTTTTGTGTACTTTGCATCAATTGAACCCTTATCATGTCAGATATGAAAAGCTATGCAGGCACAACCTTAAAAGTCTCAACTGGCTTTTCCATTTCTGCATCACTTTTCATACCTGATGGCACATTCTCATATCTAACTGCCTGTATGCAATCACATGGTTAGCAGTGTTTCAGGATGGCTTTTTTTTTGGGAGACAGTGCTATTGTGATGAAGTGCCTGAATTTCACTCCCTCGGTGTATCATTAGCACTCTGATTCTGCAACATAAATCTGCAAAAAGTTAGATAATCCGAAGGTCCATATTGAAGCATGACATTGGCCTCCTTACAATGGTGAAATCTCCATGACACATATGTGAGACCATAACATGTCGCTTAATTGTGATTAATGTGAGTGATCAAGGATTCCATTACTGATTAGCATCATTATTGATACTTAACTCTGCAGAATGCAGAAGATCATTAACTTCCTTTTAGCACTGTTGTGCATTGTGTTTGACAGTGGAGACTATATCTGTCTAGGCTGGCTGTATGTGGCGACATTCCCTCCCTTGGCAGTCTGCAGGAAACAGCATTGTCATCTTCTCGACATCCACGTCAGCCAGATTCTTGAGGTTTCTGTCTGCAAGACAGGATGCCAGCTCCTAGCCAGCACCATATGATGTTCCGCAGGGATCAGTGCTGGGCCTTCTGCTTTTTGTGATCCACATAAATGATTTGAAGGAAAACACAGCTGATCTAATTAGTAATCTTCTGGACAATACAAATATTGGTGGAGTTGTGGATAGTGAGGAGGATTGTCAGAGGTTACAATACAATATAGATCAGTTGGAGGCATACGCAGAAAAATAGCAGATGAAGTTTAATCCGGACAAATGTGAGGTGATGCATTTTGGAAAGTCAAGTACAGGTGGAAAGTATAAATTGAATGGCAGAACCCTTAGGAGTATTGATATGCAGAGGGATCTGGGTGTGCAGGTCAACAGATCACTGAAGGTGACAGGTAGATAAGGTAATAAAAAAAGGCCTATGGCATGCTTGTCTCAATTAGAAGGGTCATGGACTAAAAGGATAGACAAGTTATTCTGCAGCTTTATAAAACTTCAGTTAGGCCACATTTGGAATTTTGCGTGTGGTTCTGGTCACCATACCAGCAGAAGGATGTCTTGGAGAGGGTACAGAAAAGGGTTACGAGGATGTTGCCTGGTATGGGGGATTTTAGCAATGCAGAATGGTTGGATAGACTGGGTTTGTTTTCACTGGAACACAGGAGGTTGAGGGGCGACCTAATTGAAGTTTATAAGATTGTGAATGGATAGAGTGGAAAGTATGACGATTTTTCCCAGGGTGGAGGGGTCAATTACTAGGGGACACAGGTTCAAGATGTGAGGGGGAAAGTTTAAAATAGATGTGCAAGGCACGTTTTTCACACAAAGGGTGATGCGAGCCTGGGGGGATAAAGTGCATTGTCACCTAGGCTAACATTTATTGCCCAGAGGGCAGTTAGGAGTCAGCCACATTGTTGTGGGTCTGGAGTCACATGTAGGCCAGATCAGGTGAGGATGGCAGTTTCCTTCCCTTGAGGATATTTGTGAACCAGATGGGATTTTCCTGACAATCGGCAATGGATTTGTGGTCAACATTAGATTCTTAATTCCAGAGTTTTACCAAATTCAAATTCCACCATCTGCCATGGCAGGATTCAGTCCAGGATCCCCAGAGCATTGCCTGGGTCTCTGGAAAAACAAACCAGTGACAATATACTAGGCCATCACCTTCCTTAAATGTTTTCATCCAGAGGGTGGTAAACGTATGGAATGTGTTGCCTGAGAGGGTGGTGGAGGCAAGTATTCTTGCAACATTTAAGAAGCACCTAGATGAGTGCTTCATTCACCAGGAATGGACTCAGTGCAGGTAAATGTGTTTAGTGTAGTTTTGTGTTTGGTGGTCAGTATAGACATGGTGGGCTAAAGGGCCTGTTTCTATGCTGTATGAATCTATGACATACAAAGAACCAAGAACAAAGAACAACACAGCACAGGAACAAGCCATTCAGCCCTCCAAGCCTATGCCGACACATTTTGCCCTTCCATACTAAAACTGTCTTTACTGACAGGATATATATCCCTCTTGTCCTTTACTATTCATGCATTCGTCCAAGTGTTTCTTGAATGCTACTATTGTTTCTGCTTCCACCACCTCCTCTGGCAACACATTCCATACGTTTACCACCCTCTGCACCAGCAAGTTTACCTTCAGCGACTGGTGCACAAGGCCTCCCAGGTCCCACTGCATACTCCTCTCTCCCAATTTACAGCCATTCAGGTAGTAATCTGCCTTCTTGTTTTTGCATCCAAAGTGAATAACCTCGCATTTATCCAAATTATACTGCATCTGCCATTGATTTGCCCACTCACCCAACCTGTCGAGATCATGCTGAAGGATTTCTGCATTCTCATCACAGTTCATCCTCCCACCCAATGTGGTATCATCTACAAACTTTGAGATGTTACATTTTGTTCCCTCTTCCAATTCATTAATATATATTGTGAATAGCTGGGGTCCCAGCACCGATTCCTGTGGCACTCCACTAGATATGGCCTGCCAATTTGAAAAGGACCCATTAATTCCTACCCTTTGTTCCCTCTCTGCCAACCAATCTCAATATACTTCCCCCAATCCCATGCACTTTAATCTAGCACATTAATCTCTTATGTGGGACTTTGTCAAACGCTTGCTGGAAGTCCAAAAGTACTGCATCAACTGGTTCCCCCTTGTCAACTCTATTGGTTACATCTTCATAGAATTCCAACAGATTTGTCAAGCATGATTTCCCATTCATAAATCCATGCTGACTCTGTCTGATCCTGCCACTGCTTTCTAAATGCTTTGCTATAAAATCCTTGACAATGGATTTGAGAATTTTCCCCACTACCAATGTTAGGCTGAGCGGTCTATAATTCCCTGTTTTCTATCTACCTCTCTTTTTGAATATTGGAGTGACATCAGCCACCCTCCAATCTTCAGGGACTGTTCCAGAGTCTATAAAATCCTGGAAGATGACCACCAATGTACCCACTATCTAGAGCTACTTCCTTAAGTACTCTGGGATGTAGATTACCAAGCCCTGAGGATTTATTGGCCTTCAATCCCAACAATTTTCCCAGTACCATTTCTCTACTAATATTGATCTCCCTCAGCTCTTCCCTCTCACTAAATCTTGCATCCTCCAACAATTCTGGCTATTGATTTGAGTCCTCTTTTGTGAAGACTGAACCAAAGTATGTATTTTGTTCCTCAGCCATTTCTTTGTCCCTATTATTCATTCCCCAATTTCTGTCTGTACAGGACCTACATTTGTTGAAGGAAAGTTTTTCTCCTGCTCTGATTAACTGATTTTATTTTCTGGACTGTGATTTTGTGAATTCTGTATGTGTTTCATCAGCACAATGAAATGACCATCCTATTCTTTTTTTATTTATGCATACAGATCTGCTGTGAAGGACAACATTATTATCCACTCCAATTTGCCTTTAAGGATGTAGCATTAAGCCACTTTACTTCTGAAGTCAGTGTAACTAAAGTACCCCCACAATACTGATAGATAGGGAGTCCCATGAATTTAATCCAGCAATGACGTATGTTCAAGTTGTAATAATATGTGACTTTGAGGAGAAAATGGAGTTGATGCTGTTCTACTTGCTGTTGTTCTATTAAGTAGCAGAGGTTGCTGGTTTTAAAAGTATTGTTGAAGAAGCCTTTGTG
This sequence comes from Ginglymostoma cirratum, assembly GCA_024137785.1. Classification (NCBI taxonomy): domain Eukaryota; kingdom Metazoa; phylum Chordata; class Chondrichthyes; order Orectolobiformes; family Ginglymostomatidae; genus Ginglymostoma; species Ginglymostoma cirratum. Next base: position 32,042,619 of record JAHRHZ010000058.1, on the reverse strand, counting down.
GGTTTCTGCAGTGCATTATGCAGACAATACATGTTGCAGTAATGGTGCATCAGTGGTGAAGGGAGTGGACAGTGAATGAGTTGCCACTTGAGTGGATTGATTTGTCCTTGAGCTTCCTGAATGTTGTTGCAGCTTCAACTATGTAGATAAGTAGGGAGTATTCCATTGCACCTCCCAGCTTATATCTTGTACATGGTGGAGAGGTTTTAGCTGTCAGAGATGTGCTACTTGGTACAAAATATACTGTCAACAGATAATGAGCTTCATTCAGAGGACATTACAACTCAGTATAATGCTGGCTTCATCTGGATTTTACATATAAAAATATTAAATATTAATATAAAATAGTAAGCAGTTTTCTGAGAAATGATATATTGTTTATGTAATTAAGAAACGACATTCAAATAATATCATTTGTAAATGTGTGTGCTAATTGCCACATGGTGGCGCAAGATGCTTGTACTCAGTACAGTTCCCTTTAAGGCGAGGAAGACAATAAAAGACACTTTTAACACTTCCCGTGGACTAAAAAATAGAGTGTAAAAATCAAACACCTATGTTTGCTACAAAAACAGAAATTGCTGGAAAATCTCAGTAGAACTGGCAGCATTTGTGGCAAGAAATCAAAGATAACATTTTGAGTCGAGTGACCCTTCTTCAGAACTGCCAAATCTGCTGAGATTTTCCAGCAATTTCTGTTTTCATTTCAGGTGTCCAGCATTCGCAGTCCTTTTGGTTTTTTGACCTATGTTTTCTATAGCCTTCATACCTGGCATCTACTTTCACCTTTTTTTCAATCCCCTGGGAGCAGAAGATCCTGCCTGACTCAGGTGGGTGTTTCATTAAAGTATGCCATGGTGCTGTAATGTTCAAAAGACCCTGAAGACAAATTAACAATGTGCAGATTGTTGCGCCTATTGTCACATCATGGAATTTCTTGTAGTTTTCCAATCTTCTTACTGTCTGACATGAATGGCTCCTGCTAGCAGCACGTCATCAGTCTGACATATGAGTCTAATCAATGGTCCCATCCATCAGCCAAGCCTTCAGGTAGCTCTGGGTACATAGCTTTCTCATGCCAGCCTTTTTCCAACATTACTTTGCCTTGCTCAGTCTTTTTTAACCGTTGCTCCATGTAATTCAAGATTTACACATTTTGGGACAATTCATGTCTACTACAAATAAAAATTGAAAGTGCTTGAGAAATTCTGAATTCTGAACAACTTTCTGAAGAAGAATCATTTCAGATTTTTAGCATCTGCAGTATATTGCTTTTATTTTTCATCCCTACCATACATTGGTTTGTGATCCAGATTTAAGGCTCCGTTTTGTGCATTTCATTTTCAGTCATTTCTGGGCTTTGTTCTTTCCTCGCTTCAGTGCTTACCATGACTGAGGAGTTACAGATATCAATAGAACTAACTGTGAAACTCATAATTTTGCCGAAAAAAAAAGTGTTTATTCTGAAGATTGACAAGATTTTTAATTCCAGCGAAGGAGGAATAAGAGACTGTTAAAGAAAGAGAAAAGAGGACATGAGTAAACCAGAAACGACACAAAAAGAGATTGTAAATGTATTGATAGGTATATAGAGGGAGGGGAAGGAGCCTGGTAATGTCACTGATGTAGTATTCCAGCAATCCAGGCTAATGCTCACGGATGTGAGTTAAACTATCACCATGACGGATGGTAAAATGCATGGGGCTGGATGAACACAGCAGGTCAAGCAGCATCATAGGAGCAGGAAAACTTGACGTTTCGGGCCTAAACCCTTCATCAGAAATGGGGGAGGGGAAGAGGGTTCTGAAATAAATAGGGAGAGAGGGGGAGGCG
>JAHRHZ010000058.1:31962031-32040386 GCA_024137785.1 Ginglymostoma cirratum | reverse complement strand
GGAGGGTTTAGGCCCGAAACGTCAAGTTTTCCTGCTCCTATGATGCTGCTTGACCTGCTGTGTTCATCCAGCCCCATGCTTGTTATCTCGGATTCTCCAGCATCTGCAGTACCTTTTATCTCGGATGGTAAAATTGTATTTTAAAAATCCGAATATATTTCTAAGCCAATGGTGACTATATTACCATTGTTGAGTGTTGTAAAAATCCATATAGTTAACTAAAGTCACTTAGGGAAGGAATTCTGCCGTCTTCTCTGTATCCATAGCAGTTATTTTCAATCCACATTAGTGACTTAGGTGAGGGGACTGAGTGTAATAAATCAAAGTTTCTTCATGATAGAAATATCACTAAAAAAAGTAAGTGGTGAAGAGGACACAAAAAGCCTGCAGAGGGATATAGATACATTAGGTGATTGAGCAAGAACTTGGCAGATAGAATACAATGTAGTAAAGTGTGAAGTCATCCATTTTTATCAGAAAATTTTAAAAAGCTGGATGTTTGCTAAAGGGTGAGTGTTTTGGAGATGTTTGCCTTCATAGGGACCTGGCTGTCCTTGTTCATGAATCACTGAAGGTTAACATGCAGGTCTGAGCAAGAACTTAGAAAGGCAATGATATTAGTTTTTGTCACAAAGAGACTGGAATACAAGAGTAAATAAATCTTATTACAGTTATACAAAGAATTGAGATACCACACCTAAAGTACAGTATGCAGTTTTGGTCTCCTTACTTAAGAAAAGATAGGTTGCACCAGTGGGAAGTGCAGTAAAGGTAACTGGGCAGGTACTTAGAATGAGAGTTTGCACTTTGGGATAAATTGAGAAGACTAGATCTATATTACCAAGCGTGTAGATCAATGAAAGGGGATTTAATTGAAAGATATAAAATTATTAAAGGCTTTACAGGATGAATGTGGAGGAAATATTTTCCTTGGCTAGGAAATCTGGAACATTGGTGCACACTCAGTATAAAGGTTGGATAATTAGGACTCAGATTAGATGAAATTTCTTTACGCAAAACTTTGGAAATCTATAGAAGTCTCTATGCAAGAGAGATATCGGTGCCCAATCACTGAGTATCGTCAAGGTGGATGTCGATCAGTTTTGAGTACTAAGGGAATTAAAGCATTTGGAGATAATTTCATAACATATGGTCGGGGTAGAAGTTCAACTTTGAACTTATTGAATGGGAGAGTAGGATTAAAGAGTCAAATGGTCTTCACCAACTCCTATTTATTATGTTCTAATCATTTCCTCAGCTCTCTTTCATGTACATTGCCTACTTTCTTCAAATGCCATTATTTATGGTGGTAGAGATACCTATTTCTTATCTCTTGCAAACTTGCTTCAAATTTGCCCAAAAGTTCCACATTTGATAGAATATTAGTATTCACCAATGTATCCTTCATGAATATCAATTCACAAATTCAAATCGATTCACTTCCTTCAATAAAATCCGTTACATCATTAATAATGGACACATTGGGATTGATTTGGACTTGCTGAATATAACAGTAATGATCTCAAAATCTCAACCATGTGACTGGCAGTTTTATTCAATTACTTGTACCTACTTTGGAAAGTGCTCAGTTGGATACTCTGGACACTTCATAAACATTTGTATGCTTAGAGAACAAAAATTCTTCACTTCCCATGCTCAAACTTTTTGGAGATGGTGCAGCACACGCATATGTCCAGATATTTGCAGACCACATTCCCAAATAGAACAGTCATAGTTTCAGCCAGGTAGGAGCCAAGCAATATAAACAGAGTTCTGCCTGGCTGGAACCCAAGCTACAGCTACGAGAGTCGTACTTGTCTCAGTGTAACAATATCTTTAAGATTTCAGACTTATATACAACAGATGATCACTTTCCTCCTTCATCCCCTAACTTAGAAAGGAGTACAAGCAACTTGATTTTTTTAAATTATCCTAAGATGCATTTGAGATGAAATAGATGCCCTGATGTCCTCTGTGATTTCCTATCAGGTTATGGTGGTAAATTGATGAATTTGATTCACAATCTGGATGGGAATTTAATATAATGCTCCACATTAAAGCATCCATTTAGGAATACTATTAATGATTGACTCTGCATTTCCCACATAACTAATTTGAACCTGGCAAATATTCCTTCCGATTACCCTGCATCAATTCAATTTCCTAACACTGTTGTTCACTGTTACTGAAAGGCTGAGAAACAAAATACTGTTTAAAAAAACAAAACTTTATTTTAACAAATTAACAAAGATGAAACATGATCTCATCCAAGAGACAGTAATAAAAATTTGCATTCTATCACACGTGTACATTTTTGATTGCATTGTCATTTTTTTTTTCTGAATACCAGCTGGGAGAATATGCGTGTATGTTTTTATTGTTGACATACCTTCATCTCTCACCGACCACAAACTTATATGTCATCTCTCTCTCACTGTCTATTTTTTCCAGCTGGCTGAGTGTATTATGTTTGCCTCAATGGGATGTATGAAAATTAGAATTCACCGGATATTTTACTCATCAGGAATTACTCTGAACTTACCGAAATGTTGCCAATAATTCAATATTTCTATAATTGGTGCTATCGTTATAGTTTAATTGCTTGGTGCCTGTCTTCACTCCTTATGTAGTGATTTTGAAAGATAATAATCCTTTTAAATGTGTAAAACACTGCAATACCAGAACAGGCAGATTAAAGTACAAGATTAATATTGTATTTAATTTAGCTTTTAGGCTCATCTGAGCACTGAGAAAACAGTGAAGCAATTGTTATGACTATGATGCCAATAGTTGTTTGTACTATTCAGTATTTTTATTTGTAGTTTTTTAGTCTTGATCAAATGCACAAAGGCCAATATTTAGATTAAAAAATGTACAGAGAAGATGGAATTGATAGCTCTAAGACATTGAAAGGATGGGGATAAGACTATTTAGCAGTTAAATTCAAGGGTAATGTTTTTAAATTTGGTGCACTGTAATACAGTGAATGAGGATGGATTAACAAGCACAGAGGTGGGGGTGAGTGGAGCTTAGTATGAGGCATCGAATGTGAAGCAGAGTTGAATAAGTTGGAGACGATGGATGATGAATGGACAACAAATCAGCAATGAGACTACAGACCTTGACAAAGGTGTGTATAAGAATGTCAGCAGCAGAGGTCTCAGGTATAGGCAGAGACAACATCAAGAATGTAGGAATAAGTGAAAGTCAGGGTCAAACAGGATGCCAATATTGTGAATATACTGAGAAGCTGGTTAAGAAAATGAATGAAGAAGAATTTGCAGTCGATAGTATAGAAAATAATCTCTGTCTTTGGAGGATTAAGCTGTGAGCATTAGATTTTGGACAACTAATCTGACAGTAGAGTGGAGGTTACTGGTTTAAATGGTTGGCAGAAAGATTGACTTGATGGCATTCAAGTTGTTTGTAGCAAACATGCCTTGTTTATAGAAACTATTTATTGTAGAACAATTTGTGAATGAGGAAAAGAAGGAAGCCAAGAATAACTCACTGGGGACTTCAGAGGTGATAATGCCTAGGAAGGTAGACAAGTCAGTAACAGACAATAATTCAAGCAAGGCAGGAGTGCTGATATACAGAAATGAGAAAATGCAAGACAATTTAACTACTTGAGACAACAAAGAAGATGTATTAGAAAGAGGAGTCTTGAACTTGAGATCATAGTTTCAAAATAGAGAGTCTCCCATTTAAGACAAAGATGAGGAGGAATGTATTGTTTTAGGGAATCCTTAATCTTTGGAATTATCTACCCCAGAAAACAGTGGAGGCTTGTTCATTAAATATATTGTAGAAGGATTGTAGGGTTTTAGGAGCCAGGCAGTTAAGTAAATTTAGAGCACAATCGGATCAACCAGGCTTGAGCGGCCTAGTGACCTACTCCTGCTCCTATGTTTTATGTACTTCAGTAAACTTAAACTTTCATTACTGTAGACATGCATGAGAAAAATAAAATCTGAAAATTTGCTTATGCTACAGATGGAAAAATCTAATTTGATTCTCACAAATCTCAAACTTGCTAAAATGAAATCCTATTACGTGCAACAGGTGAGACAGAGCAAAATATACACGATAACCAATTTCACACAAAATAGCAAACAGGATGAAAACCAGATAATTTAATAATGGATCCGCTGCTCGAAATTACTATCCTTATAGTGAAGACAGAACATCACTTTCACTAGAGTAAGGGGAATACTGAATTCACAGTATCTCTGGGTGGAATTTTATAGGGGACTGAGTCACACGGCTGATGATAAGATGTGTGGCAGAATCAGGCTTTGAGCGCAGCAAGGACCATCTTGATATCAAGATCTTTATCATTCATTTTTTTATACCAGGACAAAATTCTCACTCGGAGTGGTAAAATACCAATTGATGGGGATTATTAATTGTTAAGTGCCTTGTTAACACCACAAGTCATCTCATTGATATTCAGACTTTCATCTTGCTAAATGCACAAAACAAACAACATCAAGAAAAGGCAGTAAGGACACCAGAGTGTGCATCTAGCATATTCAAGTCACCATTTTCTTTGAATGACCTCCATGTTCGACATTAGGCAACAACATCCTAGAGCAAAATATTAGATGGCAGCTCACCATTACACTTGCAGCCCATTCATGAGGCACAGACTTGCATTGCAGTGTGCACCAGTAACTAGCAATAAGAAGGCTATAACAGGGACAATTTATGCGCACAGACAGCCATCCAACTCAAAGACTGGAACCAGGCTACATCTCACATTGGACTTGCTCATTTTGCACCTACTTGTATGTCATCCATGCCAAGCCTTGCCTTGCTTTGCCTCACCTTACCTTGCCATGCTATGCCATGCCATGCCATGCCTGTTATATCATTAGCAAGTTAGCTAGGGTGAAGGCTTTCATTGCCACTGTTTAAGGAGCTGGCTAATGCAGACACACAGGCACACTGCTATACTTCTATTGAATAGTCCCGGAGGGAATGGAGCACATCTTGTTGTATGGTACACAAAGAGTCAATCTAACCCCTACAGCATTGCTAGCTGCCTGCATAGCAAACACACTACACATTCATTCAACTAAATGGCCATGTCTGACATTGGTAGTGGATAGTGCTCAGTCTACTCAAAGAGGACCCCTGTTGGGCCAGGGGGTCCTGGTACTGTCAGTCAGGAGCACAGTTCATACACAGTCCAGGGACTTTGAAGTGATCATGCTCATATTCAAGGGATCTTTCCAAGTACGTTCAGGGACTGTTAATAGGTCAGTCCTATACGACCACAAGCAGCAGTGAGTCCAGAAGTATTCTTGTGTATCTGGTGCATTTGAGATTCCAGGGGACTTACAAGACTGGTTATTAGGGGACAAGGGCTATTTGCTGAGACTAGGGCTCATGACATCATTGCACAACACTCTGACTGATGCAGAAGACAATTATAGTGCTGCCCATGCTTCTGCTGGGGCCATGATGAAGCAAAATATAGGACTGCTAAAGATGCAGTTCAACTGTTTGGATGAATCTGGGGTGGCAGCCCTCGAGTATAGTCTGGATAGAGTGTGCCCATCATCCTGTTGCTTTGCACAATTGTAGCTGGCAAAGAGGCAATATTCTGGATGCAAAGGAACACTGAGAACATGACCAATCTTCTGACAAGGTAGACGAGGACTTTGAGGAAGAGGAAATTAATGTTGTCTCAGGCATGAAAAGCCAGATGAAACCTCATTGATACCTGCTTCCAATAGATGAGAGCTGCATACAGCAAAGTTTTGACTGTAGAAGTTTTTGTCATGGTGCCAAATCTGTGTGGCATTGTGGTACACAGTTCAGTAACTGCTGGCTTCGTTTCTGCTCCATTTTCCTTTCTGTAAATGAAAGTTCACATTTTGTGTTTGCAGTTATCCAATTATTACCTGAAAGTGACATTCCCCTTCTGAACAATGACAAGCTGCAGATCTCCAATGGTTTTGGCAGGAGAATAGTGCTGACTTAGATGGTGTTTGCACAGCATGTAACCTCAGGACAGGTAAAGTGTGTGGCCTGCTGGCTAAATAGTAACTAGACTAAGAGATGGGCACACACACACAAACACACACACACACACACACACACTCTCTCTGTCTGTCTCCCTCTCACACACACAGTCCCTCTCTCCCACACACATACTCTCTCTCGCACACGCACACACAAGTGAATCTATGGGGTGAATGTATATTTGGAGATACATTCTATTTTGTTCAAAAAGCACATAATTTATAGACAATGTGACATTTTATAAATTCCTGCTTTAGAAATAAAACCAGTCTGACTCCAAACCAAAACACAAACAGATTCTAAATAAGGCCTTACACCTAATATTACTTGTCTGACCTAAAATATAACCTCTTCTTTACACTGATAAAACCTTTAGTTCTCTCAGGACAGTGGCCGTTGAAATAAATTCAGGGATTTACATATACATATTAATCAATTCAAACCTTCTAACTGCTTAAAGATTTAACAATGTCTTAGATTTGTTTAATACATCCTCATCAGTGGTGTGACTCTTTGATCTTTTACTTCTAAATTCTGTGTCTGATACTACCTCTCTCACTAACACCTGAAGAAGGAGTAAGACTCCGAAAGCTTGTGTTTTCGAATAAATCTGTTGGACTACAACCTGATGTCGTGTGACTTCTGACTTGTCCATCCCAGTCCAACACCGGCACCTCCACATCATCAAAGAGATGCATTCTTAGTAATGACACTGCTTTCATTGGAGGCAATAAATCTTTTTTCGTTGATCAAATTCTGTGACATAATATCTTACTGAGAAGGGATATTTTCATTTAAGCATTTCTAATACTATTACTACTATTATCGTAATATTTCTTTACTTCAAACTGAGGCATGATCCAAGTGATAGTTGTATGAGAATTGTCTCAACACCAAGCTTCTAAATTACAAAATTGGCGTAAAAATCATTCTAGTCTTTGTGTCCTCAAAACCAGTGCTCTTTTAGTTACTTAAAATGAATCTAATAGTTCTAAAAAGATGTTCTTGTCATTCCACTAAAGATAACAAAAAAGTCAAAAACTTCAGCAGTTTTATTATGTTGCTATAGATAGGAACTAGAGGAATCTAAGTCATTGCTCAACAGTGTACAAAATATATAAGTTGATTTTCAGCTAATTATTAGGATAATTGCCAAATCCGAAGGAGATTACATCCAGGAGGTTACATTTTGTGATTATAATTCACAAATTGTTTGAAAGGCATTCCACAAGATTTCCTCTCTGGGGTATTAGGTACAGTATAATAACTTTTGTCGCATAAGTTTCTTTCCTGTGCATTTAACTTGGTTTTGTACAAAAAGAGAAGCCTCAGACTTAATTCATGTTGGTGATATGCTGTGAACTGTACAGTATACGTGAAATACAACAGGAGCGAAACAAGTTGAGTATGGTGGAGGCAGGTCCTAAGGTAATGCATGAAGTTAGTACCTATGCATTGGATGGAAAATATGGAATGGGTATGATAGACAAGCATTATTTACAAGAATTCTGGCATTGACTAAACTCATGACACTTTAGAACCTTTACATCTGCATGAAACTAAGAGTTAGCGGCTTTTAAACAAATGAGCCATTGCTAATGTCAAGATCAAACAGAATATTTGGTTTACAGACTAGTATTTAACCATTTTTAAGTTGGTGTTAAGATACTGACTTCCCACTGCAGTACGTAGATACTGTAGATACAGTACGTAGAGCCATATTTGGCAGGAAGAATAGAAAAGCACTATATTATTTAAATAATAATGATTGCAGAACATGGTGGTACAGAGGAACTTACAATGTCTGGTGTATGAATTACAATATGTTGTTATGCAGATAAGAACAATTTATTAGGAAAGAAATGGAGTATTGATGTGAGGAGTAGAATATAAAATTATGGAAGTTTTACTTCAGATGAAGAGGGCCTTGTAAGATCACATCTGATGTAATCTGTACAGTCATGAAACTTTTTAGTTGAAAAAGGATATCATCGAAGGAGAAACAGTTCAGATAATGTTAAACATATTGGTCTTTACCCATTGGAATTTAGACAAATGAGAGGTGATCTTATAGAAACGTAAATGATTCTGAGAGGGCTGGAGAAACTGGATACCGGGAGGACTGTCCAAAAGTTGGAATTTGTTGCCCAAGAAACAAAGCTTAAGTACGCGTCCAACGCATTGGGTGCAAATTGCGCGTGAAAAATAACAATCGAGTGGACGGGTGCAGGGTCTCGGACTTATAAACTGGATGCCAGCTCCTATCATAACCTTAACATGGGTGTGAAATGAAATCACTCTTCACATACGTCGATACACCAGCTTGTGGAATGTGACTCCTACCTAAACCTGTTAGAATCTAGAATCCCTACAACGTAGAAGAAAGTAGGCCATTCGGCCCGTTGAGTCCACACCAACCCTCCAAACAGCGTTATCCCCGTAACCCTGTATTTTCTCATGGTGAACCAACCTAGCCTACACATCCCTTAGCATGATCGGCAATTTAGCATGGCCAATCCATCTAACCTGCACATCTTTGGACCTTGGGAGGAAACCCACACAAACACGGGGAGAATGTGTAAGATCCAAACAGACAACCAGCCCAGGTCGGCATTGAACCCGGTGCCTAGCGCTATGAGGCAGCAGGGCCGAACCACTGAGCCACTGTGCCCAGCTAAAGCTATCACCTCTATGGGTGTCGTTTTAACTCAGTTGGCTGGATGGTTTGTTTGCAAAGCAGTGTGATGCTTATAGCGTCGGTTCAATCCCTTTACCGGCTGAGGTTACCAAGAAGGACTGCACTTCTCAACCTCTCCCCTAGGCTAAGGTATGGTGGTCCTCAAGTCAAATCAGCACCCAATGGTCTATGGCAAAATAATGGCGACTTGACTTGATCATCTCTGTACTTTGGGGAAGGTAACGCTAGTCTTTTTCCAGTTGGGACTGACCAACAATTGCTGCTGCCCTTGCCAGCCACGTTCCGATAAACGAGTAAACAAAATCATATTTTATTCAGCTTTCGTTTCCCCCTCACCCTGCACAAGTATTACTCTTTAATTTAAAATGTACAAAAATAACATTTGTTACTTAAAATGTCGTTGGGAACGCATTAATATTCACATTAATTATTTACTTGGCGCAACAAAGATTTTGCCTAAAACCCGTCGAACATTTTCAGTTTCATAAGAATTAGACGATTTGAGCATGTCCTTGCCTAAGAATGTCTGGCCAAATATCTGTCTGCATGAGCAGAACAGCAAACATGTTCAATAATGCCATCTGAAGATTGCCGTCAATGACACAAAAGCCTCTGTCAGACACCCTGAGCGGTTGTGGCTCCATAGCCACTTGAGGTGAAACTAGAACTGAGAGCAGTAGCTGAGGATGAAAATGCAGGGAGCTTCCCAGATCCCACCGGATTCTGCCTTTCGCTGAACGAAATAAAAGGTCTCAACAATCATCAATCAATCGGATTATAAGTGAAATAAACGATTGAGCCCTTTATTTATAAACAATGTACAACGGTCGTTATTTCGTAAAAACAACTGATTCGGATGAGAACGGAGCAACCTTCTAACTACCGCCGTTGGCTTCTTTATTTAATAGAATTGAACAATATAATTGCAGCTCATTTAATTTAAAACTGAGAGTGCAAGCAGATATACGACGTTGAGGGCAATAACTTCGTTTGTGATTTTTATTTCACCACTTTTGTACCTGTAGGCTGGACAAAAGATGCTCAGTGATTTGCTAACTCTAGATATTAACAATTTGATCGAAAGTTTGGCGAATTAAAAGTAGGATTAATTTTAAACATTGGTCATTGAATGAAAGTACTACGTATGGGGATGTGTACACATACGTAAGTTCTGAAGCTTCTTGTTTCTTTATCGATTTACATTAGAATTATTTAACGGCATGTCTCTCATAAGCTTTCCCAGGAATATTTACGTTCTTTACACTAACGCTGAACCGCCACATACCCAAGGCTACAAAATTAAAAGTTAAATCCATTATATAAGGACCTGCCCCAGGCAGATCACAACTACTATGTGATATAAGTGCAAGTTTTTAATGTTGTAAACTTTATTACGTTCAGGAAAACCTTTTTCTATCTCTCTAAGCAATCTGAGGACATTGTAAACAATGACAGGTCTGCATTAACCAGGTGTTATAAAACAAAGACAGTGCCATCTTCAGTGTAATTAAAAAAAAACAATTGTCACCACTATAGACAATCGGATTTCGACCCGTGCCCAATTCGAACAGCGGCTTTGTTGTTGTGTAAATCCTTCATAACTATTTTTATTGAGCAAATTACAGATTGACAAGAACGACCTACTCAGAGGAAGTGATGCCTTAAATGTAGCATTCAAAAATGCCATTAAAGGACAGCAATTTCGAATTAAATCGTCAATATTACCCATCTGACGTATTTTCATAAATAACATAAAGAACTGGGGATACTCTTTGTCAGACTGGACGTATTTCCATTACTTTTAAATTGAGTATTTAAGAAACAATCTCGTGTAACGACTTTTTATTTGTTTTACTGTCCTTATTTCGTTTCTTACTAGTTTCAGCTACACCCGGGTTTAATTTGCAAACTCATACCTACAGGCAGGAACACAAAGCTATTTTAAATTCCACATTATTCACTATCTGGTTTGCTACGGGTTATTAAAACAAATGATTTCCCATCCAAGAAGAAACAGGAATGCCTGCAGCTCTGTTACTTTGATTTTCTCCGTAAATGTAGCTCTCTGATAGACAACTGGCTCACAAAACGGATTGACCATACTTGATTCAAGTTTCTTCACTGCTCCGAGTGGGAGCTCAGGTTTGTGGGCAGGAAGAATAACATTATCTGAGGAAGGGTCAAACGGACCCAAAACATTGACTCTAATGTTTCTGATGCTGCAGACCTGCTGAGCTTTTCCAGCAACTTCTGTTTTTGTTCCTGATTTACAGCATCCGCAGTTCTTTCGGTTTTCATATTTTATATTATGCTGTCTGGGAAGAAGGTATAGTCGAAAGTACCATTGCTGTCTGTCCATAAGCAAAATGAGGCCTCTTTTGTGGTTCTAAGCAAAGTTTCTAATACACCGTCTTAAGGGTGTGTGTTTCCAAAATAAATCACCAATTTCCTTTCACGTAAAAAATCCAGTATTTATTTTGTCGTCGTTTCCGATAAGACCTAATTTTTTTAAAAAAAAAAAGTGTTGCATCTAACGCAGCTGTTACACAAACACAACGATAAATATTTTCTCGCTGAAACACATAAAAAGTACCACACAGTATTCGGTGAAACTGGGTCTGGAACGAAATTTGTTGACAATTGGTGACAGATATGTATCTTTCCCTGACAAAACAATCCTGTTTGTACTGAAATGTACGTTCTTACAGTGATGAGCAAAATTCTAGTGTGAAAACACAACGATACTGTTTAATTCGTGGAAGGATAGAAAGACGCTGAACTTTGGCGCTATAGTTCGGAATAAATATATAAAAGAGCTAACCTCGAGTCGTTTTGTGGAAAAAGAATGTCAGTTTTACTGCTTCTCTCCTAAAAGCAAACATTCTACATGAATCTTTCAAGTCCAGGCGCATAATTGGTTTGCCTCATATACGAGGTATTGCCATTGAACTGAGTAAGCCCATTCACCTGATGGCTGGACAAAGCCAAAAGCTGGTCAGCATGATCGGAACAGCTATTTGCTCTCATGGACGGTATGGCGAGCCGATTTGCAGGACAATACATCTGGGTATGATTGGGCGAGTAATTGGCCTGGGACATGGCTAAATGGGGAGGGGATGTAGAATAGGAATAGGTCATGTTGGAAGTCACGCTGTTGGAAGACCTGTTCAACATGGCCCCCATCCCAGTGGGGCTTACGGGCTGTGACTGGAAACTATCTGTCCCACCAACTGAACAACTGGCCATCGTTCCGAGCTCCCCATTTCCGTGAGAGTTCAAATCAATGCCTGACGAGGCCTGCAGGACAGACTGTTGACTAATGAGATTGTCGATACTGAACATCCTGTGCTGAGCCTGGCTCACTGCTGAGCTTTGGTAATGATGTAACACGGCTGGATGATGGGGAGCAGCGTGCACTTGGGAACTGTAGCCAGAGCCCATGCTCGGATATAGTGGATTGGGGTAAGAGGGCCGCCCAACTGGGGGTGGAGTGAAAGCGCTGGAGTTTTGCATGTAGCCTGGGTAGGTGGTGATGTCTGATCGCTTGAAACGTTTCCTCCGCCGTAAAAAGCTCCCGTTATCGAACATGTCTTCAGCTGCCGGATCCAAGGTCCAGTAGTTGCCCTTCCCCGGGCGGCCAGGCTCACGGGGAATCTTGACAAAGCAATCATTGAGAGTCAGGTTATGTCGAATGGAATTCTGCCACTTCTTGGAGTTTTCCCGATAGAATGGGAACCGGTCCATGATGAACTTGTAAATACCTCCAAGGGTGAGCTTCCTTTCAGGCGAGTTGGCAATGGCCATGGCGATCAGTGCGATATAACTGTAAGGGGGTTTCCCACGTTGGATAGGACGCTTCCTTCTCCTACCAACAGAGCTCGGTAACAGGCCCTCAATATCGCCCTTGTTCCCGTCATCTCTCTCTGCGCTCGGGCTGTTGCTTCTCGGCTCCGATTTAACCATCACCTCCTCCTTACCCGGAGAACTCAATGACACATCCGCCGAGCTATCCAGCGGACTCGAAGCGCAGGAAGCTTCGTTGGAGGACTGTTGGCACTCTGCAGTCATGCTGCAAATGCCGGTAAAGTAGGAAATATCGGCGAGATTCATAAACTGCAGCCTGGGGTTTGCCCTGTGCACAGTCGGCTGTTAGGTTCACTGTTCGGGAGAGTGGCGATCAGGTGCTGAACTGACGCCACCTGGCTTATATGTCAGAGCTAAAGGAGTCTGGCGCCACCCTATTTACCCTCATTGTGTCAAAGCTTTGAAATGAGCGTGCCCACCCACCTTCCCCAAAATCTCTTCAACTAGGTACACAAAATAATAGCAATCCCGCTTAAAGAGTGATTTGGATCTTTGCTGTTGAATTCAGTGGAAGTAGCCATCACGGACAGTTGGTAGAAAGTTTACAAAGATGGTCGGTGATGTGTGAATGAAGCTGCTGTACGGTTGGATAATATTGATTCTACAGTTCTACTTACTAGCTCTAATGTGTGCACACAGCTTCTTAAATGATGTACTGTGCATTCTAATTATTGTATTAAATGCATTTTGTGTTGTTTTAACTTGACTGTAATTAACGAGTTGACTAAATAAATATTTACCTAAATCCTTGGAATCTTGACCCATTGGAAGGACTGCTGTGCTGATTGCAGCAAAATTACACTGTCCTCTACTTTCACGTTAAAAGTTATCCATTGCCAAACCACACCGAGATTATATCATCATTTAGCAGGCAATCCGTGGAATTCTTTCGATGAAGGTTGGATATGACTTAATGTACGGGAGGTTCATTTACCGTGTTAGTTTTACCAGGTCTCCCCTAATGAAAACGAAACGTAGCCTTAAAACGGAATTAAAGTTTTACATTTCAGAATCTGAAAAAAAACCTTTCCACTTCCTTTAACACTTCAGCAATGAATTCAATAATTACAGATGTTATCTGAAGGACACTTGTGGGCACTATTTCACCCAGAGTACTGGAGGCTAATATTAAATAAGGTTAGGCAGCTGCAGAGAGATGAGATTTTATTCGATTCTACATCGAGACGAAAAGGAAGCTTTGGCCTCAGAGCTTGATTTAGTTTGAAACTGAGAATAAAACAGTGGAACAAATGTATTTTAAAATTCTCGCGGAAAATAAGACATGTTAGACAAATGAAAGACGCGATTTTAAGTATTTATACTAATTACGCTCAATAGTTGAAGTTGAATTTGGTTGGGGCTGTATGTGTGAATGATCAATACCATTCCTCCCTACTACAACAATTTAGCTACAGCACGGATAATATTTATTTTAAAATGCAACATCTTGGATCAGGCAGAATTAAACAAGGAATAGAGTTGGGAGAAATCACAAATTAAAAGCGAGTTTCGTATATGTAAACTATGTAGAGATTTCAAAGCAGATTATCCGTTTCCTAATCAGAAGCAACACGGGCTGGTGAAACCAGTAACAATTGGGGCTTGCTGCGATGCACAGCTTTCAGCATTTGGAGACAATAACTTCCGGCGTTTTGCCTCGGTTTATGCCGGGGATTGTTGTCTCTGCAAAGTAACTAGTTTTACAACGCGGCCTCGTTTCAGCAGGGAAACATTCAACATGGATGGTTCCTTCTTAAAGCAAGTCTTCCCTTTTAACTGCGCGGATGGTGCTGTGCGCTGACTTGCTGTTTCTCGGGTGGATTATCCATCTGCTCGTCCAAAGACCAAAGACCAGTCAATCGCAAGGCGTTTGGATCAGGCCACCCTGCTCCAGGGAGTTCGAGTGACCGGTGTGTGCCTGGAGGAAGGCGGCTGCTGGCTGAGGTGAAAAGCGAGACCTGGTGTCTGAAGAACACATTTCGGAGTCACATTACAGTAAAACACAGAAGAATTTTCGAAACGTATGCTTAAAGATATCTAGGAGATAACCCGGTACAATTGAGCTGAATAGTTTGCGTTCAATTCATTTATAGGTTCTCGAAATTTAAATACTTGCACTTTACACGCATAAATAACGGAACATATACAATGAATTGTAAACAGATTGTTGTTTATTATATCTAACCTGTGATGTAGTACTGCAGACATTTAACCTTTTTTTTCCCCCAGTGAATGTGGTCGATTTTTAATTCAGGTTTCCAACATTGGTATCATTTTATTTTCGTATCAGGTAAGACCTATCGAATATTTCATGAGAAATAAAACCAAAAAACAGGAAACGCTGCAGCAACTCAGCATATCTGGCAGTATCTGTGCAGAAAGAAACCGAATTAACATTTCGAGCCCGATTCGACGCTACTTCGGAATATTTAATCGGGCTGTTAGTGAAACTTTCATTTCTTCCATCCACAGGAGGAAGCAATGTGTTCCCCCAGCAGCTCACCGAGTCAAAATATCACACTGCGCAGCAATCCAGCGAATATAATCAGTGTAAAAGAAATTCCTTAAGTTATATAAATATAACGTCTAAATAAGAACATTTAAGCATTAACGATATTGATTCCAGTCAGAAAACCACGGTGCGTCTTAAGTCCACGATAAGGCGTTGAAGGATAACGGACAAAATGCTTTCGAACTATCAGCTATAGCATATAGTCCAATGGAAGGCATCAGTTTTACCTACAGAAAGTGATTTCATATATTGCCGTAGGGCAGGAGTTAATAACATTGAGCTATCTTATCTGAGCACATATTATCTGAATCCATATATCATTTTTGTCGAATTTGAAGAG
The DNA here is from genome assembly GCA_024137785.1 of Ginglymostoma cirratum. Lineage (NCBI taxonomy): Eukaryota > Metazoa > Chordata > Chondrichthyes > Orectolobiformes > Ginglymostomatidae > Ginglymostoma > Ginglymostoma cirratum. The sequence continues at coordinate 32,024,939 of JAHRHZ010000058.1, read as the reverse complement.
GCTTCTGTTTGAATGATTCCATACACCAGTGAAACAAGAAACTGATGCTAGTGGGTTGGGAGATAATTGTTGCCAAACAATTTCGAGATTAAAATGGTTAAATGCCAATAAATACATAATGCGGAATCAATTTGCTAAAATACTGACATTTCTGATGTTGTCATCCTGAGACATATCATTTGATTGGAGAGGTTCGAGTGGGGATGTTAGAGGATCAATATTTGGACTTGTGATTTTTATAAATTATAAATACAAATGGCTGCATTCTTGCAGTCCCTGTTGTAATAGCAGCAGGAAAAGCTACAATGAGTAAGTAGCATTTGTTAAATATCTTACTTTTCTTGGTATCCATTCAAATTTCTCACCTATGTATGGAAGTAATAGTAATTCTTTGGACGGATTTGGGCTTTATGGAACATAAACAGTTTACTTTAAGGGAATAACATCAAAAAAATCTGAAATTTCCAAGTACATTTCTAATAAAATATACACAGGGCTTCCCTTTGGACAAGATTTTATGACAGGAACATTATAAGTTGAATATTAAAGGTACTTTTTGTTGGCTAAATGTGTAACAAACTTGAATATCTTAGTTTTGAAATTTTACTTTTGAATTGTATCAGTAATGGTATCAGTTTATGTGATTTTACACAGTGGATCCACGCTTACAATTTTTAGGGGGAATTACAATTTGCTTGTAAACTGTTCAAAAATGATTATTCTGCAACATTTATATTGGTTATCATATTATGGCTTCTAATTCTATTTTGCCTTTAATTGGGAAGATTATATAGGTTATATAATATATAATATATAATTATATAATATATGTATATTATAATTACTTTTTCCTTAATCCTAAAGATCTTTTACAGCTCACCCCTCCGACCTCATGTCAAGTGAGAAGAGCTACAGGCAGTGCAGTCTTTCAGGTAGGTATAATCTCTCAGTTCCGATGCATCTCTAACAGGTATTTTAGAACCTTTTTCAATCCCTTTTACTATCCCATTTATAACATGAAGACCAGGAATTATTTACAGTGGCCCATGTGTGGTCTGGACGATATTTGTTGCAATTTTGAGGTAAATTACATCACTGTAGAAGTGAAGTTAAATTGTATTAACCTGCACCATTAATATAAGTGATGATGTGGAGGTGCTGCTGTTGGATTGGGTTGGACAAAGTCAAAAATCACATGACACCAGGTTATAGTCCAACAAGTTTAATTGGACACGAGCTTTTGGAATGTTGTCCCTTCCTCAGGTATAATGAGGTATTCAATACACAGAATTTATAAGTAAAAGATCAAAGGATTATACAACGGATGCAAATGTATTTAATAACCCTAAATTGGCTGGCTGACTCCCTCCTGTTACACCCTTAATTAGTTAGGAAGATGATGCAGGTTTCGATTGATTTGTGTTTCTGTTCCCCTAAATTCCTTTGCTTTTTGACTCCATTTAGACACTCGTTTTCCAAGGAAAGACTCTGTCATCTCCCAAATGCAGCATTTACCTAGTACTTAAATAATCCCAGGATTTTTAAGCATTAGTCTATTCTGATTGATTGATTGTTCTTTGTGAGGAACTTTTTTGCCATGAATCCTCATGTTACTTGGTTGGGCAGAAAAGTTTCAATGTTCGTTCTATATCCAAAGCTAGAACACAACAGTCATTGAAATATTTGCAAATGAAATGCATTAAAATAGTAAAAAGGAACACAAAATTGTAAATACATAATGTACCACAACAAAAGCCAATGCCTTTGGGAGCTTTTATATAATGCTCCAGTCACACAACAACATACAATAAATGTTGAAAAAAGGCTCTGTCATAAAATTCGGAATTACACAAATGAAATGTAAAACATATTTAATTATAATAGTTTAAATGAATGGGATTTTCTGAAGGTTTGAAAAATGATAATGATAGATGTTAAACTTTCAGTTCTTCAATGAGTGATTTTAATCAATGTTTTAATTTCTGTGTGGAAAAGCTTGCAAGAAAGCTGTTTAGAGAGTTCATTTGACACATCCTCCAAAATAAATGTCATATTGGACATGAAATCTTAAGTACATTTTTGTCTCCAGACCTGCTGAGTTTTTCTATCACTTTCTGTTTTTAACTCCAATGTCACTCTTGTGTCTTTGTGAGCAGAACTGGTATGTACCAAACCCAATATATGATATGATATGATCACATTTACTTTGTGGAGTAGCCAGCGGTATCCCATTTAGATCGTAAAGCTCTAGAATGTTGTTAAGGCCCATAATCTCTGCAGTATCCTGTGCTCTCAGTTTTGTATTGATATCATGTGGACTGAATCAAATTGGCTTTGGACTGGCATTTGTGATGTTGGGAACCTCAGGAGGAGGCCAATATGAATCATTCACTCACCACTTCTGGCTCAAGATTGTTATAATACTTCAGCCTTGTCTGTTACGCTGATATTCAGAGCTCCACTATAATTGAGAATGGGGATATTTGTGGAACCTCCTCCTTCGATTAGTTATTTAATTATTTATGATTATTCATGGCTAGACATGGCAGGCTTCTACAACTTAGATCCGATCCACTGGAATGAGAACAGGACGAAGTACCCAATGCGTGATATCATAACACATTTACTGTGTGGAGTAGCCAAGCAGTTTTCCATGTACATTGCACTGCTGCTTTAGGAATGCCCTGTTATATGGATTATGCTCTAACTTTAACTTCAAACTTGTGGATGTCATTGAATACATTCAAGACAGCAATCAATAGATTTGTGAACTTGTTATGACTGTGCGATCACTTCTTGCATGTTGCTTCTGCTGTTTGCCATGCAAAACAGCACATTTTTAGATATGTCCTCGTCTGATCTTCCTTGAACCTGAATTGGCTCCCCACTTCTTGGTAGTGGTATGGTGAGGATTTGCTGGAACATGAGATTCCAGATTGGGATTGAATACAGTTCTGCTTCTGCTGATGGCCCACTGTGACTCATGGATGCCGAGTTTTGAGTTGCTGGATGTGTTCAAAATGTATCTCATTTATCATAGTGGTAGTGCCACACAAGATGACAGAGGGTATCCTCAATGTGAACTCAGAACTTTGTTCCCAAAGGAGTGTGCGGTGGTCACTCCTAGACGGATCTGCAGCCAGTACATTGGTGAGAAGATAGTGAAATTGATCTTTACTTACTTTGGTACCCTTGCCATTATAAACATTCACTCAGCCTGAAAAATATCCATCATCCATTGCTCTCTATTTCCCATCCCTCAGCCAAATTTGTATCAATGTTGCTGTGTATTTTATTCCATGAGATATAACTTTTTTCATAAGCCTATTTTGTGACACTGTGTCAAATGTCTCTAGAAGTTCATGTAGACCACATCAACAGCATTTCCTTCATTAAACTTCTGTTACCTCCTCAACAAACTTCAGCAAGTTAGTTAGACGTAATTTTTCTGTGACAAACTCTTTTGAATTAACCCACCTTTTATCATCAATTAATCCTATCCTGAATAATTGTTTCCAGAAGTTTGCTCACCACCAAAGCAGGATTGATTTTTTCTAAAATTGCTGGAATTATTTTGACAATTTTGTTTGAACAAGGATGAAATTCTTCAGACCTCCAGTACCACCTCTGTGTTCAACGAAGTCTGAAAGATTGTCCCTGCATCTTCCATTCACTTTCTTCAATATCCTTGGATGCATTTCATCTGGTCCTTGTGTCTTATGAACTTTAAGTACTGATAGCTTATCCAATATTTCCTTCTCATCAATTTTAAACCATTCTAATGGCTGATTTTTCTATCACCATGGCCTGGCCAGCATGCAGGTAAAGACACATTCAAAGTGTTAATTTAACACCTCTACCATGCCTGCTGCCTCCATTTGTAAATATTCTTTTCGTTCACTAATTGACATACACATCCTTTTAGCATGTTTTTACTGTTCATGTGCCTACAGAAGACTTTGGAATTTCCCCATCAGTTAGCCTTTTTCATATTCCTTCGTTGTTTTTCTCATTTGCTTTTACACCCTTCGTCTAAATGTTCCATATTCAGCTTCGTTCTCAACTAAATTTTCTACGTAATACCTGTCATAATATATTTCTTTACTTTTCCTTCCTTAACTTAATTTTGATCTCATTCATCATCCAGGGAGCTTTGAACATGTTTGTGTTACCTTTTCCTTTTGAAGGAATATATCTTAGCTGTGCCTGAACCATCTCCTCTTTGAAGGTTCAGCTAGTGTTTTTCCTGTCAACCCTTCATTCCACCTTTTTTTTTTATCCGTTCCCATCTCTGCTGCACACCTTGTAACAAGAAATATTTAATCCCCAATACTGTTCTCCTTTGATCCAGGTCTCAGTTATCATCACAGCATTATGCTTCCAGATGGAAATCTATGTCTATATTTTGACAGTTTCATTATCTATACACCGTACAATCACATACATGTAGAATGAGTCTGATTTCTCTCTTCCTCTGAATTCCCATACCTACTTACTATTTCTTTACTCTATTGCTATCAGTCTCTCCCAGTATTTTGTGCATGTAATATGCTCTAATGTTCTCTCCTCATGCCCACACCCCTGCAGTGTTAGTTTAAACACTCCCCAATAGGACTAGCAATATGTCTCACAAGCAAATCAGTTCTAGCTCTGTTTAGATTAAGATCTGGCTTTTTTAGGTGCCAGATCTCCCAGAGCTAATCCTAGTGTTCCAGGAATCTAAAGACCTCCCTGCTGCGCCAGCTTTCCACCCATGCACTCATCTGTCTTATCTTCCTATTTCATTTGCACATGACACTTGCAGGAACGTAGAGCTTACTGAGATCCTGCTTGTCAATTTTGTATCTAGCTTCCTAATTTCTGATTGCTGGACCTCATTGCTCTTCCTACGTATGTCATTGGTTCCAATATAGATCATGAAATTGGCTGTTCACCTTCCTCCACAAGAATGTCCTTGACCCATTCTGTGACATTTATTACTCTAGTGCTGGAGTGGCAACATACCTTCCTGGAGACATGTTGACAGCCACAGAAACTGCTCTCTGTTTTCTTAAGCAAAGAATTCCTTCTCACACCTCTGTCCCACTCAACCTCCTTCCCTCCTGGACAGTTGGGCCACCTGTGATGCTATGTACTTGGCTCCTGCCCTCACCAGTATTCAGAATAGTCAATAGTGAAAGGGAATTATGAGGACTCCTGCACTACTTGCCTATTTCTTTTGGGCAGCCCAGAGGTCACTATTTCCCATCTGCCTGTTTAGCCCTAACCTGTGATATGACCAGTTCCCTGAATGAATTATCCACTAGTATTCTGCATCAAGGATGCACCCCAGTGATTCCAGGCACTGCTCAAGCTCCAAAGCCCATAGCTCAACCCATAGTGCAGCTGCGTGAGTTTGTCTAGGTCAGGTGATGTGTCCATGACTCCCTTCATTCCACAGGATGTGCACCTCTATGTGGCTGAGCTATACTGTTATATCTTAAGCGTACCATTATCTTGGTTTATTTCTACTTGCTTTAAAATGATTTTATACTGTTTACTATAGAGATCAGTAGAAAGTAAAAATTCCTCATCCTTACTGACAAATCATCACTCTCTCTTGAGTTTATATTCACTGTACACCCCTCCTTGCAGATTCCTTCATCTCTCATTCTCCTCATGGACCCCAACCCCCGTGCAGCCTTTCTCCCCTTAAAAGCCTCTTGTAGCATCATTCTCTCCTGCACTCCTAGTTGGACCCTTCATGCACACACTCCCACATTACTCTTACAGCCTCCTTCCCCTCAATGGCCGCTTCTTGCTTCCCAAACCTTCAGGCTACCTCTTCTTCCTCCTTCCACTCTTATCAACCTTTGGCTGATGCTTCCACCTGGGACCCAGTAGACAGAACCCAGGATCTAACAAAATGTTCTTCTTGTCTCAGTAAAAGGTGTTTCTCCAGAAATAGGTCCCAAATCCTGGCCAATGGTCTTTTTTTGGCAGCACCCTTCCAGTTCTCAGCCACAGTCTGCTGTCTCTCAGCACCTGGCCTCACCTTTCTACACCTGGCTTCCAGCAATAATGTTTTCATGATAACAAGGCGTGGGGCTGGATGAACACAGCAGGCCAAGCAGCATCATAGGAGCAGGAAAACTTGACGTTTCAGGCCTAGACCCTTCAGCAATGTTTTCATGTTTAGCATTAAATCAGCATTTAGTTTATAAACTGAATTTACGTTCAGCCAGCTGCTGAGATGGAGTTTTAACCTACATCCTCAGGTCATTGGCCTGGGCCTCTGGATTTCTAGACCAGTGACACTGTGACTGCCCCACCACTTACCTACTTTCTAGTTATAAAAATAGGCTGCATAGGCTAGGGCCTTTTTCACTGGAATGTAGGAGGCTGTGGGATGACCTTATGGAAGGTTATAAGTCATGAAGGGCATAGATAATGTCAATAGCAAACGTACTTTCCCAAGGGTGGGGGAGTTCAAAACTAGGGGCCATATTTCTAAGGTAAGAGGAGGAAGTTTTAAAAAGGATGTGAGGGGCAACCTTCTTACACAAGGGTAGTTCATGTATAGAATGAACTGCCAGAGGAGGTGGTGGATTCAGGTACAGTTACAATATTTAAAAGACATTTGGATAAGTACATAAGAAGGGCAGGTTTGGAGAGATATGGGTCAAATGAAAATAAGCGGGACTTGTACAGTTTGGGAGCGTGGTCAGCATGGACTAGTTGGACCTAAGGGTTTCCACGCTGTATAACTCTATGACGAGAGAAAGATTGAGGGCTGTAGGATGAAGATCGGGGAATGCAAAAAAAAAAGAGGTAAACAATTCCACCTTGTTAAGCTGAATTGATTGCTCATAAATGTCACATTTAGTTTGATTTACAATGGTCATGGCATTACTCAAGAAGGTTTGCAATGTAATGCATACAACAAGCTAAAGAAGGATCAACATCATTAATGTTTCACATCCACTGGCAAAAACACACCATCTTCAACCGTGAGCACAAACACATTTTCAAAATCTGCTCAACTCAACTGTTTATAACTGTTCACAAACAATAAATTAGAGCAAAGTACAAAGTAAATTGCATTTTACAAGGTCAGTAGGAAACCTGGGCCTACTGATGTGCACAGAGACTTTTGATTAAGGGTATTGGATTCATGCAGCATTGGAGACCTGTGCATGCACAATCAAATAGGTGTGCATGGTGTCAGCAGATAACTACCTTCAGTAAAGTACACCGAGGCTCTGGAGGAGATCAGAATTACAGACGTGGGCTTAATGTTCAGGTGAAGAACCAGAGATTCCCAAAAGTTCTGCAGTACACTTCTCACCTTGCCTTGGCACACCAGCGTGCTATGGCACACTGGTTGAAAGCCATTGGTAAGAGGACACAAGGAGGGGTTTGAAATTAAAACATTTGCTTCTGCACTGTAATTGATTACAGCATGATCAACCAGAATGTGGAGACCTATTTACTTGCTCTTTGCAATTTTAAACAGCACTTAAACTTACTGCAGAGAGACACTATAGCAGATTTCTAACCGCCAATCTAAGATGCCAATAATTATGATGTGGAGATGCCAGTGTTGGACTGAGGTGGACAAGGTCAGAAATCACATGACACCAGGTTGTAGTCCAACAGGTTTATTTGAAAACACAAGCTTTCAGAGCCTCGCTCCTTCTTCAGGTGTTAGTGAGAGAGGCAGTATCAGACACAGAATTTATAAGCAGAAGATCAAAGGGCCACACCACTGATGAGGATGTATTAAACAAACCTAAGATGCTGTTAAATCTTCAGTCAGTTAGAAGGTTTTAATTGATTAATATTTATATGCAAATCCCTAAATTCCTTTCAAGTCACTGCCCTGAGAGAACTAAAGATTTTAACAGTGTAAAAAGGAGGTGACATTTTAGGTCAGACAATGCATATTAGGTGTGAGGCCTTTTTTAGAATCTGTTTGTGTTTTTGTTTTGTGTGTGTATGTGGGCGTGTGTGTGTATGTGTGTGTGGGTGTGAGAGAGAGAGTGTGTGTGTATCTGTGTGTGTGGGAGAGAGTGTGTGTGGGAGAGAAAGAGTGTACGTGTAGGCAGAGGTGGAAAGGAGAAAGAAAGAGTGTGTGAGTGTGTGTGTGTGAATGAGGGAGAGAGAGTGAGTGTGTGTGTGTGGAAAGAGAGTGTGTGTGTAGACGGAGGTGGGAGGGAGACAGAAAGAGTGTGTGTGTGTGTGTTTGTGTATGGGGAGAGAGTGTGTGTGTCGGGGGGGAGAGAGAGAGGGTGTGTGTGAGAGAGAGAGAGGGAGACTGTTGTGTGTGAGGGAAAGAGAATGTGTGTGAGTGGGGTAGTAGAGAGAGAAAGTGTGTGTGTTGGAGAGAGAGGGTATGTTTGTGTGTGTGTGAAAGGGAGAGAGAGAGTGTGTGTGTTGGAGATAGAGTGTGTGTGGGTTGGGAAAAATAGAGAAAGAGAGAGAGTGAGTTGGGAGGTAGAGAGAGAGGGTGTGTGTGAGGGAGAGAGAGGGAGAGTGTTGTGTGTGAGGGAAAGAGAATGTGTGTGGGTGGGGTGGTTGAGAGAGAAAGTGTGTGTGTGTTGGAGAGAGAGTGTGTGTCGATTGGGAAAAATAGAGAGAGAGAGAGTAAGAGAGAAAGTGTGTGGGGAGTAGGGGGAAGAGAGAGAGGGTGTGTGTGTGAGGGAGAGAGAGGGAGAGTGTTGTTTGTGAGGGAAAGAATGTGTGTGGGTGGGGTGGTAGAGAGAGAAAGTGTGTGTGTGTGTGTGAAAGAGTGTGCATGTGTGGGGAGAGTGTGTGTGCGTCTGTGTGTGTGTGGAAGAGTGTGTGTGCGTGTGTGTGTCTGTGTGTGTGGGAGAGAGGGTGTGTGTGTGGGAGAGAGAGAGAGTGTGTGTGTGCGTGCGTGTGAGAGAGAGAGTGTGTGTCTGTGTGGGAGAGAGTGTGTGTGCGTGTGTGTATGTGGGAAAGAGACAGTGTGTGTTTAGGCAGAGGTGGTAGGGAAAAAGAAAGTGTGTGTGTGTGTGTGTGTGTGTGTGTGTGTGTGTGTGTGTATGTGTGTGTGTGTGTTTGCGAGAGACAATGTATAGTGAGGTGGTGTCACCTGTAGAGCAACATGAACCCAAGATCCTGGTTGAGGCCATCCTCATGGGCACGATCCTGGCTATCAGTTTCTGCTCAGCGACTCTGCATTGTTGTGTATCCCGAAGTCTGCCTTGGAGGACATTTACTCAAAGATCCGAGGCTGAATATCCTTGAGCGCTGAAGTGTTTTCCTACTGGGAGGGAACATCTCTGTTTGGCATTTTTCGCATGGTGTCCATTTATCCATTGTTGTAGTGTCTCGTGGTTTCGTCGATATACCATGCTTCGGGGCATTCTTGCCTGCAGCGTATGATATGGATAACATTGGCCAAGTCACATGAGTATCTGCTGTGCACGTGGTGGGTGGTGTTCCCACGTGTGATGGTAGAGTTCACGTCGAAGCTCTGACATGTCATGGTTGTATGGTGTTGTGGTCGATGTTGTCCTGAAGGCTGGGTAGTTAGCTGCCAACAATGGTCTGTTTAAGGTGTGGCAGTTGTTTGAAGGCGAAAAGTAGAGGCGTGGGGAAGATCTTGGCGAGATGTTCATTTTCATTGATAATGTGTTGAAGGCTGTGAAGAGCATGGCATATTTTCTCTGCTCCCAGGAAGTACTGGACAATGAAGGGTACCCTATTGGACATATCCTGTGTCTGTCTTCTGAGGGGGTCACTGTGGTTTCTCACTGTGGCACGTCGGAACTGGCGATCGATGAGTTGAGCAACGTTTGCTGTTCGTATGAGGGCGTCCTTCAACATCTCCAAATGTTTGTTGGCAGGTCCCAATCTCCTCAGTTGAATCAACCCTCATAAGGAATTTTTGGCACTCTTGTTTTTTAACTGGAATTTAGGTCATGTGACAAGATACAACTCTGGAGTCTGCCATATCTACTAAGCCATCATAGTCTTATCAGACCATAAGGCTGCTCTCTCACTAGAGAGAGACATCTGATGGTGATTTAACCTGATGGTCACCATACCTCAGGCAACGGGAGAGGTTGAAAAGAAGAGTTCTTCATGGTAACCTCAGCTGGTGTGGGAATTGAACCTACACTTGTTGGCATCGTACTGCTTCGCAGCCAATGGAGTTAAACCAACCCCACCCAATCTACGATAAAGGATGTGATAACTTGACAATTAGAAAATAATTATAGTATTGGGCAGAATCAATGCTGGTATGTAAAAGGGCTTTCATATTTGACAAACCAATTAGTGTGTTTTTGAGGATGTAACTAGCAGAATAGATAGGGGAACTAGTTTTCTAGTTGGATTTTCAGAAGGATTCTTGATAAACTCCCACAGGGGAGATTAGAAAGCAAATAGATCAACAAATTTCTATATATAAAAGATTCCAAGAGATCTGGCAAGGAAAATGGCAATGAGGTGGAAGATCAGCTATGATCTGGTTAAATGGCAGTGCAGCTTAAGGGCCTGAATGGCCTGCTTCTATTCCTATTTCCTATATTCCATGTACCTATTTAGCTAAAATTCTGATCATATTTGTCAGAAAATAGTAATAAATTTCAATCATTGAGCTGGAAAATGATTTGTGACTCTCAAAAAAATCAAAAATGGCTGAACTGCATTCTCCATCACACCACATTCTCATAACATTTAAAATCTAATATACTACCTTTTCTAAAATGCAACCATTTTGTTGTACATGCAAACACAATATGTAATTATTTAGGTCAAAATCCAAACTAACAGGAAATAAAATGAATGGCGAGCCAAGCGGTTTCTTTTTTAAATACAGTGTTGCAAGAGGAACATTGGGCTGGAAACTTGTATTCTTTTGAGAAACAGAATCAGACAATCTTCAACAATGTGCCACTCCCTCAACCTAGCGCAGTCAGTCTAGAATTGGATAAAGTTTAGAATAAAGCTCAAATCTTTTCTAGCCCAGAGTCATTGGTGAGCCAAGCTGTGTAGCGACAAAAATGATCTATTATTACATCATTCTAAAATTTCAATAAAGCTAAGTATTTTTATTTCTAAGAAACGCAGGTGAATAATTTTAAAAATGCAATACATCGCCATATTTAAAAAGTAGCTGAGACAACAAACCTGGCTTTTAAAAACCCATAAGATCTTATACATGGGGAAGTAAGCAGCTCTGAATTTTAAGCTCCTAGGAAAAAAAATCTGTCTATTAATACTTAGTGAATGCAAAATACCACTATTCATATACTAGTATATGAATTCAAAATAGTTTAATGATTATATAACAATAATGCACAAAGGAATTTCATGAATACAATAAGGAGTGTGCTACATTAAGAATTTATCCTTGGCCTTATCAGTATGGTTTGGTTGGCTGCATTTTCACCTCTGAGTGAGAACTTTAGAGTTTTGAGGACCACTCTAGGTGTTTAGCACAAAACTCAAAGCCGACACTTCAGTGTAGTACTGAGAGAATGCTCCGCTGTTAGAGGTGTAATCATTTAGATGAGACGTAATTCGATAAATCCATTTTTTACAAATTCAGGAAGAACTATATCATAGAAAAGATGTTGGTCAACATGAAAGGGTTCAGAAAAGATTTACAAGGAAGTTGCCGGGACTGGACAGTTTGAGCTATAGGGAGAGCCTGAATAGACTGGGACTATTATCCCTGGAGCATTGGAGGCTGAGGGGTGACGTTATAGAAGTTTATAAAACCATGAGTGGCAGGGATAGGGTGAATAGCCAAGGTCTTTTTCCCAGGGTAGAGGAGTCCAAACTAGAAGGCATAAGTTTTAAGGTGAGAGTGGAAAGATCTAATAGGGACCTGAGGGGCAACCTTTTCACGCAGAGGGTAGTGCATGTATGGGATAAGCTGCCAGAGGAAGTGGTACAGATGGGTACATTTACAAAATTTAACAGGCATCTGAATGGGTAGAGGAATAGGAAGTGGGATATGGGTCAAATGCTGACAAAATGGCCTAGATTGGTTTAGGATATCTGGCCAGCATGGACGAATTGGACTGAAGGGTCTGTTTCCACGCTGTATAATTCTCTGTCTCTAGTTAGTTCTGACAAGTATAGCGAGTAGTTCTAATTGATCTCTAAAAATTTGAAACACTGTCGCACAGTAGCTCTAACTCACAAACTCCTTTCTACAACAGAACTGTTACAACTTTTTTATTCACTCATGGGATGTGGGTATCCCTGGTTGGGCCAGCATTTGTTGCCTTACCCCTTGTTATCCTTGAGATGGTAGTGGTGAGCTGCCAGTTCATTATAATAAATTATTTTTAACTGACTAGACATTCAGGACTTCATGTCAATTGAATATGTCATTGACAATGGAATCTTACCATTGACTAACTTTTAAAAAATAAATAACTAGGAGTACATTTATTTGAACATCGCTTTGTTATATTCAATTATCATTCTTGAGTTGTTCTTTAAAAATTGGATCAAATATTTTATACTTATTGCATCAGTAGAATGAATGATCAAGAGAAGATAATATGCATGAACATCAAAGGCACCAGAACATTTGTACAACTGAAACATTCCAGTTTAATAATTATCTGCACTAACCTGAATCCAATTCATTCAAATTTGTAGTGGCTCTGCCAAACCATTACTGTACATTGTATGAACGTCAAATTAAAATTTCTATGCTGTGTCTAAATCTAAGGCCATAATTATATTTTCCACAGACCTCATGAGTGTTGTGGTTGGGTATGGCTGTGATCTCCAACCAGAATCTATAACCTCAAAACCCTGCATATCTCCCAAAATGTTATTACCATTCAGCCCGAATCCCTGGTGGATCAATTTTAGCTCCGCAAAGAGTGTTGAAAGGCATGGCAAGAGCATAGTTAAAAGTGATCAGTCAACCTGGTGAAGCTGCAAATCAGAACCTCAGTGGAGTAGTAAGAATAGAGGAAAGATTTCCCACAACCAATGGATCAGATCTAAGTTCTATAGTCCTGCCACCTCCAGTTGTGAATGGCAGTGGACAACTAAACCATTAACTAGAGGAGTAAGGGGAGATTTCAAAATATCTTAATTGTAAACCAATGGAGGAACTCATCACATCAGTGTAAAAGTCAAGGCTGAACCATTTGTAACCATTTTCAGCTAGAAGTGCCAAGTTGATGATCCATCTTGGCTTCCCTCCGAAGACTCTAGCATCACAGATTTCAGATTCATTCAATTCAATTTTCTCTATGTGATATCAAGAAATGCCTGAAGGCACTGGACACTGCAAAGGTTATGGGCTTTGATAACATTCTGGTAATAGTACTGAAGACCTGTGCTCTGGAACTAGCCACAACCCTAGCCAAGATGTAATAGTCCAGCTCCAACACTGGGAACAACTTAAAAATGTAGAAAATTGACAATAGGAGGCATCTACACAGAAAGCGGGATCAATCTGACCTGGCTAATTACAGACCTGTTAGTCTACACTCAATCATCAGCAAAACGATGGAGGTGTCATCAAGAGTACTATCAAATGGTTCCTGCTCAGCAAAAACCTGCTCACTAATGCCCAATTGGAGTTCTGCCAGAACCATTCTGCCCCTGACCTCATTACAGCCTTGGCCCAAATATGGACAAAAGAATTAAACTTGGAGGTGAGGTGAGAATGACACCCTTTGACATCAAGATGCAGAGACCAGTACCTTGTGAATAGAAAGAATGTGTACACAAACTGTCTGTTTCAACTGAACAAAATAGATGGCGGCTATTTTCTGGTTCATTTCTCAGGGCAATGCCCTGACAAACTAGTGTCAACTTGTCTAGTTTTAAATTTAAACAAATCCTAGCTGTTAATGGTCAATCAGCATTTAAGGGTGTATTCTCCAAAGCAAGACATGTATCAAAGTCCAATTACCATCCAATTAGCACTCTACTCTTTAACCTTATAAATGTTGGTTTTCCCCTTGAATTTGTATTCTTGTGAAATGCCTTTGAGTGAGAGACAAAAATGATTTATTTAACAATATGAATGCATATTACTTTTTCTGTGGTTATTTTATCTTTATATCATTGTGTTTTTTGAAAAAAAAATGTTTACTACAATGCCTTTCTTATATCTAAAAGCTATGTCTCTATTTTAATACCGATTTGGCAATCTGCCTTAGTTGGAATTTGATGGGAGAAAAGAAAATAACACAGATTAAAGGTAGCTTCTATAAAGATTTAATGAGGTCAGTGGTATTGATTTTCTCAAATATAATGTCAGTTTATTTCTGTTGGAAGCTGGATGAGATTTTTGGCTCCCACGAAGAGTGAAGTCATCATGCAAGTTGAGCACCCAAGCAGATTGAAGTATTCTCACAGACAGGAAGTTAGGAAGGAAAATGCACTGAATATTATCTATTTTTAAATCAGTTTAGAAAGAGAAAAATCAAAACAGAGCTCAATAATTCAATCAACTAAAAATGAAATACTATGGATGCTGGAAGTCTGAAACAAACACAAAGAATGTTGAAGAAACCCAGCAGGTTTGGCAGTGTCTGTGAAGAGAGAAACAAATTTAGTGTTTTGAGTTCAGTATGGTTTGGTCAAATGACAGCATTTCATCAGTTTTCTGCTTGCCTCTGTGCTACTGTTTAACCGGGTGGCAGTTCTTATATATCTGAAAGGAGAATGGCACGTGGTAAGGGTTACAGTGTAGGTGCGATGGTGGGTAAGTAAGACCATAGAAACATATAAAATAAGAGCATGAGTAGACCATTTGACCAATCAAGCCTGCTCCATCATTCAGTATGATCATGGCTTATCCTCTATGTCAACAACATACTCCTACTCTCTCTCTCCGTACCACCGATACATTCAGTATATAGAAATCTACATATGTCCTTCTTAAATCTAATCAGCGACTTGGTCTCACCTCATATAGTAGAGAATTCCATTGGGTCACCACCATCTGGGTAAAGAAATTTCCTTTCACCTCAGTCCTCAATGGTCTAATCTGTACCCTGTACCCATGGCCTCTTGCTCTAGACCCAACCAGGGAGAACATCATACCTCTATCAAGCCTGCCCGTACTTGCTATTTCTCATTCTTCTAAACTCCAGTGAATACTATAATACTATAGATCGTAAGATATAGGAGCAGAAGTATGCTATTCTGCTTTGATCATGGGTCATGGCTCAGTCATGCCAATCTCTTCTCGTTCAACAAACCTAACATCCCAGTAATCAGCTTGGTGAACATTCACTGAACTCCCTCTCCGGCAAGTATATATTTTCTTAAGAAAAGAGACTAAAATTGCAAACAGCACCCCAAATATGGTCTCACCAAGGCCCTGTAGAGCTGTATCAAGACATCTTTACTCCTGTACTCAAATTCTCTTGCAATGAGGCCAAGACAGCATTTGCCTTCCTAACAGCTTGCTGCACCTGCATATTTGCTTTCAATGACTGGAGTATAAGAACACCAAAGTCCCTTTGGACAACAATATTTCCCATTCCATCACAATTCAAATAACTCTCTGCTATTCAGTTATTCTTACTAAAGTGGATAACTTCTTATTTTTCCCTGTTATACTGCATCTGCGGTGTATTTGCCCATGCACTCAAATTGACTAAATCATTCTGAAGCCTTTTAACTTCCTCCTCACCACTCACAGTTCCTCTTAGATTTATTTCACCAGCAAACTCGGAGATATTCTATTCTGAGGAAGGGTCACCGGACCCGAAACATTAACTGTGATTTTTTCTTCACAGATGCTGCCATACCTACTGAGCTTTTCCGGCAACTTTGTTTTTGTTCCTGATTTACAGCATCCTCAATTCTTTCGGTTTTTATTGGAGATATTGTGTTTAATTTCTACTGTTCCAGTATATCGTGAGTAGCTGGGGCCCAAACATTCCCACTGGTGACCACCTTCCACTCTGAAAAAAAAACAACTTATTCTACTTTCTCTCCAGATGCTTCCAGACCTGTTGAGTATCTCCAGCAATTTTTGCTTTTGTTTCAGGTTTTCAGCATCCTTAGTCCTGAGTTTTATTTTAATTCTGGAGAGTCTTGTTGGGATATACCACAAGGCTCCAGGCTGCAATTCTTTGGGAATCTACTGTCTAAGTTGGAGTAGGGACAATTCCTGAGCACATATTGCAAAACACTAGACTTTGACACCATTTAGTTCTGCCGCCTCAGCCTTGGGATAAACTGCAATATGACACGAATAATGAATTAGATCATGTCATTTGAGAAATCTTTTTAGAATTTCATCATCCCAATATCAAGCCTCATCAAGCCGGGAATACCTACTAGAAATGATGAATGTCTCTTCGGTGTTCAGTTAATGAATGAGACAACATAATTACTGGATGGCACCATGCCTGAAGATCTTCATGTACCTTCTGCTGCTTCCCTCCTGAAATAGACTGCTTATGCTTACTGTCCTGATCCTTTCCGTGTGGCTGTTTTGACCTTGAAAGAATACAGAAAATTACTTTATCGTCGACTTCGTGAGCATCTTTAAGTGCCCCATGATAGGAGCACATCCATCCTGGGTCATCATTTGGAAATAATTACACTGATTATTATGGCTGTACTCAATTTCATGTAACTTGTAGTTGCTAAAAAAAACTTGTGTATGCCTCCTGCAACTGTGTCCTTCACCTTCTGTTGTATGTAAGACTGCTGTGAAAGGAGGAAAACGCATTTCATGTGGTACCGTAGGAGCTACTCAGCCAAAGGCAGAGAACAGCTTGGATCAAAGCAAATTAGAATGATCTTGGCACCTCTTCAGATTCTCAAAAATCATTCCTTCCTTTATCTCCATAAGCAATAAATCTGAAGGGCTGCATTATCAATATTTGCCATCTCTACCACCATAGATGTTGTATCTACACAGAGTGACTGCTTTAATCTACAAAGAAGAATAACATTCTTTCTCTGCATGTCTCACAGCAGAACATCCTGGGCTTAGCTAATGAAAGGCTTAATTTTGTCTATATTTCTCTTTTGAAGCATTCTCTATGTTTCCATTCTTCCGTATCTGCTAAGAATAGTGACTCCTTTAGAACCACCTATAGTCATTGAGGAGCTACCAGTAATGCTGATTTTGAGGATTCAGACATTGTATGTTTGTCCCGACAACCTCTGAAGTTTTACCATAAGCAGAGAATCCAAGTAAGCAAAACAATGACTATGATTCTAAGTTGCTTTTCACACCACTAAAAGTTAATAGGGGAAAAAGCCTTCAATTAAACCATGTTCAGCCTGAATGGACAGCCACTATTGTCCCAAGGTTGCTAGCTAACAATTGCTCTGGAATGGAAATGTCATCTGCTACCTTCCAGAGCATTTGCTAGTTGACAATCACCAACATGGAAGAGGCCATAAAGCAGTTCCAGAATAAGATGGAATGGAAACTTGGAAGTTTTCTTGAACACAGCTCTTAATAAGACCAATATTTGGAAAAATATGGCCCCTTTTGGATAGGTGTCTAGATGTAAGGTATTTCAGATTTAAATTGTTACTTTAATGTAGTTGCATACCTATATTTTTTCAACAATAAATGAAAACTCAGTTGTCTTAAATAGTTTCCAACTCTAAGTCCTTAATAAGTCCCTTTATATGAAACAATTTGTTTTTTTTTTGCAATCAGTGTAAGAAGGCTTTTACAGTGAATCAAGTCTCTGTTTCCAAACAGCCAAATTCCTTTCACAAACTGTTGATTTTTCAAGAATAACCCTGGTTTTAATTATTTGCTTTTATTTTCTCGATTGATTGCTTCAGGCTGTTTAACAATGATTCAGCAAAGTAAAACATTTCTTCCAAGGGAAGGATTTGCATGGTAAACTTCAGAAGTGTTTTGGGATGATTGTTTAGAAGGGACAGAATATTAATCTAAAGAGGCAAAGGGTCCATGTTACTCCAGTTCAGGGGGACCTGTCATGCATGCAAACCTTTCATAGAAATGAGAGATAATTTCTACAATTGATGGCATAGAACTTCAATGCACCAATGCTGTTTTAAAATATTAAATGATAATACCTTTATGATCCACAAATACTTAAAAAATTACATCTGAACAATAGTAGCTCTATACAAGATTGTACTTTTCTTATAAATGAAAAACTATAGAGAAATATTGGTTTCAAGCTATTCCATGTAGCAAAATTGGAATAAATCGAAAGATCTAGTGTTCATAATGCAATGCTGATCTCTGAAAATTAAGTACATGAAAAGTAACTGATCCTAATTTGATAATGAGAATCTGTTTAGAATAATTTGAGCCTACAGACCTGAAATATGCTGCTGGTCTTGCAATACACTTTGCTCAGGACCTCTGAGAATGTATGTAAGATTTACATTGAAATATTGGTTAAACTTTAATGTTCGCAAAACTAAGTGGATAGTGAGATAGCTGCTAACATTAAAAGTAATATGGTTACATTTTTAGGAAATAAGCACTGAGTGGAAAGAGAACCAGTTTCAGAGATCAGCATTGCATTATGATCACTAACTGTTTGGATCAATTCCAATTTTGCTATACAGAATAGCTTGAAACCAATATTTCTCTGTAGTTTTTCATTTATAAGAAAACTACAATCACATATAGAACTACTATTAAAAATAAGATAGTAATATTCTCAGGGAATAAACATTGAATTAAAAGGGAACCTCTTGGGAATTTTATTTTTTGCTGTAGGTACCAATCAGATCTATGGTGTCTTCCTGAAAAACCCCTTTTACAATGTTGTATCATCACCCTCTACACTCCAAATTCATTTTAGGTAATTTTACATCACAGCCACACTTCACAACTTACATTTACTTATCTGAAAACAGCTTCACATTAGTGCAAACAGACTGTTGGAGTTTTTAAACACGTTTTGAACAGTAATTTCAAAATGTGATACTGTAAATGGTTTGGTTTAAAACATCATTTATGCAAATATAAAATAAGTCCAAGATAATAGTTTGTTTAAAACAGCTTTGACGTTTCTTTACAGGTTGAAAATTTTATTTTCAGTTGTTCATGGGACGTGGGCATTACTTGCTAAGCCAAATTTATTGCCAATTCAGTCAATAATTGCCCAGAAGAAGGCAATGGTGAGCAGTCTCCTTGAGCCTTTGCTATGCGTAAGGTGTAGAGACAATCACAGTGCACTTAGGAAATGATTTCCAGGACTTTGACCTAGTGACAGTGAAGGAATCACATTTTTATACGTTTGTAGGTAATGGGCATTATTAGCTGGCCAGCATTTATCGCCCATCTCCATTTGCCTTTGAGAAGGTGGTAGTGAGCTGCTTTCTTGAACTGCTGCAGTCCACATGCTGTAGGTAGACCCACAATGCCAATAGGGAGGCAATCCCAGGATTTTCCCAGTAACGGTGAAGAAAAGGTGATATATTTCCAAGTCAGGATGGTGACTGGCTTGGAGAGGAACCTGCAGGTGCTGGTGTTCCCATGTATCTGCTGCCCTTGTCCATCTAGATGGACGTGGTTGTGGGTTTGGAAAGTGCTATCTAAGGATCTTTTGTGAGTTTCTGAAGTGCATCTTGTAGATAGTACACACTGCTGCTATTGAGCGTTGGTAGTGGAGAGAATGGGCGCTTGTGGATGTGGTGCTAATCAAGCAGGCTGCTTTAATCTGGATTGTGTCAAGCTTCTTGAGTATTGTTGGAGCTGCACCCACCAGGCAAATGGGGTGTACTGACTTGTGACTTGCGGATGGTAGACAGATTTTGGGGAGTCAGGAGGTGAGTTACTCACCACAGTGTTTCTAGCCTCTAACCTGCTCCAGTAGCCACTGTGTTTATGTGGCAAGTCCAGTTGAGTTTCCAGTCAATGGCAATCTCAAGGATGTTGCTAGTGTAGGATTCAGTGATGGTAACACCATTGAACATCAAGGGTGGTTGTTAGTTTGTCACTTTTTGGTGATGATCATAGCCTGGCATTTGTCTGGTGTGAAGATTATTTGGCATTTTTCAGGCCAAGCCTGGATATTGTTCAGATCTTGTTGCATTTGAACGTGCACCGTTTAATATCTGGCGAGTCACGAATGGTGCTGGACGTTGTGCAATCATCAGTGAACTTCCCCATTTCTGACCGTGTGACGAAGGGAAGGTAATTGCTGAAGTAGCTGAAGATGTGGTTGGGTCTCGGTCACTACCCTGAGGAACTCCTGCCGAGATGTCTTGGAGCTGAGATAACTGATCCCCAACAAGCATAATCATCTTCCCAAGTGCAGGTACAATTCCAACCACAAGAGAGTTTACTCACTGATACCTATTGATTCCAGTTTTGCTAGGGCTTCTTGATGCCACACTTGGTCAAAGGTGGCCTTGATGTCAAGGACTGTCACTCTCACCTCACCTCTGGAATTCAGCTCTTTTGTCCATGTTTATACCAAGGATGTAATAAGGTCAGGAGCTAAGTGGCCCCGGCAGAACCCAAACTAGACGTCACTGAGCAGGTTATTATGGAGCAGGTGCTGGACTGATAATCCTGTTGATGACACCTTCCATCACTTTACTGATGACCTAGAGTAGACTGATGGGTCAGTAATTGGCAGGTTGGATTTGTTCTGCTTTTTGTGTATAGGACAATTTTCCATATTGTCAGATAGATGCTAATGTACTGGAATCACTTGACTAGGGAAGTGGTAACTTCTGGAGCACAGGCCTTCAGTACTATTGCTGGAATGTTGTCAGGTCCCATAGACTTTGCAGCAACAAGTGCATTCAACCATTTCTTGATATCACGTAGAGTGAATTGAACTGACTGAAGACTGGCATCTGTGATGCTGGGGATCACTGGAGGAGGCCAAGATGGATCATCCACTCGGCACTTCTGGCCGAAGATTGCTGTAAATGCTTCAACCTTATCTTTTGTATTGATGTGTTGGGCTTTCCATCATTGAGGATGGGAGTATTTGTGTAACTTCCTCTTCCAGTGAATTGTTTAATTGTCTACTACCATTCATGACTGGATGTGGTAGGACCGCATAGCTCAGATCTGATCCGTTGGTTGTGGGATCACTAAGCTCGATCTATCACTTACTGCTTATGCTGTTGGTATGCAGGTAGTCATACTTCGCAGCTTTACCAGTTTGGCACCTCATTTTCAGGTTTGCCTGGTGCTGCACTTTACATTGAAACAGGGTTGATCCCCTCGCTTGATGCTAATGGTTGAGTGGGGAATATGCCAGGCCAATAGGTTGCAGGTTATGTTAGAGTACAATTCTGCTGCTCCTGATGCTCCACTGCACGTCCTAGATGCCCAGTCTTGAGTTGCTAGAGCTGTTTAAAGTCTGTGCCATTTAGCACAGGCATAGTGCCACACAGCACAATGGAGGATATTCTCAAAGTGAAGGTGGGACTTTTTCTCCGCGAGGACTGTGCGGTGGTCATTCTTAACAATACTGTCATGGTCAGATGTGTCTGCAGCTGTCAGATTGGTAAGGATGAGGTCAAATATGTTTTTCTGTCTTGCTGGTTCCCTCACCACCTGCCGCAGACCTGGTCTAGCAGCAATGTCCTTTAGGACCCGACCAGCTTGATCAGTAGTACTGCTGCTGAGCCACTCTTGGTGGTCACATTGAAATCACCTACCCAAAGTACATTTTGTCCTCTTGCCAACCTCAGTACTTCCTCCAAGCTTTGTTCAACATGGAGGAGTACTGGTTAATCAGCCGAGGGAGGACTGTACATGATAACCAGCAGACAATTTCCTTGGTCATCTTTATCCTGAAGCCATGAGACATCATGAGGTCCAGAGACATTGTTGAGGACTCCTAGGGCAACACCCTCATGACTGTGTGTCATTGTGCCACCACCTCTGCTGGATCTGTCATGCCGGTGTGACATTTCCAGGGATGATGATGGTGATGTCTGGAACATTGTTTGTAAGGTAATATTACATGAGTATGGCTATGTCAGGCTGTTGGTTGACTAGTCTGTGAGACAGATCTCCCAATTTTGGCACTAGCCCCCACAGGTTAGTAAGGAGGACTTTGCAATATAATGCCAAGTCAGGAAGGTATGCGTCTTAGAGGAGAACTTGCAGATAGTCATGTTCCCATGTATCTGTCATCCTAGTCCTTCATGGTGGTAGAGGTGACAGGTTTGAAGGTGCTGTCAACGGAACCTTGGTGATTTGCTGCAGTGCACACTGTAGCTGATGCACTTTCTTGCCATTGTGCATTGGTGGTGGAGTGAGTGAATTTTGAAGTTGTTGGATGGTGTGCCACTCAAGGGGGCTGCTTTGTTCTGAATTGTATTAACTTCCTGAGTGTTGTTGGAGCTGCATCCATCCAAGCAACTGGAAAGTAATCCATTAAACTCCTGATGAATGCCTCATAGAATTGATGGATTGGTTTTGCAGTGACAGGTAGTGAATTAGTCTCCTCAGAAATCCCCACCCCTGATCCTGCAGCTGCATATATATAAATACATATAAATGGCTGTAATAATAAGCAGTTATAATGATCATTATTGCTTATAATAATTCATGGGCTTGTTTTAGTAATTGATAAACATCTCATACCCATTGTATCAAAAAGTCATTGAGATTCTTTTTTGGATGCCAAGAGTGGGAAAGAGAGAGAGAATGGCAAATAATTTTCTGTAACTAGACAACTGCTCAGTTAGATCTTAAATGTGAAATTTGAAAAAGCATGTAAAACTAAGTGGTGAAAAACCTGAGGGACCATTAGGAAGTTTTCTAGTTTACGTCTGTATTACTAAACAGAAGTCAATAATTTTACCATTTAAAGGATCCTGTCATGCATCCTATAACATACAGAAGCACAGAATCATTTTAAAGATAATGCAAAAATAGGCTGCACTGTTTACTTTATTCAATTCCTGGTATTGCTGTCACTCTGCAAGCTGAAATTATATGCCATACTCTGCCTGGAGTTAACCACAAGGACCCTACAGACTGATCCAAGTAGCAAAGCCTCATCCACAGGAGCTCCAAAGTCTGCTCTATCTTGGCCATTGTCAAAGAGCGGCCAGCATTGTATTAATGCTCTGCCTCAGCCAGGGGTTGCATATTGTTGTCATCAGTCAACAGACAATAACTGTTGTCTTCCAGTAACCATCCTTGAAAGGCATCTGACTCCCCAAGCACAGCAGGAACACATAGGTTCTCAAAGACATAGGCATGAAGGCAACTACCAGAGTTCCAGGCACAAACTTCTAAGAAGTTGAATCAATGATCACAGATCACTTGCAGATTTATTGAATGGAAGCTTTTCTATTGATGAACTCAGCGGCATTGTGATAGAGCCTTCTCAGTGTAATGTGTTGCAGTCTGTCATGTGCTACACCAGGGGAAAGTCAGCTATGTTGCCAAATCCCACTGTATGTCAATATCAAATACCCTCAGGTGAGTTAGATCTGGTTGCATAGAGACCTAAACATCCCCCCATCTTGCCTCCCACCCCAGTGAAGAACATCTAAAGTGATGTCTTTTTTTTGGGTTTGTAAACCACCTAACAATAGTACTGGCAAAAACCAAAAGGAATGCAGATGCTGTAAATCGGAAACAAAAACAGAAATTGCTGGAAAAGCTCAGCAGGTCTGGCAGCATCTGTGAAGAGAAATCAGAGTTAACGTTTCAGATCTGGTGACCCTTCCTCAGAACCGATGGTAGCTAGGAAAATGTTGATTTTTATGCAGAAGATGCGGTGGGCAGAGGGGTTAAGGAGCGAATGAAAGGTAGGGATACAGCCCAAAGAGAGAAAGAGAACAGATGGACAGACAAAGGAGTGGATAGTGAACTTGCTGGGTTGGGTGGGGGAATGGTGGTGGTGGGAAGCTATTAATGGAGACTGTTAGTGGCATAAACAATGAGATGTGTGTAATGGCAGGCTACAGGGGGTTCTGATATTTCCGTTCTCGTGTGATCTCAAATTGTAAGAAAATTTCAGAATAGCCACGCCATTCAAACTAATGGGGCCGGAATCGTGTTATAGCCGATACAGGTAAGGAAAGTTCGCATTAAAACCAATGAAGAAACATGCATTATATCAGAACTGTGATAACAAGGTGTGGGGGTCGGGGCTATGACATAGGAGAGTTCAAACCCTAAAGATCATTAGCCGCCATTTCCGCCACCTCCAGCGAGATGTCACTACTAGACACATATTCCCTTCCCCTCCCCTATCTGTCTCCTGCAGGGACTGTTCCCTCTGGGCTACTCTGGTCCACTCTTCCTTCACTCCCAACAGCCCCAACAGCCCCACGGCACCTTTCCCTGCAACCGCAGAATGTTTAACACCTGTCTGTTTACTTCCTCCCTCCTCAGTATCCAAGGGCCCAAACATACCTTCAGGTGAAACAGTGCTTTACCTGCACTTCACAGAATCTATTCTATGGCATTCGCTGTTCACAATGAGGTCTCCTCTACATTTGGGAAACGAAGCGTAAACTGGGTGACCGCTTCGCAGAACACCCACATTCTGTCCACAAAAAAGACCCTGAGTTTCCAGTTGCCTGCCATGTCAACACACGACCCTGTTCCCTGGCCAATATCTCTGTTTCAGGCTTGCTTCAGTGCTCCAGTGAAGGTCAGTGCATGCTGGAAGAACAACACCTTATCTTCCACTTCGGGACCTTGAGAACTAATGTTGAGTTCAACTCTCCCATCCTCACACACCAGGCCTTGTTATCCCATAGTCTGCTGTTACACACAACCCATTTGTTAGCCACTAACAGTCTCCATTAATAGCTTTTCACCCTCCTAGCCAGATTGTTATCTACTCCTTCATCTGTCCAACAATTCTTCTCTCTCTATGGGCTCCATCCCCACCTATCGTTTACTCCTTACCCTTTCTGCCCACCCTACCTTCTGCATAAAAACTGACATTTCCTCGCTATCATCAGTTCTGAAGAAGGGGCACCGGACCTGTAACATTAACTCTGATTTCTCTTCCAGCAATTCCTATTTTTGTAATTACTGACTATTCTTCCTGATACCCTCGATTTTGTGGCAATTCATTCTGAAGTCAGAAAGTTAGGTACTTTCCATTTATTTCATGTGACTGAGAACTGAAAAATAATTCTACTTCTGGACAATATATAGAACCTCATACATGTCTTTAACATTATAGTGCGATAAGTAACATTTATTGAAAAAATAATAATGCACAACATGTGCATTCTAGAAAATAACTCAACATTCCAAGGCAGTTTTGCCACTTTAAAGAAAGTAACAATTGGCAGCAAATAATTTTTAAGTACATTTGACTTTCACAAGAACATGAGCATTCTCTTATGTTATATGATTTGAATTTGAACTTTGATCCATTTGCAATAACACAGTGTCAACTCAACTGCCTGAAAGAGGTAAAAAACTGAAAAGAACTGCGGATGCTGTAAATCAGGAGCAAAAACAGAAGTTGCTGGAAAAGCTCAGCAAGTCTGGCAGCATCTGTGAAGAAAAACTCAGAGTTAACATTTCGGGTCCGGTGACCCTTCCTCAGAACTGCCTGAAGGAGGTGCTGGCCAGAGTGTGACCTGAGTAAGAGAGGGATAATTGGCAGTCAAGAACACACCAGGTTATCCATCGAACCTTTTCATAATCTGTCCTGTACTGAAATTAGTTGTGCCTTTCGGAGATAATACTTGACTAGCAAAGGTGCACCAACGTTTTATTAGAAAAATACATTTACCAGAGAGAAGGAAAATGGTCTTGATGTTAAATCCCTGTAGTAAGGAGGCAGAGAAATCAAAGTTATGTACAAACAGTGAGCATTAAAGCTTTATGAGGATTAACATGTTGTTAATGAAAGTGTGGCAATAGCGTGAAATCATTCTCTTAAAATAAATGATCCTATGTGAATTTAAAGGTCAACAGTTAGAAACTGCTGTGTTCAAGCTCACAGTTGTTTGTAATCTCATTCTACTGCCTTCCTCCCTCAGAACATCAGAACATCAAAGAAACAATATATGAATTTAACCTTCCCAAGATTTTCTTTAAAAATGAGTATTTTCCCATAATTTTCTATTGACATAATTAAATAACTGTATGTTGATGAAAAATTGCATGACCATATATATTATTAATGGATATTATAAATTTACTCTTGACATAGAAAAATAGGAACATTAGAGTCAAATTATATAAATATTAATAGAAGTGGCATGATGTTACAAAGTATCAGCATAATGTTGATATAAAAGTTAATGTTCCTGATTCTCAACATGCAAAATTATTGACCATAACTGAGTTGCCAAAAATGTATGTGGTAAAGTTTGATTGGTTTTCCCTCAGGGAATTTAAGTTAGAGGTAATCAGCCTAGACAAGTATTACACACTGCTTAGTAACAAACTTAAGAATTATATAGGTAGGTGAATAGATCTAAGGTGATTATCACACAATTAATAACTGTCTATAAGCAAGATGACATGAACTTTCTCATCTTGTCAATCAAAATAGAAACAGAAAATGTTGGAAACACTGTATATCAAAATGCTGTGATGTTGCAGAGATGGGGGAATAAAATTAGAAATAATTCATTTTCATGAATGGTGATTTTTCTTAACCAAGGTTGAGATATAAAAATAAAGCCTTCATTCAAAAACAGAATTTTTTGTATAGCTTATTATTTTCATATTTTTACTTTAGACGCAGATACTTTAAATTTATCTTGACATGGAAAAATGGGAATATTAGAGTTAAAGTATAGAAATATTAATAGAGGTGGCATGATGGTTCAAAATATTTACTTATTTACAAGTTGGATTCTGAATTAGTGCTATTGAGTAAAATGCAATTTAATTGTACTTATTAAGCCAAAACATGCTACTACATGTAAATAATACATTTTTTAATGAAGCATTT
The DNA here is from genome assembly GCA_024137785.1 of Ginglymostoma cirratum. Taxonomy (NCBI): domain Eukaryota; kingdom Metazoa; phylum Chordata; class Chondrichthyes; order Orectolobiformes; family Ginglymostomatidae; genus Ginglymostoma; species Ginglymostoma cirratum. The sequence goes on along the minus strand of JAHRHZ010000058.1, from coordinate 31,998,105 downwards.
TAATATCTAGGACAAAATTTAATGATGATTGACAAGCAATTAGTAAAACAAGTAACTAGATTTTAACTTTTTTTAAATTTGATAATTCTTTCCAAGTTTAAATTCATATAAGCAAAATTTAACCAAAGGTTAGAAGTCAATGAATTACTTGACCATACACAAAATGTCTAATTTGGACAACAATACAGAAAAACTACATTGTTTTGTCAAAGCCAGACATTAACCACTTTGGACAAGTGTGAGATTTTTGAAAAAGAATATGCTGGGAAATCTGATTTTCAATGCCCTGGCTGTGAACAGGTCATCCTTAAAAAGCCTGAATGTCCCAGTTAAATGCCTGAAGCACTACAACTGAGCCTAATCCCTTATGCCATTCTGCATATTAATGGAACATTGTCATAACACATCAAGCTGTTTGATCATCAAAAAAGTCTGCGTCGCTAATTTCTCTGATGAAACGGAAGACAAATGCTGAGTAAACACTTAAAAGCTATTCACTGCGCTGTTCTCATGACGATGAGAAAGTCCAATCTTTTCTTGCAGTCACAGAGCTGCTCAACCTAATAAACTACGGCCCATGTACTGTGAAAGAGGGCCTGAGACTGATAAAAACATGGATTATCGACATTTCACTCTCCTTGTATCAAACTCAGTTGTGCTGTGAGGTCAGTCAGCCTGACACACAAGTGTCTAACTTGGTACTTGAAAAATATGGCAGAAGTCAAGAGAATTTTGTGGCTGATTTTTTTATGGCGCATAAATGAATATTCTGAATACCTGCCTTGTTGTTCATGAATTAACATTAAGTGTATACTTAATTTGAGATAATTACTGTACAAGTGATAGCTACTTATAGGCAAAAGAAAAATTTATCATATTATAATCTCCATAGTCCTCCTTATAAACATCAACCCTAGGTGCCAATCTTATGCCCCATGCAATGCTCCTGCTGAGACATGTTCTTGCTAGTCTCCTCTCTGCCTGACCCATTCCGCCTGATGCTGAGTCTCCAAATCTGCAATTTGATCAATTCTCACTGTTACTTTCTGCATCCCCCTCTGGAATATCTGTTCCCTTGTGAACAAGGTCTTTGCCAACCATGAGCAAATTGTTAATGATTGTTTCACCATTACGGAATTGATGGAAACTTGGCTGGGGTCTGAGGACAGCTTGCCCCTAAGTAAAGGGCAAGCTGTACCAGTCTTCCTGACTGTACCATTCACACTTATCCCAGATGAGACTGTCATGGCATTGGTGTAGTTCCTAGCACAGAGTCAGTTCCTTTAATCATCTAGCACTTTCCTCTCCTTTAAGCATCTCAACTGTTTGTCCTCTCTAACATCTTATTGAAATCCTCATTGTCTACTCTCCATAAAGATACCATAAAACTTTTTTCACTGAGGTATTTTCACTGCAATCCTCCCTCAGTTTATGCACCTTCTTATTTTGGATGATTTCAACCTCAACTCATCATGCTCTCTCCCTGAGCTCATTGCCCTCTTACCCTTGTTTAATCGCACCCTCCTTGTAAATTCCTCAAATGATATTTACATCTTGAACTTGTCACATCAATAGGCTTTGATGTCATTTGCAGATAAGGCTATCAATTGCCCCTTGTACTATTCTTCACACACATCCTGTTCCTAACCTTCCGGATACTCTCTCCTGATTTAAGAACTTTTTTAGTGCCTTGTAGCCCCTCAGTAGAAGAATAACATTTCCTCACGGCAAGAATTTGCTCATGGAGCATCCTTTAAATATGAAGAGGCTGTTGCTCTGTAATTGCCTGTAGTTGACCAGGAAATTCTACCACTCTTTCTACCCATCATAGATGTATCAGATGGATTTAAAAATTGATAAATAACCTGTTTGGCTCCATTATGACACACCTTTCATGTCCATCCAGCCCTGGAACTTGAACCTAGAGCTTCTAGCATAGACATAGAGAACCTTTGACTGGACCACAAGACATTGTTCTTAAGACCCTTTTTAAAACTTTGTTCTTCAACCAGGCTTTAGTCATCTTCTCTTTTACAACTGGGCAGCATCAAATTTTAGTTTATGATTTGCCTCTGAATTATAGTAGGATATTTATAATGTTGATGGGCTCTGTGAATTCGAGGTATTGTTTCATGCCTGTTCCCACATTATATTTTGTCATCTTCTCTGATATCACAATACATCTGAAATTACAGACGCAGGTGAGAGTTACCTGGCATTTAGGCTGTCAATTTCTTGAAGCTTACTTGACTTTAAGAGTTGGACATAGAACATAAGAACTAAGAGCAGAAGTAGGCCTTCTGGCCCTTCGAGCCTGCTCCGCCATTCAACAAGATCATGGCTGATCTTTTCGTGGCCTCAGATCCACTTACCCGCGCTCTCACCGTATCCCTTAATTCCTTTATTGTTCAAAAAAAATCTACCTTAGCTTTAAAAACATTTACTGAAGTAGCGTCAACTACTTCACTTGGCAAGGAATTCCATAGATTAACAACCCTCTGGGTGAAGAAGTTCCTTCTCAATTCAGTCCTAAATCTGCTCCCCCTAATCTTGAGGCTATGCTCTCTTGTCCTAGATTCACCTGCCAGTGGAAACTTTCTCTCTACCTCTATCTTATCTATTCCCTTCATAATTTTATATGTTTCTATAAGATCCCCCTTCAATCTTCTGAATTCCAATGAATATAATCCCAATCTACTCAGTCTCTCCTCATAAGATAACCCCCTCAACTCCAGAATCAACCTAGTGAACCTCCTCTGCACCCCCTCCAGTGCCAGTACATCCTTTCTCAAATAAGGAGACCAAAACTGCACGCAGTACTCCAGGTGTGGCCTCACCAGCACCTTGTACAGCTGCAACATAACCTCTCTGCTTTTAAACTCAATGCCTTTAGCAATGAAGGACAAAATTCCATTTGCCTTCCTAATTACTTGTTGTACCTGCAGACCAACCTTCTGTGATTCATGCACAAGGACGCCCAGGTCCCTCTGCATAGCAGCATGCTGCAACTTTTTACCATTCAAGTAATAATCGTTTTTACTATTACTCCTACCAAAATGTATGACTTCACATTTATTTACATTGTATTCCATCTGCCAGACCTTTGCCCACTCACTCAATGTATCTATGTTCCTCTGCAAAGTTTCACAGTCCTCTGCACACTTTGCTCTGCCACTCATCTTAGTGTCACATGCATTTCCCAGTGTTTATTCCGCCTAAAATAAACAAAAGTATTTTTGCCTGTTCCAGGAGATTGTGTATTAATGGAATGAATTTGGTTAAAGGTACAGTTTGGATTTGATAAATTGTATGGGAAAATATGGATGGACAAGGGAAATTGATGGGAATGTAGGCAGTTGTTTCCAATGAATTTGCCTCTAGTAATTGGGAGAAGGCCAGTGTAATTCAGGGCTATGCTCTTTTACAGATATCGGCATGTTCAGAACTATTTCCTGTTAAATTCTCTTCACATTAGAACATGGAACATGGAACAGTACAGCACAGTAAAGGCCCTTTGTCCCACGATGTTGTGCTGACCTATTATCCTATTAAGATCAATCTACCCTGCATACCCTACATTGATCAACTGGATCAGAATACTTCTGGGTTCTGGTATTGTAAATGTTAAGTTTATTTTAAAATCAAATTTCATATTTGGATAATATGATTCAAGCTGAATAATACAGATAATGGGTCCAATTCCTCCAGTCAGTTAGAGGCTTGGTGAAACCTGGCAATAGAATTCCTATAGCTTGGAAGCAGACCATTTGACCCATCAATTCCACACTGACCCTATGAAGAGCATCCCACCCAGACACACCGCCAACCATGGCCCCATAACCCTGCATTTCCCATGGTTAATCCAGCACAGCCAATCCACCTAAACTGCACATCTTTGGACAGTGGGTGGAAACCCACACAGAAACAGGGAGAACTTGCAAACTCTGCACAAACAGTTGCCCAAGAGTGGAATTGAACCCAGGATCCTGGTGCTGTGAGCCTGCAGTGCTAACCACTGAGCCACCATGCCACACCTTGGGTTAAATGAGTTGCAACACCCCTTGGAAGTCCCAGTGCACTGACTGCATAGTAATTTTCTGGAAAGTTTAAACTTTGAATATACAATTACCCAGCATCTGGAACTCTCCAAATGGAACATGAGAAATAGGAGCAATATAGATCATTTGCTTCTTGAGCTTGCTCTGCCAGTCAATGAGATCATGGCTGATCTGTTTGTGATTTGAATTCCACATTTCCATTTACGTCCAATGACCGTTGATTTACTTGCTGAACCAGAATCTATCTCCATATGCCTTAAAATATTTGACGACCATGCATCCACCATTATGTAGACAGTGCAGAATCTTTCCAGCCTATGAACAATGTAGACAATGGCAATAACATTGCATGAATCATGTGAGATGGCCAATGAGGGGCCATCCAACATTCAGCCACAAGCTGAATTGTGAGGTGGGATTCTCACTAGTGAGTGGTCAGAGGCCTTTTGTTTTCATTAGCATGCATTAACATCCTCATTAATTTGTCATCTCACTTAATTAACATGCAGGTTCCAGTTGCCCCACTGGCCGGAAAGAAACTAGACAGCAACAATTCATGACATGACAGGTAAAGCAGTAACCTGGTGATTCCAGCTCACTAATTGCTATCGCAGTCTTCCATCAGTTACCAACATCTCAGGACACACTCCATGGTCAGTGACCATATACATCCCACCATCTATCAAGACCCTTAGGTCCCTATTGACAAAGTGGGGAGCCAATTTCCCCCTCCCCAACATGTCTGTGTGAATTAACGGGAACAACGCAATGAGCTGCAGATTGCCAGTGCTTGTGCAGAGCAAGAAATTCTGGGAGCAGCCAGCAGTGAATCTGAGAATATTACGAGCAGGCTACCATGGGAGTGTGGTAAGGATGTGAGTTTGGAGTGATGCCAAGAGAAAATTCATTAGGTCTGATTACAAAACTTCCCTAAATTGATACAGCCAATTTCTGGTAAAGTTCAGCCCAGAGAGTTCCCAAGTCACACTGTCTTGTGCAAAAAAAGCACTTCTTCGCATCTCTATCCTAAAAGTGTGCCTCCTAATATTAAAACAGCGTCCCTTGTTCTGCATTCACCCATTAGACGAAATATCATTTCCACATCCACCTCATCAAGCCCATTAAGGATCTAATTAACTTCAATCAAGTCACTGCACACTCTTCTAAACTTCAGTGGAAACAAGCCCAGACTGTTAAATCTATCCTAATAAAGAAACCCACTCATTTCAGATACCAATAAAATAAACCTCGTCTAAACAGTCTACAATGCATCTTCCCTAAATAAGGAGACCAAAAATGTATATAGTATTTAAGGTGTAGTCTCACCATTGTCCTTATTAATTGAAGCACAATATTTTTACATTAATGTTCAATTCTTCTTCTAATAAAGGATAGTATCCCATTAGGCTTCTTGATTCTGGCCGTCCTATGTATTAACCTTTTATAACTCATGAACCAAAACATCTAGATTCTTCGACAGTTTGGAATTCTGCAACTATTATCTATTCCACAATTTTCCATTCTACCAGCAAAAGTGAACAACTCCATACTTTCCCACACTATCCTCCATCTTCCTGATTTTGCCCACTCTCTCAACCTATCTTTCTCCATCAGCAATCTCCTCATGCCTTATTCACAGCATACTTCCCTACCTACTTTACAAATTTAGTTATTGTACTTTTACTCCCTTCATCTGAGTCACCAATGCAAAGTTTAAAAGGTTGAGGCCTTAGCAGAGGTCCTTTCAGGATTTCCATCCTACCATTCATATAAATGTCTTCTGCATTCTCTCCAATGCGTTCATGTACTTTCCTAAAGTGTGGTGCCCAGAACTGTACTTGATAATCCAGCTAAAATCTAATCTAACCTCTGCAGGTCAGTACCTGTTCTTGTCCCCTATGACCCTATTAATAAAGCCTCGAATACTGTGTGCTTTATCGACAGCTTTCTCAATCTGTCCTGCCACCTGTAATGACTTACGCATTAGGTCATTCTGCTCCTGCATATGCTTTAGAATAGTACCCTATACTTTATACTGACTCTTCCAAATACTTTGTATCACAACTGTGTCATGTCACATTTTTCTACACTGAGCTTCATTAGCTAAATTTACATCCAATGCATCAATATCTCTTTGAATTTCTTCACTGTGCTCCTCGCAGATTACAAATCCTCCCAGTTTGTTATCATCTATGAGCTTTGACATAGATCATGCACACTAAGCTCTAAATCATTCATGTATACTCCAGAAAAGCAAATATCCAAATAACAGCCCCTTGGAACTCCTCCATCAATAATCATGGTGCTCCATAAATCATTAGAGAGTTTCCTATCAGTCAGGCAATTTTGTAATAACATGCTATATGGGGTTATGATGTTGTGGTGATAACAGACACCTGACTAGAGGAAAGGTCGGATGGATGTTAAATATTCCTGCTTACAAGTTGTTCAGGAAGAGAGGTAAGAGAAAAGAAGAGTGGTGGTATTTTTGGTTAAGGAGACCGTTGTAGTATTGGAGAAGGAGAATGTTTCAGAAGGTTCAAGGATAGAATCAACTTGTCTACACCTAGGGAATGAAAAAGGTGCAATTATATTGCTTAGTGTGATAAATAGACCACCAACTATTCGGAAGGATATAGAAGAATAAATTTGCGAGGACATTGCAGAAAGTTGTAAATATAATAGAGTAGTTATAAAGAAGGACTTTAATCACCCATTTATAGACAGAGACAATGGTTATGTAGGGGCCATCAAGGGACAGATGTTACTAGATTTAAAAAAACTGCAGATGCTGGAAATCAGAAACAAAACAAGAAACTGTTGGAAAAATACAGCAGGTCGGGCAACATTGTTGGAGAAAAAGCAGAGTTAACATTTCAGTCCTGTAATCCTGTTCTGAAGAAGGGACAGGAATTATTTTTCCAGCATTTTCTGTTTTTGTTACAGGTATCACTGTGATTTTTTTTCCAGGTGAATAAGTCACAAGAAGGGAGGCACTGCTAGACCAGGTTCTTGGGAATGAGATGGACTAAGTAGGTCTAATGATAGTGTGGAACATTTAGGGGACAGTGCTCAAGAGTTTGCTGGAAAATGACACTCATGAATCCACAGTAAGGATCAACAGCTGACGGAGAGTGGACTTCAACGGGGCAATAACAGAGTAGGGTCAAATAGACTCGAACCAAACATTGGCAGGAGAAACAAGACTGAATAATGGGCCACCTCCAAAAAGGAGAATGTTTGGGCATAGTCAGGGTATATTCTCTCAAAAAGGAAAAGGTAGGGTAAACAAATCCAGAGCTCCCTGTATGATAAGAGATAGAAATTACATTAAATGAGAAAAAGTGTATGTATGAAAAGTGTCAAGTAGTAAATAAAATTAAAAACAATCAAATAAGTACAACCAAGTTGATGTACAGAAGCTTCAGTATGGAGGTGAAAAAGCAATTAATAGAAGCGAAGAGGGATTATGAAGAAGGACTGACAGTCAATGGAAAGAACGTTATCTTACTTTTTAAAAGTCCATGCTTTGGAGACTGAACATATTTTACAATCGTTTCATTGAATCAACACACCGTTCTTATTAACCATACCCATACATTCATATACATGCAGTGTAAATCTTGTTTAGACTTCATTGCTTTCTCCACTACTCCAACTCCATCTGTTAACTTGTTATTTTCTGTTCTGGTACTATCTGCTTTTCTCAGCATTTTGTGCAAAAAGGTGTATGCTCATATTTTTCCCTGGTTCTCACACCCCTGCCAAGTTAGTTCAAACTCTCCCCAATAACACAAACAAAGCCCCCCATAAAGAACTCATTCCCAGCTCTGTTGAGATTCAACCCATTTGACTTGTACAGTTACCATCTCCTCCATAGCCAGCAAATTGTGCCAGGAATCTGATGACCTCCCTCCTGCACCATCTCACTAGCCACACATTCATTTTTCTTATCTTCCTAGATAATGTGTGTGACCCTAGGATTACTACTTTGGAGCTCAAATTTGCTAATTTTCTACACAGCTTCATAAATCCTGATTGCAGCACCATATCCCCTTTCCTACCTAGGAAAGTGCCAATGTGGACAAAACCTTTTAGCACAATTTGGCAAACATTACTGGTAAGATAGGGGATTAGGCAAGTTTCAAAAAACAACAAAAAGTGACCAGAAAAACAATAGAGAAGGAGAAGATAAACTTTGAGGGTACAAGTAATGTCATGTCACATGACGGAAAGCAATGGCTTCTTTAAATATGTAAAAAGGAAAAGGGATGCCAAAGGAGACAAAGATCCTTAGAAAATGAGACTGGGGATATAATAATGGGAATCCAGGAAATGATAGAAGAGTTGAATAAGTGCTTTGCATCAGTCTTCACAGTAGAAGACACAAATAGCATTCCAAAATTACTAAATAATCAATGGAAAAAAGGAGAAGAAATACATACAACAACTGTTACTAGGGAAAAAGTGCTACAAAAACTAATGAACAAAAGACCGATAAACGTCTGACCTGAAGAAATTTATTCTAGGCTATTAAAGGAAGTATCTACAGAAGTTATGAATATACAGTAATTTTTCAAGCATCCTTAGATTCTGGAAAAGTCCCATAGAATTTGAAATGTAACACTTTTATTTAAACAAGGAAGGAGACAAGAAACATGTAATTCTAGGGCAGTTAGTTTAACAGCTGTCATTGGGGAAATGTTAGAGTCCGTTATAATAGATTAAATAGCAGAGTATTTAGAAACACTCAAAATGATCAAGAAAAACTAGAATGGCTTCATGAAGGAGAAATCATGCCTGGCAAATTTACTAGAATTTTTGAGGTAAAAGGAGTGTAGATAACGGGACAGCAGTGGTTGGACATTTTTAATTTTCAAAAGGTGTTTGATAAACCAGCACGAAAGGACTAAATCTCAGAGTAAGGGATCACACACTTAATACAGAGACGAGGAGAATTTGCTTTTCTCTCTCAGAGGGTAGTGAATCTGTGGAATTCTTTATCACAGATGTTGGGTCATTAAGTACATTCAAAGCTGAGATTGACAGATTTTTAACTAAGAAGGGAGTCAAGAGTTGTGAGGAAAAGGCAGGAAAGTGGAGTTGAGAATTTATCAGATCAGCCATTTCCACCAAAGTCCATCTTCAGAGGTCACAGTAATTACCGCAGGCAAATGTTAGAGTAGCTGATAATCTATTTAGGAATGAAAAAATATTTCAAAGGAGGTGCTTGGTGTGTCTTCATTAATGGATCCCCAGGAAGCAGATCCACAGATAAATAAGTTATCAAAGACAGCTCACACTGAAACTGAAGCTGAAGGAGTTCCAGTCTGTTATTACATTGAAATCACAAGAGTTTTGATGAGCAATGAAGACATCCTCTCAGACTCATGGATGAAGAATGGGTGGTTGTTCATCAGATATGGTACTGCCTAAATATCACATAGCATTATTGCAAGTAGTACATAAACTTGAGAATTACACAGGAGCCAGCAATGTAACTTGCATCTGCTAACTATCAAGTGCACTGTACAAGTCTGGCTTTGTGATCAGTACCTGTGGCATAATTACACTCTGAGTACACGCTATTGAAATCTGTCATCTACAAATGATATCAATTATTAAAAATCTTAAATTAGAAACAAATAAACATTAATTGAAAAATGTTTTAAAATAGTCATTGTAATTGAACTTGTATAAAATGTTTGAATGCATCCATGAAATGAATGTTCGTAGTTGAATTAATGGAGCACTTTGCTAATGCTGTTAGTTGCCAAGCAACCAGTAAATAACCTGTCATTGGCCTACTTAATCCACAGCATGTTTAAGTCCCTATGTCTCGGACAGAGCAGGAATCTGTTTACACTGCAAATACAAAGAGATCCATTCTTTTCATTCTGTCATCTCACTGTTAAAGGTGAATGTAGGATCAAGGCAGTCTCGTCTTCAGCCACCTCAGAACAAATGCACGGAAGCTTCTTTAAGTTCTTCACATTTTATTATAAGTCAGGTCTAGCCAAGGTATGCAGGGTTTTTTTGATAAACTCTGTTTTTAACAAGAGAGAACTATGCCATTGAAGATGCATGCATTCAGCAATTAATGAAAAGAACAGGAACAGAAGAAAATTTCAACAAAGTATAATCATGTGCTATCAGCCACTTAGAATTGCAATCCCTGGATTAGTATTGCATGGGTCACAAAAAGTCCTTCAACAGCAGCTTCCAAAGCTGTGACCTCTACAACCAAGAGCAGAAAGAGTAGCAGATACATAGGGACACTACCACCTTTAAGATCACCACTGACCCACCCTACACTACATGGATTGCAGTGATTCAAAAAAACAGCTCACCACCACCTTTGCAAAGGCAATTAGGAATGTCCAACAGGGGCAACAAGAATTTACCAACCTCTACCTTAAAAATATTTACATGCACAGCCTTTCGGGGAAGGCAATTCCAAAGACTGACACGCAATCCAAAACTAGAGGGTATAGTTTTAAGGTGAGAAGGGAAAGATTTAAAAGGGACCTGAGGGGCAATATTTTCACACGGCGGGTAGTGCATGTGGAGAATGAGCTGCCAAAGGAGGTGGTGGAGGCAGATATAATTACAGCTTTTAATTGGCATCTAGATGGATACATGAATAAGAAGGGTTTAAAGGAATAGTGGCCAAATGCTGGCAAATAAGATGAGATTAGTTTAGCTGACGTTTCGGGTCGAGACCCTTCTTCAGAAGAAGGGTTTCTTTTTTCTCGAACCGAAACGTCAGCTTTCCTGCTCCTCTGATGCTGCTTGGCCTGCTGTGTTCATCCAGCTCGACACCTTGTTGTCTCAGATTCTCCAGCATCGGCAGTTCCTACTATCTCTGAGATTAGTTTAGGTTATCTGGTCAGCGCTGACAAATTGGACTGAAGAGACCTTTTCCATGCTGTGTGACTCGATTACTCTAAAAAGAACAGGCACCAGTTTGATAGAATCATACAGTCATAGATTCATACAGCATAGAAACAGACCCTTCAGTCTAACCAATCCGCATTGACCATTTTCCCAAACTAAATAGTTCCACCTGCCTGCATTTGGCCCACATTCCTCCAAACCTTTCCTAGTCATATACTTATCCAAATGTCTTTTAAATATTGTAACTGTACTCACATCCACCACTTCTTCTGGCAGTTCGTTCCACACATGAACTACCCTTTGTGTAAAAAAGTTGTCCTGTCTAAAACTTTTTCCTTTCACCTTAAAAATATGCCCCCTAGTTTTGAACTCCCCAACTCTAGAGAAAAGACCCTTGCTACTCGCCTTATCTATGCACCTCATGATTTAATAAACTTCTATGAGGTCACACCTCCCCCCCCCATACAGTCAGCAAATACTGAATAAAATCAACCCTTCAGCAAATATATTTAATTGGAATCAAGCACAAAGCAATTCCCTATCACAACATTTTGAGTTGCAAAAAAGAATGGAAAAGTTCCCAAGCCTAGCAAACTAAATTCATTCAAACATGTAAAAAGGTATCAGTCTATCAAGCCTGTCCACATGACTAGAGAGTGATAGATAAGCACTTCTTACCCTCCCCATTAGCTGGAAATCATGGGGATCATGCCTTTGTGAGTGGATGAGTGTATGGTTGAGTGATAGAGTGAGTGAGTCAGTAGGTAGGTGAATAGATAACAGGTGTAGTAGGTGGGAGGATCGTGAGATGGGTGGTGGATGGCAAGTGTTGGACAGTCAATATGAAATGTTTATTTCCTGCACCAATGTCTAGACAACTTAATTGGAACCTACTCCCTCGTCAATCCTTTGGAGCCTCAATGTTCTTTCTGTACATATTCACAACCACCTCACCACCACCATAAACACCCAACCCCATCACATAACCTATACATTTGACCTCATTGCTGGTCAGCCAAAAGTGATGGGTAGATTATAGATTTAAATGTGACCATTTTTGTTGATCTTCCTCCGGGTACTCCAGTTTTCTCCCACAGTCCAGGTCAAGTGGGTTGGCCATACTTAATTGCTCATAGTTTCCAGGGATGTTCAGGCTAGATGGATTAGCCATGAGAAATGCAGGGCTATAGTGAAAGGGTTGGGGGGGAGCGTCTGGGTGGGATACTCTTCACAGGGTCAGTGTGGACTCAAATCGACCAAATGGCCTACTTCCACACTGTAGGGATTTTATGATTGTCCCAGATAACAAGGTGTAGAACTGGGTGAACACAGCAGGCCAAGTAGTATCAGAGGAGCAGGAAAGCTGATGTTTTGGGTCTGGACCCGTCTTCAGAAAATTCCAGTTCCCACTTTCTCTTATGATTGTCCCAACTGCTCCTTGAACCTACAACGAGAGAAATGTTCTATCCAGAGAAAATATTTCAGAAATTTAAAGAAAACAGAGGCTCATTTAGTTAAAATAAAAAGTGGTCATGTAATAATGGATCAATTGGAGTCATCCAAAATATCAGGAGCAGAAATAAGGTACCACCAACATTTCCTCATGACACCCATCTGAATTTGTATCAAAAGTTTAATGGAACAAAGTGTTTCAAGGAGCAGGAATAGATAGATCCTAGAAAACAGAAATTTAACAAGGAGGTGGAAGACTGGTCGACACAGTGTGGAGCTGGAGGAACACAGCAGGTCAGGCAGCATCAGAGGAATAGGAGAGTTAATGTTTCGAGCCTACACCCTTCATCAGGAAGACTGGAATCAGTAACATAGGTTTTTGGAGCAGGCCCTTTAACAATTTGAGCCTGTTCTTCCATTCAAACAAATGGCAACCGTGGAGGAAATGTTGGTGGTTGTTTGCATCTGTTCCTGATACTAGGGATTGCAGCAAGTGAAATTAATCAATTATTACTTGACCACTGTTTTATTTAAATGAGAAGTGCCTGCCTTCGGGAAGGTAAATGTCGCAGTCAGCGTCACTGGGAAGCAGAAGCAGGTATTGCTGGAGTTTCTCCTGCTGTTTCTGTTCATATTTTGAATGTTCAGCATCTACATTTCTTTGTTTTATCTCACTGTGAAGCAAACTGGAAGAATGGATTAAGTGGGACGTGGGACATAAATAGGAAACAGAAGAATCAAAAACTGAACTGGACTAACTGTATAAATACTATAGCTAAAAGAGCAGGTCAGAGGCTAGGAATCCTGTATCAAATAAATTATCTCTTGACGTCCCAAAGCTTGTCCACTATCTACAAGGCACAAGTCACAAGTGTGATGGAATACTCCCCACTTATTTGGAAGACTACGTCTCCAATAATACTCAAGAAGCTTGACACTACATGCTTGACTGTCACCACACCCACAAATATTCAATCATTCAACCACCAAAGCTCAATCACAGAAGTGCTTACCATATACAAGATGCGCTGCAGGAAGTCACCAAGTTGCCTTCAACAGCACCTTCCAAACTCATGATTACAACCGTTTAGAAGGACAGAGGCTGCAGATACATGGATACATACATCCCCAGTTGCAGGTTTCCCCTCATGACACTTACATCCTGAACTGAAAGTATATCCCTTTTGCTGGGTCAAAATCCTGGAACTCCTTACCTAACAGCACTGTGAGTCTATCTACATCAAACGGACTGCAGCAACTCATTCATTCATTCATCTGCAGTCCCTTGCAGATGAGAACGGCTCTCTTCCCCTCCCAGAATGAGTCCGTAGGTGGCTGTACAGACTGATACCGCTACCACAGCCTCCGTTACATTTGGGGCAGGTGGTGATCACAGGAAGGGGTTGGTGGGCCATTAGTGTAGCAGTGCACTCCTTTGGCTGTTTTTGCCTGGCTTCCATTTTTTCCCAATGACAAGTCTCAAGGTACTTGATGCCTTCCCAGAGGCTCCTCCTTCACTTTGGACGGTCATAGGCCAGTGATTCCCAGGTGTGTGTTTGAATGCCGCACTTCACCAGTGAGGCCTTGAGGGTATCACTGAAACCCTTCCTCTATCCACTTGGGGCTCACCTGCCATTTTGAAACTGCGAGTAGAGCACCTGTTTGAGGAGTTTTGTGACACAGCAATTCAAGAAGGCAGCTCACCACCACATTTTCAAGGGCAACTAAAAATGGGTGTTAAATTCCGGCCCAGCCATTGATGCCCATAACAAATGGATGAATTTTAAAGTTTTAATGAGATCACCTCCTTTTCACGCAGACTCCGAAACGTAAAGGTCCAACCTTTTCATCCTTTCTTCGTAAAATAAGCTCTTGATCTCAGGAATGAATGAAGTGAACTTTCTCTGAACTGCTCCTAATGCAATTTTTTTTTTAAGTAAGGAGACTGAATTATATGCAAGACTCAAGAGTGTTTTCACCAAGGCCCTGCACAGCTACAATAACATTTTCTACAAATATATTCCATTCCGGTTGTGATAAACACAGCTTTCCTTCCTAATCATTGTTGGACCTGTACCTCTGCGTTCTGCAACCTCTCTGTTTAAAGAATATATATTTTTATTCTTCCTGCCAAAATGAATAAGTTCACACTTTCCCATGGTATGCACTATCTTGTTTGAAAATATCTGTTTGGAGAATATTTTTAGAACGTAGGTAGAAAATTAAAGATAATTAGGAATAAATACTGGGGAGAAAATCATTTTATTCAGCAATAACCCTTCCACCTGGTAAACTCTTCCAAGGGGGATAAATTTGTATCTTTTGTGCATCCAACACATAGTTGCTCGTAGCTGAAGTTAAGGAAATACATTGAATCCTAGAAGAATGCACTCATGCCATGAATATCTGCAACAGCAGAATTTAAAAGAAAAAGCTTACTTGTTTTCCATTGCATCACAAACCTTAGATAAAGTCTTGTGTAAGGATCATATATACCGTCAGTTCTGCTATAACGCATGCCCTGTCAACATAAATTGGCTGTAACATGATTGATAAATGGGGAATGCTATTTCTAAAACATGAACTTGTGTTGGCAATGATGAGATTCTTTTGGTGTGCGGAGGCCTATGCTTCAACATCATATGATCATTTCACGGGCTTTGATGTGAATATGTACAATGTTAGCATCAAAAGTGTCTCCGTGGCAGCATCACAAGACCATTTCACCAGGTTTGTTGTGAACCGCTTTCTGTGAGAGTTGCAGTACAACTTCATCCCCCATCAAGTCACCTTGACATTTTTTCAACGTAAAGTATTATACTTACTTTTATTTCAATATTAGATTTGAATTAAACATTTATTCAAATTGTGCTATCCTTTGTGTTAAGCTTTTGAGTGATTTTTGAGCGTTTTTGACTGGTTTTTTTCTTGGTGGTCTGTCCCTAACCCCACTTTCCCATTGGCCCTGTTATTTCTATAGCAAGATTTTCTATAATGCAATGTTGCATAGGAATGCAGGAATCACATTATAGCAGAACTGACTGTACAGTTGTTTAGGGAGTCTCATTTTCAATCTAGGTTAGGAACCACAGCACAAAGTGCTTCTGATATAGCAATAACAAGCTATTGTATTTTGGCATATATTCCGTACCAAACAGTTGTACCTTTAAGAAAGTTACATGACATCAAAAATGTGACTTTCCAGGATAAACTTATTCACCTTGCTTTTAATCACATTTTCTGTATAATGTAGTCTGTGTATTCATTCAGTCATGTATATTTAATTTCTAGTAATATTTATGTACAGAACCCAGAATACGTGTGCAAGTCTGCAATCATCAGTCAATAAACTTTAAGCTGTCTGGCTAAACAGTACCTGACTATCTATGGTATATGTTACATCGCCTGTACGTAGAAAGCTACAAATAACATCACAGAGACAGGAAGTGGGCACTAAAACCTAATCATGACAGTTAGTTGGTCACAGCAAGAGGACAATAAAGACTGAAAAGATGACAATATCAAAGCAGTTGTGAAACATATTTTTCCTAAAAGTTATCCATTAATCTAATCAAGCTGAAGTTACAACTGCAACCATGAGTAAAGCACTCCAACCAAAAGTAAAAGCTACTAATTTGCACTGAATCAAAAGATAAACGTAAGCATGACAGCCCACTGAACAATTGAAAGAGTGGGAGCTTTAATTGGACCTAAAATGATGGCTCCAAAGTGCTCCTAAAAAGAAATATAGCTTAAACACTCAAAAAATGTTTCAATATTAAAGGACCTTAGTTGTATCCAGATGTTTGTCGATGCTGTCATTTCTTTTCCAAAGCTGCCTGAAAATAAAAACAAGCCTGGATGGCATTCTTACTCCATTTTTGATTCAAATATCACCTACAGGATGCAATGTTTAATGGGGCATCAATATATAATGAAACAAAGTAGAGAAGCCAACACAACTCAGAAAAGCACTACACTGCAACACATTAGACATTTGAGAGTGCAAAGATACAAAAAGAAGATGAAAAGTGAATGGCTCAGCATGAATTAGCATACCATTGTCGTTTTGTTAGAAATTCAATTACTTAAAGCAATAGTCAATCTTTATGGATCAGCAGGTAACTGACAAAGAAAGATAGGCAGTCAAACATCTCATTTGTGTATTGAGAGCTTAATAATAATAAAACCCTTCAGTATTTCTGATTACCGCAAAGATTGTGACAACATTTTTCAGATTTTAGATCAGCTTAGGATACACAGGCTTGCATCCATGTCATATGAAAAACAATTTCAGGTAAAACAATTCATCAATTCATGGGCATATGTAATAGCAAAATTACAGAATGTGATTTCATCAAAGTTAACTTATATGAAAGGAATATGGACCTGGTCATCACCTGTACACCCATTATATCTTTCCAAAGTCCCTTCTGGAAAAATCCCAAGAATACCCTCTTGATGCAGTGCTAGACAAAGGATGAAGTTTGAAACAATTGTAGCAGACCAGCAGTATCTTCAGATGCTTGATTCTGTAGCAACTATTAGAGCTGTCAAGAGTCACAGGAGGACATCCAACTCTTTTATAAGGTTGTGCCTGTGTCACCTAGTGAGACAGAAAAGAGACATAGGCAAGCTATTTAACAAGAGATATTAGGATAAAATGTATAGCAAATCCAATCACCCAGAGCAACCGGAGGTACAACACAGCAACGCATGAAGAATAGCCAATGAAGGAACAATACTGAAGAAGTATCCAAAGTTCTGTCCAAGGAAAAAAAAGAAGTCAACAATTTTCAAGAGTGACAGTCATGTTACAGCTTACAGACCTCAGTCAGATATTCTTGACACCTACAAGACCATCAGAAAAGTTGAAGCCTTTACCTCCACCTGTTAATATATCACAAAAGAAATAGACAGCATGCTCTACACACCAAGAGCAACACTGATTCAAGTATAAATATCATCACTGTATGTATCTTACAGGATATTTTCAGGAAATAGTCACAATGTGGTGCACTGGATAAAATGCTTTCAAAGGGTCCACCTTCCATGTATTGGCTTTATCCACCTTAAATGCTAATACATATCTTTTGTTGGACACCTGATGCATTCTACATTGTAGAAACGAAAGGATCTTCTATTATCAGCTTATTAGTGTGCACAGATCTGATTTAACCATGATCCACGGGGTGAGAAATCCAACAGTTGCAAAACCAAAGGTTCCAGGCTACAACTCTGAGTTTTCCATCACCTGACTAACTTTTATTCAAACCAATATGAAGCAACTTTAAAGTTACATCTGAAAGTTGATGCCCAACCCAGTATCTTCAGTGTAGTCTTCACATTCAAGAAAGGCACAAAGTGGAATATAACTCTGTGATACAAGAAAATCATCTGGAAAGTTGAACATCATATTGATTAGTGTAGTTCCTGACTTCTACTTTGAAGAAAGACAGCTCTGTATACATCTGTTTAGATCCAAGGGAACTAAACAATGCATTGATGTCCATTCAAGATTCTTATCCTGGGAAAGCCTAAACACAAATTCTATGGTGCCAAGAATTGAACTATACATCTCTGCCCAGAGTCACTTTTAGAGCACTTTTCAGGAGACACTGTTTCCTCAGATTACCATTAGAATTATCTGTCAGGCAAGACAGATTCCAAAACCATCTGGATCTTATCACTGAGAATCAGGTTGTCTCTATTCTGCAAACCACAGTGTAGTCCTTGGAAGGACTAAGCATGAGCATGACACAAACGTCCATCAGCTCATGATAATGGCAAAAAAAGGTCTCATTTTCAACAGTAAAAAAAGTGACATCAACATGAACTAACCCAATTTTCTTATTTCAATGCAATTATGAACTGGTACTGGATTTGATCCTTCCAAAATATATGCACAGATGATGCCCCTATCAGAAGACAGAAGTAATTTAGAAAGAGGTCTCTGTTTCTTTAAAATTTTATCCTTATATGTTCCAAATTTTACGACCAACATATCTCCTCTATGAGAGCTTCCCCACAAAAAGCACACTAGGTATATAGCAGGAAGATCACCAGCACATTTTTCAATCCCTCAAAAATACTCTATCATCCAATTAGTATGTAATTCAATATTATGATTCATCCAATATTATCACATTACAAATGGAAGCATGCTGGAAAAGCACTGAAATGTGTCTACTACAGAATGAAAAGCCTGGTTTTTGATTCTAAGGTCCTTATAATAGCTAAGGCTTACTACTCCAAAAGTAAAAGATAGACTCATGCCCAAGTTGTCAGGATCCCTTAGTTTCACACATATAAATATTCTGCAAATATTTCATTGTTTATACCAACCGCAAACAGTTTGATATTATTTCATAGAGTCATAGAATCGAAGAGTTATACAGCATGGAAACAGACTCTTCGATCCGACTTGTTCACGCCAACCAGATATCCTAAACTGATCTAGTCGCACTTGCTAGCATTTTTCCCATATCTTTCTAACCCCTTCCTATTCATGTACTAATCCAGATGCCTTTTAAACATTGTAATTGTACCAGCCTCCACTATATACCCTGGTAGTTCATTCCATACACGCACCACCCTCTGCATTAAAAAGTTGCCCCTCAGGTCCCTTTTAAATTTTTTTGCTCTCACCTTAAACCTGTGCCGTCTAGTTTTGGACTCCCCTACCCTGGAAAAAAGACCTTGGCTACTCACCCTATCCATGCCCTCATGATTTTATAACTCTTTATAAGGTCACCCCTAAGTCTCCAATGCTCCAGGAAAAAAAGCATTAGTTTATTCAGCTTCTCTCTATAGCTCAAGCTCTTCAATCCCAGCAACAACCTTGCAAATCTTTTCTGAACCCTTTCAGTTTTAACAACACCTTTCCTATAGCAGGGACACCAGAACTGAATGCAGTATTCTAAAAATGGCCACACCAATGTCCTGTCCAGCTGCAACATGTTGTTGTTGAAAATTTTTCACAAGTGCATTTCCATGACTACAACTTCTACTGTAAAGATCCAAGAGTATAAGTTAGAAGTACACTACATGTCAGATTTCCAAATTAAATGCTCTTAGCTGACTTCCAAACCCATTGAGAACAAAGCACCCCTTTATTACAAGTATTACTGGTTATTACTAAATTTACTCCAGAAGAGATCTTCACATTGACCTCATTCATTTTGGTCACAGCCAGACAGTACAGATTCAGTAAGCCATGTCAAATGATGAACATTTGCAACAGCTCCAGAAAATCAGGTGGTCTGAATGCATCCAAAAGGGTCTCAAGATAGTACATTCTTTTTGGTCATTCAGAGATGTACTCGAGCTCTTCAAGACTGAAGACAAACAAGTTGCAATTCTTCAAGTTCCATGCCAAGACATGATAGATCATATACATTTGGTCATAGAGGGGCAGAAAATTTCCAAAAAATTGATGCATGAATCTATAAATTGCCTGAGGCCAACAATCAACTAATCAAGTCATGTGAAACATGTCAATTCAATCAACTTGAACAATCAAGAAAACGTCTCCTTCCAACAGAGATTTCTTTTGAGCCACATATCCGATGACTTGATTTCATTTTGGTGACTGACAATTTCATCGAATATCCTTTTGTACAGTAAATTAAAGACACCATTAGTACAATGGTTGTTAATACATTGACTGGCATGTTTGGTGTATGCAAACAAATAGTGCCCAATAATGATTGGGCAATCATTGGGCAATCACAGCCTTCCAAGATGTGCAGAAAATATGGTGTTGAAAATATTACCACTTATTCACACTACCCTCAGCCCTCAGAATGGGCTCACAGAACATACCACCATTCATACCATAAAATCCCTGTTGACTAAATGTATAACAAATTGCCCAGATTTTCTGATACCTTTGTTAAATCGATATACTATCCCTCTAGGCAGCAGTTTATCATCACCGGCAGCTCTCCCATTTAGGAGACAGATCCCCACAGTTCTTCCTTCCTGCACTCTGACCATCCAACCACAATTCATTGTTGGAAAGAACAAAGAAAATAGTGCAAGAAGAATATTAACAAACATGCAGACAGTTCATCCAACTTGAACCAGAACCAAGCAGACAAGTTTGAGATTTTCACTCAGCCACATAAGTTCATTTGAGGATATTACATTGTGTCATATGACATTGTACTGAACAATGGTAAAATCCTGCAAAGAAATAGATTACATATCCAAACTGCATGCCATCAACTAACTGTCACACATAATGATGAATTGGAAACTGAAAGTATCATACCAGATTTAAAAAAACACACACCTACAAATATACACATCCATCTGCAAGAACAGATAGCACACCACTGAGTGAAGCTATACTGCCAAGTCATGGAAACTGCAAGAGACTGATTTTGTCATGTTGTACAAAGAACCACCAAGATATTACCTGAATATATAGACACATAATATCTATACAAATCCTTCTACATGTTATCAGAAAAGGCTCCCTTGTTTAAAGAGAAAGGGCAGGATGTTGTTTATGGCATAGTTTCCAGACAAGGTGGGCCTATTGCTGTAAGACAGTTACATGACATTAAATCATGTGACATTCCATTATAAAGATGCTAGTTTCACCTTCAGTCAATCTCCTTATGTGATGGAGTCAGTCAGTCATGTATGGGTAACGTACAAGAACATCAGAAAGACAGTGCCCAGACTATGTGTGTAGATCTGTGATATCATTGCCTTGTAAATACTTCATGTTGTTGTTAGGGCTGAGGTTAGGGAAGCACAGTGTTTCTCTAGCCCCACTATTCCATGGATCACTAAAAAAAAACAAATATTTTTTCTACTGCCAAGGTCCAAGATGACCAGGTAAATAATTCAACAATAATATTTTTTAAACAAAAAGATCTGTCAACCAGGCTTCTTAATAAACATAATTATTATATTTTGCCAAAATCATAAGACATTAAGACCGTAAGAAATATGAGCAAGAGTAGGCTATTCAATCCCTCAAGCCTGTTCTGCCAGTCAACAGGATCATGCCTGATCTGACACTCCTCATGTCCACTTTCTTGCCCTTTCCCCATAAACCTGGATTTCCTTACTGATCAAGAATCTATCTATCTCAGCATTAAATAAACACCAGGACTCTGCCCCGGATAACTCTATGTGTCAGGTTAGTTCCAAAGATTCACAATGTTCTGAGAGAAGAAATTCCACCTGGTCTCTGTCTTAAATTGGTGTCCCCTAATTCTGAGGTGATGCCCTCTGGTCCTAGATGGTCCCAGGAGAGGAAACATCTTCTCAGCATTTACCCTGTCAAGCACCTTAACAATCCTATGTGTTTCAATGAGATGACCTCTCATTCTTCAAAATTCCAAAGGATAGAGCACCGATTTTTTTAACCTTTACTCATAAGACAATCCTTCCATACTGGGGATCATCCAAGTGAACATTCCCTGAACTGCCACCAATGAAATAATAACTTTCCTTAAATAGGGGGACTAAAATTGCTCACAGTACTTCAGATGTGGTCTCATGAGCACCTTGTACAATTTGCAGTAAGATGTCCCTACACTAATACTCCAATTCCCTTGAAATAATACCCAAAATTCCATTATCCTTCCTGATTACCTGCTGCACCTATGCACTAGCTTTCTGTGTTTCTTGCACAAGTGCACCCAAGTCCCTTTGTGTTACAGCTTTTTGCAAAACACAACTTATTCAATAAAGATACAATAATTGGTTGTCAACCACAGTCAGTTAAATAGAGGTATAAATATTTATCCCTCTAAATATCCCTAACACAGATGCAAACATATATACTCTTAAGGAGAAAAAAATTTATCTGCAAATGTTATCTTTCTGAAAAGGAAGAACACTTTGATCGAAGAGTTATTGGTGAAGATAAATGGATACAATATAACTTGTTGCAGAATCTGTTCCTTGGATGTTCTAGCAGGTGGGATCAAATCACCAATCATGTATCGTTGTCTCTAAGTCTTGGAGGCACGGCTTGCTCGGGAAATGCAATCATGAGATGCTTCTCCAACACTCTTGAAGGAGAACAAATGGGTTTCACCCTGAACTTCTGAAATAAGAGAGATCCATTGTGTAGCGTATTCTTCACAAGAGTTATGTCTCATTGGGGTAGCAGTAGCAATTAACTCCTTCTATTCCCAGAATCATCATAAAAGACCTGGGTGTACTAAAAATATAGGCCAGGTTTCTATGTTTAAAAACTATTATTTGTTACAAATGAATAGAATCTAATCACATGCAGACAATTATGAGCTATCAACATATAATTCTACTTATTAAAACTCTAACCTCATTCCAAAGCCACCTTCAGGTAGATGCAGAAACCAACAGACAAAAGAAATTGGTATTATGGATGGAGGGAAAAACCGAGGAAACAAATCAATGGCATTAGGCCACAATGTTCACTGAGATGATCCATTGTTTGTCAGGAATTGCTGTTCTTCAATCTCTCTCAATTCTGGGAAGCATGGTTGATTAGTGCCATAACTACAATGTCAATTATTTCTATTTAAAGGCCACAGCTTAGGGCAATTGATGCATGAAAATATACTGCCATTTTTCAGGCTTTAATTGTTTTACTGGCAATAAATGCACATCACCTGCCCTTTCTCTAGTTCAATGGTTTCTCCCTGTATCATTCACACCAACAAGCTGTTCTCGGAACAGCTCTGTTGCTACCTAGGAACCAATCAGAGACCTGCTGCCAGGCTGAAGACGTTTGGCATCCATAAATAGCCACTATTCCAGTAGCCAATCAGCTACTTGTTGTTCACTGAATCTCACTTTGTACGCATACGCTGGAGCCAATATTTTAAACATGACTTACAGTGAGTTTCAGTGAATTTGACTTTAAAAGTACAGCAATTCTTTCCTCGGTCCTTTGTTGCAAAATGCAGCAAACTTTATTTTAACTGGCACCTCATGAACTGGCAAAAATTATACACCTCAAATACCAAAACATTTCACTGTATTATTCTATCCAATTATTATAGTTTTTTAAAATTTATTTGGCTCAATGTAAATATGCTTATTGTTCAATTTTTTCAATGGATTCAGAATTGGCTGGCCCTTAGAAGACAAAGGGTAGTAGTAGACGGAAAATGTTCAACAAGGTGCTCAGTTACGAGTGGTGTACCACAAGGATCTGTTCTGGGTCCTCTTCTATTTGCGTTTTTTGTAACTGATTTGGATGAAGGAGCGGAAGGGTGGATTAGTAAGTTCGCGGACGGTACGAAGGTGGGTCGCGTTGTGGACAGTGTGGAGGGCTGTTCTAGGTTACAAAGGGACATTGATAGGATACAGAGCTGGGCTGAGAAGAGGCACATGGAGTTTAACCCTGAAAAGTGTGAGGTGATTCAGTTTGGAAGGAAAAACTTGAAAGCAGGATACAGGGTTAACGGAAAGATTCTTGGCAGTGTGGAGGAGCAGAGGGATCTTGGGGTTCATGTCCACAGTTCCCTGAAAGCCGCCACCCATGTGGATAGAGTTGTTAAGAAGGCGTATGGTGTGTTAGCTTTCACTTATAAGAGGGATTGAGTTCAAGAGCCATGAAGTTATGCTCCAGCTGTACAAAAGCCTGGTTCTTACTTCCTTCAGTTTTCCTTTTCTGATCTTGTCACATTTTTTGATTGATTATGTTTTCCCTCATACATTGTTCATTCTTCTTCAAGTTCCTTCCCCTTGTTAAACCTTCTAATCACTTAACCACTCACATTGCTGAGGGTTGGATGCAATGTTGTGCCAGTTTGCTTCTGCTGATAGCAACAGCAGTTTTGCAGCAATGTTTCCTTGTTAACTGTGGGATGATACTCAGTAAGGTTCAAATCTTTTTAGAGGTGACTGGCCACAAGTCTACCATGTCAGGACGATGCACCACATATCTTGCTGGCACCTGCCTTTAGAGTCATTGCCTTCTTGCGAGGATCCTCTACCTTTATTATAGTTCCAAGCGATAAAAATAGGTCTTATCCAGATTCAGATCCTTGAAGAAGGGTCCAGGCCCGAAACGTCAGCCTTCCTGTTCCTCTGATGCTGCTTGGCCTGCTGTGTTCATCCAGGTCTACACCTTGTTATCTCAGATTCTCCAGCATCTGCAGTTCCTACTATCACAGAAATCCTGCATGTGCCTTTTTGTCATTGTCAATTGCTTGCTGGTATTCAGCATTATGGCTAGCTTTCTCAATTAAAACAAAACAATTTAATATAATAAAATATAAGCATTTATCCATTATTTGGCATAATTCAACATCTTCATGTCCTTAGTCTTTGTTTACAGATCTTGATAGAAAATCTGTAAAAATAAACTTATTAATATGTAACTTTGGTTTGCTCTTTAAGACACACAGAATAGATCAAAAAAGAGCAATTACTTCATTCTCCAATTCACATCTAAAAAGTTTGACTTGTTGCAGCTTTGTTTAAAATAATAAATCTTCATCTGCAATTCATAGTTTGTAAAGTTGAATAACTGGCATTTATCATTCAGAAACTTTGCAATACTCTGATTAAAATTTGTTCTGTCTTTAATCTTCAGCTCAAGTTGCAGAGGTGATGTTTAAGAATAAATACTGCTCACCATCTTAAAGTTATCCATAACACTGGAATGAAGTTCAAACTATAACATGAAACTTTGACCAGGCCTGTATGGCCTCCAGCACTGAGGTGGGTCTGGTTAACAATAATCTCAGGTAATCCCTATTCTGCAGTGGGTGACTCCTAGGAGGTCTGACTGCAAAGTGAAACAGGTTTGGAAGCTTTAACATATTTACCATGTCATTCACCTTAAGTGTTCTTTTGACTGGATACCAAATATAATTCTAACCATGATTATCATTTGTCAGCTGTCATATGTTGTAAAGAGGTTTTCATTTAATCTACAGTGAATATAAGACATGTCATTTAGTAAGAAGACATTGTATTTAATCCCTTCTTATTTTCCACAAGGAAGCTTTTCAATTTATGCATAAAGATTGTATTAAATGAAGTGACTATCACATAAACCATCATGATCTCTTAAATTCAGCAGAATTAACTTTCCAATTCAATCAATCAGTTTTAATGTCACGCGTAAATATCTTGATGAATTTGAATATTTTAGCAGCATTGTAATACGTAGATTAGCCTGTAAATGGGTAGTGACTCTCCCTTGCATTAAGTTCATCTTAACCAGCCAATCGGTTAAAGGAACATAAATGAAAAGAATTGGTTTTCCAAACATGAAAAATAAAATGAAGAATTAAAATCAATTGAACCTGTAGTGTTCTCACATACTTTCAAGCTTCTAGATCAAGAATGCTATAAATAATGGTTCAGGAACAGAACACTTTACCACATGCGTGGTGCAAAAAGCATTTGAAAAAAAAAATGAAAAATAGAATAATGCAAATGCAATTATTCAAATCATTAAGACTCATGCATTTGAAAAGGATATATGAAATTCCATGTCTTTATTTTGGAAGGTCTGTTTTAATCACGGAGGCTTAATTGTAGAGTTAACTTATCATAATTTATTGAATTCATGTAAATTGTGGAATAACAGTTATCATTAGTAAGAGGTAATTTAAGCCCATGATGGTCCCCTAAAAAAATTTGCACCTGCTGGAATGATATTCTGAGCCTTTAAACTATGTAGATTTCTTGGAACAATTAGTTATATGCTGAGAGAACTGTTTTGGGTTAAATTTCAGGAGCTGTGAGAATTATAATCATACCAATTTCACTGTACCTGCTAAACTATAGACTGTTTATCAGCGACAAAGGATCAAGGATGAATGGAGAAATTATGCAAACATAGATAATCTAAAGAAGGTTCTGCTGGAGGGTCTTCAAATGAAAAGCACTGCTGACTGACAGTTCATTTTTATCTGCTTGGCATTTCTTTTGAATACTACAAAATGAGCTTCACAACCAATGTTTGTTTTCTATTAAACAAGCAAGGAAACAAATCCAATTAAAGAAAAAAGGTGAATACGTTCTGTATTTAATGTATTTCTTTAAGGATTCTTAAATAGATAAAGTGATAAACTTGGCATTCCAAAAATAAGCTGTTTTATAAAGATCCTAAAGTATTTGCTTGCCCTTAAGACATAGATGACAAGGGAGATAAAGATTATGATGAAGCATAAAGAGAGGGTATATGATGCATGTCAGGTGAATCCTTCAAGTGAAAACCAGGTCACATACAATAGAAAAGAGGCAAAGAGGAACATAAAACTAGCAAAATGAGTGAATATGAGAATAGAATGGGAGCCAAAACAAAATGGTGTTCAAAAGTTATCTACAACATGAAACTAATAAGTGGGTAGTGAAGTGGATCCTGTTAGGGACAAAGTGTGTGATATATGCCTAGCAGTGTAGGCCAAGGATAAAGTACTGAGCCAGTTGCATCAGTGTTTAGTATGGAAGACAAATCCAACTAAATATCAGTACCTGCAGGGGCAAGCAATATTAGAGAAGATACTGGTAGAAAGCTAATTTGGTCTAGATAGCGTGCAACACAGTTTGCAAAAGGAAATGGGTGGGAATAGCCCGAAGGCTTGTATTTATTTTACAAACTTGCTGAGATGTAGGAAACAAGCCTGAGGATTTGAGATTGGCAAATGTGAAAGTGTTATGCAAGAAAGATCTAAAGGATTGTCCTAGCAACTACAAGCATGGAATCTAACATCAGCCCTGCATAATGTTTGGAATCCTACAAAGGTACTTCGAGAGGTTTGAGTTAATTAAGAAGAGAGAAATATTGATTAGTCAAAGGCAGATCAAGTTTGACTAATCTAATTGATTTTTTTGATGAAGGGTATATAGTAGATGTAGTCAATACAGATATTAAAAAAGCACTTTGTCACAGGGAAATCATGTTTAACAAATTTATTAGACTTCTTTGATAGAGTAACATGTACTATGGATAAAGTAAAGCCTGTAGATGTAGTGTACTCAGATTTTCAGAAAATTTTGATAAGGTGCTCTGTCAAAGATTATTGCAAAAAATAAAATTTCATGGTATAGGAGATAACCTAGCATAGTTAGAAGATTATATAGCTGGCAGAAAACAGACAGTATACATAAAATGGGTCTCTGTCTGTTTGGCAGGATGTGATAAGTGGAGTCATGTGGAATCTGTGCTGGGGCAAAAGGATTAGGGAGGCTTCAGGCAAGGGCTGCAAGAGGAAGCGGGCAGCAAGCGGTTTTGGTACATGATGGCATAAAGTTACATGTAGACCAGATCAGGTAGAGGTACAGATTTCTTTCCCTGAAGATCATTAGTGAACTAGTTGTGTTTTCTCAACAATTGATGATAGTTGTCATGATCACGATCATGATTGTTTCTTTTTATTCATTCAAATGAGGTTGACATTGCAGGCCACGCCAGGATTTATTGCTCATCTCTATTTGCCCAGGTGGCTCTACCTTCCAAGTTCCTGAATTTACATAAGGCAGTTCAGTTGTCCCTTAGGAACATAATGCCGGCAAATATTCTTAACAATGCAATTAATAGTGTATCTGTATGCCTCACAGATTTAAACATGAAAATGGGCCGGTTAACAATAAATAAATACAAATCACAAACACACAGTAAAAGAAGAGGTTAACATTCCCCTGCAGTCATCAATTAGAGCCAACCATGACGCTTGTTGGTACAATTAGGTCACTGACTATGGGCAGCACAGTGGCTCAATGGTTAGCACTGGTGCCTCACAGCACCAGCGACCCAAGTTCGTAAGCACCCTTGGACTACTGCCTGTGTGGAGTTTGCACATACCCCCTGTGTCTGCGCAGGTTTCATCCACATGCTCCAGTTTCCTCCCACAGTCCGAAGTTGTGCGGGTTAGGTGGATTGGCCATGCTAAATTGCCCGTAGTGTCTGAGGTATGAAAGTTAGGTACACTAGCCATGGAAAACATAGGGTTACAGGGAAAGGTAGGGGGTGTGGGACTGGATAGGATGGCCTTCAGAGGGGTAGTGTGGACTTGTTGGGCCAAATAGCTTTTGTCCACACTGCAGAGATTCTATGACTAATCAAGTCCTGACAAAGGATAATGACGCACACATGAATAAAATGGCAACTATAAATTGGGCAATGTTTACCTATGACAAAGTCAATTCCACAGAACAACCATTCTACTTTCTAACTCACATAAATTATGATTTTTTTTATTTTCCAACCTCTTCATTTTGGTATGGACCTGATATCAGCAGCTGAGATGGAGTTAAGCTGCTGCATCTGAAGTGCCTTTGTTTGTTCCGACTTTGCTCATATCTGGAAGTTCTGGGCGCTGAGTACTCTGTACATCTGGAAGTGTCCTGTCTTGGTACAGAGGCAACTTCTTCAGTCATTGCCTACAGAAGGCAATGTGATCAACAGCAGAGGGAATATGGAAAGTACTGTTACAATTGAGAGATTATTATGATGTTTTGGGACTGCATCTTTAAATTTAATGCAAATGAAGTGATCATGTGACTGTTCAGCAGTCTGAATCATAGTAAGCCTGATTGATTCGGTTGTTGAAGATCAAAGTGCTTAATGCTGTTAAAGGCATTGAATTATAAACAGTTACATTATAAACTGTCAAACTACTTCTAAAGTGAAAGAAAGTTAGGGTCAATAGTAACTTACATCAATTTTCCCTAGATGTAAGATTAATGCATTTTACATTGCTGTGAAGAAGAGAACAGAATTCGCCATTTTTGAGATCAGGTTAGAGATTTCCCTACAAATGAATGAATGACAGGCACTGTTGAGTGTTGTTGGCAGAGAGAAGAGCCTGTTTTGTATTCAAGATTCACTAAAGCTTGATGTGGAGGGAATATGTGTCTACTCAAAGCAATGCAACCTTCAGCCTTCTAAGGATTTGGGAGAACATCATGGTGTGGCCAGGAGAAGAAGCTGGGAGCTATTATGGACCATTTACTAGAAGGATAAGAGTACATTCTTATGACTCAAGTTATGAGAAAGCTAGACAAACCAGATCTTTGTGATGATATAACTTGATAGACCATATTCTTTTCGAGAATAGAATGGGTGGAAAAGCTAAGTGTTAAAAAAAAAGCATCAGGATTCCAGGTTGAATTGAAATGCTGAAGCAAATTCTTTGTCTATTGCTGAAGTTTTCCTTGAAACAACAGATTTTTCTGAATGTCCTGCAACAATTAACAAATTTTAATTTAAAACTGACAGCAGAAAAGCTGAAAATAGAGTTAAAAGTAGGCGCTGGGAGGTCAGAAAAGGTTGAAGGTATTGGCCCAATAGCTTAATCTTTGAAATGAAAAAGGTAATCCAGATAAAACTCAGGCTCAGTTAACCAGATTCAGTTACAAATGAGGCTACTCAAATTGGAAATAGATACAGAAAAGAAAAACATTTGAAAAGGGGTAAGAGGAAAGGGAAATTCAGAAACTTGAATTAGAATTTCAAAGATCAAGACAAAGTGAAAACTTCGATTGCAAAAAGGAAGGAAGCCAGAAAATTTGGAACAGAACTGAGAAAGTCTTCAATTAATTTGACAGGGAGTAACAGGCAAATTTGACAATAGTTTAGATTTAATACCTGGTTTGGATTTGGCAAGGACTTTTAATATAGTGACTAAATTCAACGAGGACGGCATTGAAATAAATTTTGTCTTGAGAAATAAAGCCAAGAGAAATTTGAATGATTTTATTACAGAGGGTTTTTGGTAGGGAAAGCATTGGAGCATTTATTTAAATCTAGTTGAACAGTTTGCAGATTATGTTGCAGTTAATACTGCTGCGTCTGTACGTACGAGTTAGTACCGTAAGCTTGTAGATGAACATTTAGAAATCTGAGCTAGGGATAGAATCAGACTTTTGTGGAATTTGCTGGAGAAAAATAGATGCTATTTGAATGTCGGTATAGCTCGATGAAACTCGAATAAGATTTTGAATACCCGAGAGAGTTAACTTGAATGGAAAAATTTAAAACACAGTATTCCTTTAAAAATCAAGTCCCAGTTGGAAGACTTTAACCTTTTTCATGTAAGTGCAATAGCTGATATAACTGACAACTGAAATTAATCCCAGAAGTACGTAGGTGACAGTGTGCTATTGTTTGCTAACCCATACAGAAGCTGGAGATTTAAATGAGTTAATATTGAATACAATACAAGCCTTCCTGCTAGCCCACCTTAATAGGTGGGTCTTAATAGCCACCTAGATCCGCTGAACTTCCACCAAGTTTCTAAAGGCAGGATTCTTAAATTCTCAAACCTGTGAGGCAAATGTATACGATGCCTGTTTAAACTTTCATATGAATTGCTGCCAGGTCTGGACTCAAAAGCGTTAGTGTATCCCTCCCACCCCACTTCCACTCTTCAGAATCTTGCATCACTGATCAAAATCAGACAAAATGAAACAATACACCAACTTCATCACAAGTAAATGTTGAGTATCAACATTTTTCCCAATTGGCTTGGCCTCTTTCCGCCTCTCCTCCTACCCATATATCATGATGTCCATTCATATGAGCATAAATACACATCACAGGGCATGATTATAAAGTAAGTGATCATTTCTAAACACTTGGACCAGTCCAGACAGGAAAATCTCTAGTGCTGATTTTAACCCTCGATGAAAGCAGACATCAAACACATGTGAGAATGTAAATCAGGTTTTGGGCCTTATTTGAATCTAGCCAGTCAACTGCTTGGTTGTTTATGATGGAAAATGGCAGCTAAGAGAGTGAGGGAGGATAAAATTGAAAGGCCCAAATCTTGCTCACCAGCAAAGAAAGAAGCACTGCTGGCAACAAGGGAAGTCCAGGGGATGATGTTCTGAGGATCTCAGCTGGAGAAGGTAGACAAAGCTAGTAAAAGCCTGGATTCTCCTGATTAGACCAGATGGAGCTCTGCTTCTTCTCCAGGTGCCACAAAAGAAAGCTTTTCCAACTTTTATTACTGGACCTCAGCATATTCCTAACATTCCTTGGTTAAGATCTAATTTATGTTTCATGGAAGTCATGGAACCATGATTTTTATTTATTAATGAGGCTCCCACCAGACATTTCACATTGCTCCCTGATTAAAAGGCTCTAACGGACACATTAATCCCTGGGAAGAGATCTGTGTTTAAACAGAGGGCAGGAGTTGGCTATTAATGAGATCAATAACTGAGAGTTGGTTCCAGTAAGTCTGAAAGAAACACTACATTCAAGCAGAGATAGTAAGAACTGCTGATGCTGGAGTCAGAGATAACACAGTGTGGAGCTGAAGGAACACATCAGACCAGGCAGCATCAGAGGAGCAGGAAAGTTGACTTTCCAGGTTGGGACCCTACTTCAGGAGGGTCATTTCTGAAGAAGGGTCCCAACCAGAAATGTCAGCTTTCCTGCTCCTCTGATGCTGCCCGGTCTGCTGTGTTCCTCCAGATCCACACTACATTCAAGCAGATGGCAGTTATCAAATGGTGACTGAAGCCTCAGTGAGAGTCTATCAAGGTGGAGCCAGAATTAAAGCTGGCTGTTTTGAACTATGTTTTATGAGAAATGGCTCTGGAAGGCTGCTGAGACAGCATGAAGATTTGAAAGCGCCCTACTTAATCTTATATGGAAGCGCAAAGAAAGGTAAACTGCATTAGAAGAATGGCTTACTTTCCCTGGGTGAACTGAGAAGGTGACCCTAATTAATGTCTCAGGAAAAACAGCCAAGGAGTCCACATTTATGCCTGTTAACAATACACCATGAAGGATATTTAAGTAATCCAACCAGTTCTGACAGTTTCTTTCATTTATCCCTTGTCTGTGTTTGTTTGTCTTTTGTGTGAATGGAGCTGAAAACAAATGTTTCAGATTTAAAGCGCAGATATTAATTAGCTTACCATGTGGTTTAATTTTCTCTCTGTTAATATTAGTTTATAATTAAAAGATTAAGTTTTTTGTTTAAGATACAAAACAGTGTCTAGAAATTAATTGTTCGCAGTATCTGGGATTGAGTGTTCAAAAATCTGGTTAGGAACCATTGAAGTGACTTTTTGAGGGTATTTGATGGTTTAATTTGACTGTGTTGACAGAGGTAGAAAGGTTGCTTTAGTTCGGCTGTCTGTCTCCATGTCGTAACACAGTAAGTGAATGAAGAATAAAGCAGAATTACCAATAACAATGCACCTATACGAATGAACAAAATGACCACAAACAGAGCTCAAAATTTCCAAATCATCATTAAGTGTAATGCATAGCACAGCTTTAAATTAATCGAATTTCTTCGCCTGAATTCATGTCTGTTGACGTTGTGCTTTTTCTATACAGACACACAGTAATGATGTTATACAATTAACATACATTAGAAGGAAGGCCTGCCTCCAGTTGTGTGAAATCAGCCCTGTAATAAGTTTCACACTGGGGAGATGCATAAACTCCCCACTCAGCCACCAGATTCTGATGAAAAAATGCAGGGCCCTGTATTTATAACATCTTTCCAGCAAATGGCCTATCGTTTCCCACCTTGTCAAACCCAGCAGTATTTGTTCTGTGGTGCAAGGAAGCAGAAAATATGCTCTTGACATTCTCAGCAGCAATATCATACGATATATCAAGTATGGTGACTAAGTTACTCAGAAAACAAAAGGATAAAAAGAAAACAATAATTCTTGTCACCAGTTTGTTCACTAACCATTGAACTGGTTGCAGAAATTATCAGGCCAAAGGTTAAAACCTTGTGTCACGAATAGGAAACTGGGTGTCTCGATGAACATTTTTCCCCTGAAGGTGCAAAAGCCAACTTCCTACCTGTCAAGTCTAGTAAAAGAAACATGAACTTGCTGCTAGTTAACTTTCCTGTTAATCAGTTCTTTATACAGTGAAACATTTTAAAAAGCCGTCCTAAAGAAATGTAAATTATCTGTAAAGTAACCTTGTACAGCTATAGATGTTGAGGAATAGTGACTACAGTTTAAAACGTCAATGTGTGTTTTATACCTGAATAACAAATACTTGGAATGATTATAAGCCTAACTGAAAGATTCAGCATTGTAAACCATCCTAGCAAATCTAAAAAGTGTGTACATGTTATTTTAAATTTTGTTTATTGCCATAAAAATACTAATCAGATATCAGTTATAAGTTCATAATTTTTATTGTTTGAATTGTAAGTTTTATATAATTTTGATCAGTTTTCATACTGGCATTAAGCATAGTCTGCTCACATATTCCTTAGCTGCAAAATTTAATTAGGTAGGACCTACGCTCACGTCAATACACAAGTTTATTTTCTGTCTGAAATGGTGTTTTATGCCATGCACAAACATTCTAGGTGCAGCCATATTGGTGAATTTCATGTGAGTTGTTAATGTAGACAATATACCCCAAAAATAATAGAAAAGGTATACTCTAATATCAGTTAGCATAGCACACTGACCCAACTTCAGCTGTACCATTTTCAAACTCAATGTTCTAGCTAATACCTCTTAACCTAAAGCAACTAAACACATGAAGAACACCTTGCATTCAGGAACAAGACGAACATTGTCACCCCTCAGCTCTCTTTAAAAGGGTCAGATAAATTTAGGTTAGTTGCTGATTGATTTCTACATGCTGGTGCTGTACAGTAGAAGTCCTGGAGATTTGTACTGTACTTAAAATTTGTGAAAATCTACTGGAAGTTGTACGGCATGTGGTGAAGGCATTGGTTCTAACTTCAAGATTTCTACTCAAACTGCTGCCTCCCAGTTATGGATGCTGTGATATTGTATGGTGATGCCTGCTCACTACACTGTGCAAAATGCTGCTCACGATGAAGGTTTCTGTCATCATCTTTTTTAAGTATAGGAAACTACAGAGTCTGCATGTTCTTGTGCGGTCAGGGAAAACCACTTCCTGGTCTAATCGGAAGAGCCTCTTATGGTTGACAACATATAATTTATTTCATGCGAGCAAATCACTACAGGTTGCATTATGTAAGAAACATTGTTAAGGAGGATCAAATGTCAAGCCTCATTCCTTCAATATCCTTAACTGTCTGCTCTCACGTCCGTATGAATCATCACAATTGGCAGACTTTTGGCACTGCTTGTCATTAACTCTACCAAACTCATAGCCAACAGCACCCACCCCAAGCATTTTCTTTTCTATTGTTAGTATTATAAATTGCATCTCTAATTATAATTATCAATACCCCACTTCCATTCCCAAGTCTCTGTCTTTACAAATCCAAATGATGTGAAGGTTTCACTATTCTCCTGGGATGCATTCACTTTGAACTTGGGGACCAATATTTTGCTGGGTGGAAGGCCATTGAATTTGATTCTCTTCTTGACAGTCTGAGGTTTGTAGGTCTGTAAACTGGAAGATCTTTAATCTCTCAGATTCCTTCATTGAAGGACATCTTTCCAGCCGAAATGAACAATCTCTTCTTTACAGTATCTTAATTCATTCAACGTTGGTCATCCCTTCTCATTGGTGGCTTCCATGGAATAGTATGCACCACACCTGCAAACTGTGTCAGTAGATATGTGTTCTCAATCTACATGTAGATCATGGTGAAGCATGTTAACTTCATACTTTAACATATTGATTTGGCTTGGACTCTCTCATTCACCTACAAAGATTACATTTTTGGTAGAACAAACTTGTTCATTTCCTCAATTCTGTTACTTGAGGATTGTTTCTTTCTAGGCACAGTTACTGAGGATTCTTCCTGAAAAGATGCAAAAGCTTCTCTCTTCCATTTGCAAAAAAACTTCTCTTCAAAACTTTATGTTTTTTTGTTCCAGGGCCATTCATGCACAAGAAATGAGAAGATAACAGCTCAAGCTAAAGTCCATCCCACATTATCTGATATCTGGTCAGACCATAGGTCAAATTAGAATTTACAGATGATTGGTTACAAGAAAAAGCTTCATTCCACAACCATGTATGCCCAATCTTGAATAGCATGACAATAAAAGTTAGCAAAAAGTAAATAAAGTAAAAAAAACTATAGTAATTTTTACAAGCCAAATGTTATCAAAACACTAGAAAGTCAGTTAGTAATTGTTTACTGCTGGACAGTAAGAACAACACACTTTCTATGCAGAGATAGTAGGAACTGCCGAT
Source organism: Ginglymostoma cirratum (assembly GCA_024137785.1). NCBI lineage: Eukaryota > Metazoa > Chordata > Chondrichthyes > Orectolobiformes > Ginglymostomatidae > Ginglymostoma > Ginglymostoma cirratum. Next base: position 31,962,639 of record JAHRHZ010000058.1, on the reverse strand, counting down.
GCTGGAGAATCTGAGATAACAAGGTGTACAGCTGGGTGAACACAGCAGGCCAAGCAGCATCAGAAGAGCAGGAAGGTTGACATTTTGGGCCTAGACCCTTCATCAGAAATGGGGGAGGGGAAGGGGGTTCTGAAATAAATAGGGAGAGGGGGGAGGCGGATAGAAGATGGATAGAGGAGAAGCTAGGTGGAGAGGAGACAGACAGGTCAAAGATGCGGGGATGGAGTCAGTAAATGTGAGTGTAGGTGGGGAGGTAGGGAGGAGATAGGTCAGTACAGGGAGGACGGACAGGTCAAGGGGGCGGGATGAGATTAGTAGGTAGGAGGTAGGGGTGAGGCTTAAGGTGGGAGGGGATGATAGGTGTGAGGAAGGACAGGTCAGGGAGGCGGGGACAAGCTGGGCTGGTTTTGGGATGTGGTAGTGGGAGGGGAGATTTTGAAGCTTGTGAAGTCCATATTGATACCATTGGGCTGCAGGGTTCCCAAGCGGAATATGAGGTGCTGTTCCTGCAACCTTTGGGTGGCATCGTTGTGGCACTGCAGGAGACCCAGGATGGACATGTCGTCTGAGGAATGGGAGGGGGAGTTGAAATGGTTCGTGACTGGGAG
>JAHRHZ010000058.1:31856928-31961631 GCA_024137785.1 Ginglymostoma cirratum | reverse complement strand
TACCTACCAACCTCATCCCGCCCCTTGACCTGTCTGTCCTCCCTGGACTGATCTATCTCCTCCCCAACTCCCTACCTACACTCACCTTTACTGACTCCATCCCCGCATCTTTGACCTGTCTGTCTCCTCTCCACCTATCTTCTCCTCTATCCATCTTCTATCCGCCTCCCCCTCTCTCCCTATTTATTTCAGAACCCCCTTCTCCTCCCCCATTTCTGAAGAAGGGTCTAGGCCCGAAATGTCAACCTTCATGTTCCACTGATGCTGCTTGGCCTGCTGTGTTCATCCAGCTCTACACCTTGTTATCTCACACTTTCTACGCAGACCCTCTTCAGAGTTTATGCTAGTGTAGGAACTTATTTTACAAATATGTGGCAGAGACAATATTGAAAGTTACTTACACAATATCAATCAAGACACATTTCAGGGATTAAATAGAGCTCTCTGTGCCATTTCTAAATTACCAGCCTAATAGATGTCTCATTATGTCACATTACATTGTAATGGGCTTATAACATTCCAGATAATATAGGTTTCGCAGGTATTTATTCCTATTGTGTATGAAAGTTATGTAAAGAGTATGAGTTATTGTGCATAAACCAGTAAAACTGGACATTGTTTTTTTTTGCTATGCAGCTTGAAAAAGCCACAAGTAACATTATTTTGAGTTTAAAGTTTACGTGTCCACTGCATGACTAGGTGGCCCCAAGTTTATCTCACCATGTAATGCTGGAATAAATCATAACAAGGGCTAGAGTCAGGGTCAGTGATCCATGGATTATTTGTCGGATTTGTCTGTTGATAAGAATTTTGGCTTACATACCAGACATCTAGATGAAGCATCTGATAGCTTTAATGTGGTGTCGCTTTGATTTTCCACCAATCAGACAATCATTATTGTGACTGAAAGGACTTAAAAACCATGCTCAATTTCCATTTTAGTTCAGCTTTTCTCATCACTTTTTACACTTTTACTACTCAATATTTGTTATAATAAAAGGTGCTTTTAATTTTCACTTTTTATACCAATGGTTAATACATGACAAGTATACGGAAATTTATGAGTGCTATTTTACTACAATTTGATTACTTTCTTAATGAATGGCTTTCTTTATTTTAATTCATTCTCAATCTCCCCACTTGAGACACACAAATGTTTGCACAGACCCATTGGTCTATCCAATCTTCCTGCAGATATTTTCTAATTAACCTGTTTAGAGATGTTATTATACAGCTTTGTAGCAAATGGGACTTGAACCCTGGTGTCCTAGATCAGAAGTGGGACACTACCACTGCAACACAAGAGCATAACTGCACTGCCTTGTGCATTACAAAATATGTACTGGCCACCTTCCCTGAAAGCTGCCTAATCTAGTGAAAAACCAAATAAAGTCAGTCAATTAGGGAAGAAATCTGAAAAATTCCTCTCCAAATCCTTTAGATCATTGAAACTAGTCCAAGAGACCACTCTTGAATAATGTTACACATCACCTACCTAATGGATGATGTGCTGATCCAGCCAGGTATAGATTAAGCTTTCATTTGAAGGAATTTAATCAGTCAGTGTTCTTTACATGAACTGACAGTCTGTATTCTATGTGTCCACTATTTTCTGGGTAAAGTACTATTGCTTTTTCCTGGTTCAGACCTTAAATGTGATTCCTGTCATTTTCTAATTCATATTGTTGAAATAATGGGCAGTATCTTCTGGACTTTGAAAATACTTGGGAGGTGGCTGCAGTGTGGTCATTGGTCGACTAATAGAAATGAAGTCCTCGATCAAATAATCCCAACGTTTCTACTTGTTCAAATAAAAACCGAAAGAACTGTGGATGCTGTAAATCAGGAACAAAAACAAAGTTGCTGGAAAAACTCAGCAGGTCTGGCAACATCTGTGAAGGAAAAAACAGAGTTAACGTTTTGGGTCCAGTGACCCTCCCTCAGACCCTTCCCACTTGTTCAATTATTTGACCATATCTCAGTAACTAAGTTGGTTAACAGAGTACAGATTACAAGCAGAGTAAGCAAATAGGAGTTCAGTGAGTTTGGTTTGTCGTGGCAATATCTGTTTAAAAATCTGGACTTATCTACAGCTTGCATTTAAATAAAGCAAATTTCTTCCAGATTTAGACAAGGATAAACAAGTTTTACGAGAGAGCAGCTGATTAATTCATTAACTGACCAGTTTGGTCTGGTTACTGTAGCTGGTTCAGTTGTCCCTGGAAATTTGATGCTGTCATGTACAAAGCAGCTAAAATGTTGCAATTCCACAAAAATGAATCAGAGTTGAATTTCAGTTACGAAATACAATTCATGTTCCTAGTGAAACTATAATGAATAAGAACCTACTACAACATCTCAATCAGACCAGCCTGCCTTTTAATTGCCAACATGGATTTGAGAAAAAAATAGAAATGAAGCTTGAAGTCATCTCGGTCTCATATTCTGAAATTGGATTGATTCGTTTGAGTATCAACAAAGTCAAAGCAAACACCTTTAATAGGGTTTGGAAATTTGAAGTTTTTGAGACCTATTCTGTGACCTACAGAACTAAGCACACAACTTAGTCTCAGGTTTATAGGGGGTTTTGCTCCCTTTTTCTAGACAGCAACAGGCTTGGCAGCAAAAGCTTAGTCATGAATTCACTTCATTGACCCAAAGTTGGGACAAGTTTATTAAGTTTGCACATAAACTATAGCAATAAACTCAAGCAGCCATCAAATACCACCAAATACAATCTATTGTGGATTTTACTACCCATGTGAAGAACTGGACAGTAGAACGCATATCTGGTTTCTCTTTCAGCTTTGGTTTTTTGATCTTCCAACATCACCTCCTCTCTTTCCCTCTCCCGCTTCTCTTGTTCCCTTGTCTCCTGGATTCAATTTTTTTCTGCCACACAGAAGAAAGAGGAAAGGTCTCCATTGCCTGACTTTTAACCAATTAATCTCTCCTTTTCCCATCTTTAAGTCTTTGGTTATTATACCATGAGCAATCTTTTCTTGACCGACCAACTATTTTTGATGTGAGCACCATGTTAATTTGGGACCAAACAAATCAGTGAGACAAAAAATTGAGACAGTTTCTTGCTGGATAGCGTTTATTAATTATTCAGTTTTAGAGCTCCTTCCAAATTCCAGTCCCAATTGTCTTTCTTTTATATCTACTCATTTACATATCCTAATAAACAGATGTCATGATAATAGTGAACCTTTTCAGGTACTAACTGCCTTATAAATATTTACCCCTTCCTTCGTAAGGTCTAAATTCGACTTCTTTTTGGAATTACACAACATTAGCTGCTTTGTAAATGACTGGATCAGACTTTCATGGACCACTGAATCAGAAAGTCAACTAATTTTCAGATAAACTGTCGGCCCTGTTCATCAGATCATAAATTATATTTTGAGAATTTGCTTCGGATGACTTGCTGGATTTCATTACAACATTTGTCAATTGTGATAAACTCATCTAAGGTTTCTTTGAATATCGATATAGAGTAAGTTTCTAGTGGTGGTATTACAAAACAATTATGCTGAAAAGACATAATTAAGGACTAGTGGTAGGCTTGAGGACTGGGAATTTTTTGAGAACCAATGCAGATAACTTTAAAGCTAATAAAGAGGGAGAAATTGATTATGAAAGTAAACTGGCAAGAAATATAAAAACTAACAGTAAAAGCTTCTATGGGTACATTTTAAAAAAGTAGCTAAAGTAAATATGGAAGCGTTGATGAATGTAAATGCAGAAGTAATAATGGGAAGCATCGAAATGACAGATAATTTAAACTAATATTTTGCATTGGTCTTCATGGTGGAGGACACTATAAACATCATAACCATACTAGCGGGAGGAAGACCTTGTAACAGTCTCTATCATGAGGGACAAAATACTTGATAATCTAATGGGACAGAAAGCAAACAAGTTACCTGAACCTGATGGTCTGTATCCAAGGGTTTTAAAAGACATGCCTACAGAGGTAGGGGAAGCATTGGTTGAAATATTTCAGAACTCATTTCATTCTACTGCCATTCCCAATGGAATGAAAAAACTGCAAATGTGAATTCCCTGTTCAAGAAGTAAGGGAGAGGAAAAACTAGAAATTATAGGGTAGTTAGCTTAATTTCTGTCATTGGGAAAATTTTACTGCGCTTTATTAAAGAAGAAGTAGCAGGACATTTTGAAAAGATTGACACAACCATGCATTCCTTTTGGGAAGGGGGAATTTATTTGATAATATAACAAGTAGAGTTGATAAAGCAGAACTAGTTGATGGAGAGTAATTGGATTTCCTGAAGATAAAGAGCACATAAAAGGTTATTGCACAACATAGAAATCAAGGATTTCAAATCAAGGATTAAAGATTGGTTAATTCACAGAAGACATAGATCAAAATTAACAGATCTTTTTCATTTTGGAAAACTGAAGATCAGTCAAAGATCAGACATAGGGCCTCAATTTTATCCTATCTTTATTCATGACTTGGAGGAAGGGGCAGAATGCAGTGCATCGAAATTTGCTGATGATACAAAGTAGGTGGATGACATATCGTGATAAAGCATAAGGAAAATGCAAGGAGATATGGATAGATTGAGTTAGTGGGATCATAACCTTGGCAGACGAAGTTAAACGTAGGAAAATGTGAAGTCATTCACTTTGGTAGGAAACATCAAAAGTCAAACTCTTATAGATGTAAAACTTTACAGAACACGGAAGGATGCTATTTGGCTCATTGAGACTGCAAAAATCTGACTACATTAATCACATGGAGACCATGGCAACACAACTGAATATCTAAATACTGCTCAAATTTTACGAGAGTTTCTGACTCAGCCACCCTTTCATGCAGTGAGTTCCAAACTCTCACCATTCACTAAGTGAAAAAAATTGTCAACTCTCCTCTTAGCCTTCTATCTCTTGCCTTCAATCAAGTCCCCTTCTAAGAATGAAACTTCCTGTACCATCCACATCTCTCATACTTCCAAAAATTTCCCTCTTAAACTTCCCTGCTCCAGGGAAATCAATTTCAGCCACCTAGCCTTTCTTCATATCCCCTATAATGAGGTTACCAGAACTACACACAGTACTCTAGTAACCAGCACTTTGAACAGTTCTAATCTAACCTCTTGGTTCTTGTATTCTATGCGCTGGCTAATAAAGGCAAATATCCTCTATGTCTTCTTAACCATTTTACCTCCCTGCCCACTATCTTTAGGGATCCATGAAAATGCACAAAATCCCTCTGATCTTCAGTATTTGCCAGGGTCCTACTATTCATTGTGTAATCCCTTGTCTTGCTACCCCTGCCCAAGAACATTACTTCATACTTTTCTAGGTTGTATTCCATTTGCCACTGCTCTGCTTACCTGACCAGCCTATTGATATCCTTTGGTAACTTATGGCTAATCTTAATATTTACCATCCTATGAATTTCTGTGTCATTTGTGAACTTTTGACCACACCCCCTAAATTTAAACCCAAATTGCTAACGTACAGCACAAAGAGCAAGTGCTCCAATACCAGGCACTGTGTAACTCCACTAGAAACAGAAACATTTCAGTCACATAATCATTCATTTACTATCACCCTCTGCTTCCTGCCTCTCAGCGAATCTCACAATCATCCACACCGATGTCTATACCTGCTTTGTCCTTTTCTCTTGTGAAAGCTGGCACAAAGTATTCATTGAAGACTGTGTTTACATCTTTCAAGTCCATGCATAGATGATCTCTACGGTCCCTAATTGACCCTACTCTTACCCTAGTTATTGTCTTGCTCTTCACATATTAAAACAAAAGTCTCTGGGTTTCCCAAATCCTTCGCCTCTGCCGTATCTGCTCCCGAGATAGGGCATTCCACTACCGGACATCCCTGATGTCCTCGTTTTTCAAGGACCGCAAGTTCCCCTCCACAGTGGTCGAAAACGCCCTCGACTGCATCTGTCATGTTTCCCTCACAACCGCTCGCCATAATAACAAAGACAGAATCCCCTTCATCCTCACGTATCACCCCACCAACCTCCAGATTCAACACATCATCCTCCGCCAGTTCCGCCACCTGCAATCTGACCCCACCACCAAGGACATTTTTCCCTCCCCACCCTTATCTGCTTTCCGAAGGGACCGCTCTCTCTGTGACTCCCTCATCAGCTCCACACTCCCCACTAGCCCCACCATCCCTGCAACAACAGCAAGTGCTACACCTGCCCCTACACCTCCCCACTCACCCCCAATTCCAGGCCCCAAGAAAACCTGCCACATTAAACAGATGTTCACCAGCACATCCGCTAATGTGGTATATTGTATCCGCTGTCCCCAATGTGGCCTCCTCTACATTGGGGAAACCAAGCGGAGGCTTGGAGACTGCTTTGTGGAAGACCTACGCTCGGTTCGTGACAAACGACTACACCTCCCAGTCGCGAACCACTTCAACTCCCCCTCCCACTCCTTGGATGACATGTCCATCCTACGACCCCTCCAGTGCCACAACGATGCCACCCAAAGGCTGGAGGAACAATGCCTCATATTTCGCTTGGGAACCCTGCAGCCCAATGGTCTCAATGTGGACTTTACAAGCTTCAGAATCTCCCCACCCCCGATCTCATCCCAATACCAGCCCAGCTCGTCCCCGCTTCCTTGACCTGTCCATCTTTTCTCCCACCTATCCGCTCCTCACACCTTACTGACCATACCCCACCCCACCTCCTACCTACCAATCTCGTCCCCGCCTCCCTGACCTGTCCGTCTTCCCTCAATTGACCAACCCCCCCCTCCCAACTCCCTACCTAACTCACCTTTACTGGCTTCATCTCTGCTTCCTTGACCTGTCCGTCTTCTCTCCACCTATCTGCTCCTTTACCCACCTTCTATCGCCTCCCCCTCTCTCTCTGTTTATTCCAGAGTCCCCTTCCCCTCCCCCAATTCTGAAGAAGGGTCCAGACCCAAAACGTCAGCTTTCCTGCTCCTCTGATGCTGCCTGGCCTGCAGTGTTCATCCAGCTCTACACCTTGTTACCTCTGGGTTTCCCTTTGCTCTACATGTGTAAGATTTCTCATGCACTCCCTTAGTTTTGTTAATGTCCTTTTTAGTTTCCTCCTGCGCTTTTTGCACCCAAAAGGGTCTATACTATATTGAACCCTTGGTATCTGCCATAATCTTCTCTTCCTTCTTAATCCTAACCTTCATGTTCCTTGACATCCAGGGTCTTAGTTCGATCAATTTGCCCTGTACTCTCACTATTTCTTCCTTTGTTGCCGCCCACTGTTCTGACTCAGTTTTATTTGCAAGTAGCTGCTCCCAGTCCACTTGGGCTAGATTGTAACTTATCTTAGGAAAATTAGCCTTTGCTCTGCTTAAAACTTTTATCCCTAGGCCATCCTTATCCTTTTTTTATAACTATTCTAAATCTAACGGAGTTTAACTGTGTCTTTTACTTAGAGTCATGCAGCACTGAAACAGACATTTGACCCAACCCATCCATTCCAAATTAAACTAGTCCCACTTGCCTGCATTTGGCCCATATCTTTCTAAACCTTTCTTATTCATGTATGAATTGACATGTCTTTTCAATGTTGTGACTGTACCTGCATCTACCACTTCCTCTGGCAATTCATTCCACGTACGAACCTGTGTAGAAAAGTTGCTCCCTTCAGGTCCATTTTAAGTCTTTCTCCTTTCACCTTAAAAAATGTCCCCTAGTTCTGAACTCACCCACCCTAGGGAAAAGACCTTTACTATTAATCTTATTTGTGACCTTCATGATTTTGTAAACCTCTGTAAGGTCACCCCTCAACCTCCTCCGCTCCTGTGAAAAATGTCCTAGCCTCTGCTTATAACTCAAACCCTCCAGTACCAGCAATATCCTGGTAACTCTTTTCTGAACCATCTCCAGTTTAATAATATTCTTCATATCGCAGAGCGAGCAGAATTGCACATAGTATTCCAAAAGTGGCCTCACCAACATCCTGCACAACCTCAATATGACGTCCCAACTTCTATACTCATGGTGTGAGTAATGAAGGCAAGCGTTCTAAATGCTTCTTAACCATCCTGTCTACCTGATATGCAACTTTCAAAGAACCATATACATGAACCCCTAGGTCTTTCTGTTTGACAACACTACCCAGAGCCTCACCATTAACTATATAAGTCCCCCAGACCCTTGCTTGTTTTACCAAAATGCAATACCTCACATTTATCCAAATTAAAATCCATCTGCCACTCCTCAGCCCATTGGCCAATTGATCAAGATCCCTTTGTAACCTCAGATAACCTTCCAAGATATCATCCCTTCTTACTGCTATTATTGATCCCTTGGCCAATATTATGACACCCCATGTCCAACCTCTTCAAACCCCTCTCTGTCTTGTCTGAATGTCCTATAACCAGGAGTATTGTGCTGCCAATCCAACCTATCTTTCAACCAAGCATCAGTCACAGCTTTGGTGTCCCACATACATATTTGTGCCCTCAACTTGTCTATCTTATTGCTCAGGCCCCTTGCATCAAATAATATTCCCTTAAACCCTGCTAAACTGATTTCCTTCTTATCTAGCCTATGTTCCTCTGCCTTCCAAACTCATGCTCATTTTAACTTCTGATTTCGTCATAGATTTTTTTTCCCCTCTGAATTACTTTCCAGGATGACATCACCCTGCCAATGTAGCTTAAATTCACCACAATAACATTACCAAATCTCCATGTCAGGGTGTTGTGAATACAGGTATCATGATCTCTGGCTGTTCACCCTCCCCCTTCAGATTGCCTTGCAGACATTTGATGACCCTGACACCTGGGAGTCAACATACTGTCCTGGAGTACTATAGCCACAAAAGCACCTGTTTACTCCCCTCACTAATGAATCTCCTCCAACTATTGCACTTCCACACTCCTTTTCCCATCCCTCAGCAGCTAGACTATCCACAATTCCATGGCCTTGGCTCTGACTCACCTCCACAAAGGAACTGTCACTCTCATTATTCTCCAAGACTGATAAATGGCTTGGGAGTGAGATGCACTCGGGGGTTTCCCTTACTTCCTGCCTTATTCCTTACCTCTATCTGGCAGTCACTCATTGCCTTTCTGACTAAATTTTCCTAAGCTGCAGAGTGACCAAGTCCTGAAATGTGCTAGCCACAAAACTCTATGCCTTATGAATGCACCGTAATAGTCCCAGCTGCCGCTGAAGTTTTGCCAGTTGGAGACTTGTCCTGCTCGCTTGTCATCCGGACTACCAGGAAGGTTGAGATTTTCCACATGGTGCTGGATGCACTAATCATGAGCCTGAAATTTTCAGGGAACTTATTTAAAAAGAATATGGACCCTTTCTTTTATTTTATCCTTTCAGCTACTTAAGTATAGCCTAGAAAAATCCTATTCCTGTTTATGTCCTGAGTCCCACTCAAGTTCACCAACGGTCTGAAAGGGTCCTGATCTTTCCTGCTCCTCTCAGTGGTGCTAACTGCTTATCACATGGCCTGCACCTCCCCTGCCCCTCAGAATGATACTAACTGGTTGTCACATGGCCTGCACCTCCCCGCTACTCAGAATGATACTAACTGCTTGTCACAGGGTCGATACCTCCCTTCCTCCTCTAAGTGATTCTGACCGTCCATCATAGGATTTTCACCTCAATCTTTCCTCTTGCTTAAATGGTGACAACTCCAAAAAGAGTGCAGTATGGAGATATCTGAGTGCACTTTGTACATGGACTAGAATAAGTTAGCATGTAGGTGCAGCAAGTAATTAAGAAGGTAAGTACAATTTTAGCCTTTAAAGCTATCGGGTTGAAATTTAAAAGTAGGACATTCTTCTAATAACTGTACAGCATGTAGGTGAGGCTGCACGGTCTGTTAAATTTTATTACATATTCTTATACAGACTATCTATTCACCTTTCTAAACTTATGGAGTTTTAAGCATGTTGCCTTGCCAGCGCTGCCATTGTGAAGATTTCGCTGCCGCAGGCATTGCCATCCCCAATTGCTGGAGAAGCTTTGCTGCCGCTGCTGCCAGAATGACTCATTGCAACTGCCACTGGCACGATGCCGGGGAAATGACCTTGTTGCCACTGCTACAGGCTCTGAATGGTGAGAATGCACTTATCTGCAGCAGGCCTCCTATTGCTGGGAGATGCCAAATCTGCCACTCTGCATGCGGCTTGCTGCCGACCAATCTGCAGTAGAAAAGGAGGAAAAAAGACCAAAAGAAAAGGAAACTAATGCAAAATAAAAGAACAGAAACCAAAGTAAGACAAAGAAGGAAAGCAGGTAGGAGCGGATGGGCCCCAGGCAACAGCCTGCATGCAGCCCTGTTACTCTGCTGTCATTTTGCACCAGAAAGTTCCTGAAGCGTGCTTTTCATGTTCTGAATTCTTAATAGTTCAAATAGTGTAAATCTTGTCTGAATGGTAATCTGTTAATAAGAGTGCGATTTTCTTGAGTCAGCTCTTTGCATAATTAATCATAGCTTCAGGTGAGGATTTATAGATGTGCAGGTGGTGGTTGAAGCAACAATGATTGCAGTCTTGTGAATATAAAAGGGCTGTAACCAAAATAGGGGGCAAAATTTACTTTAGCTTTTAAAATGTTTCAACCCTTTCATGAAGGTAAAGTAAAATTAAATCCAGTGTGCAGACATGATTCTGTCTAGTAGGAACTAATTATTAGAAGCTAACATCGAACTTTATTAGAAACTTGTCTCAGTGGTCAAGTGGCAAAGCAGCAAAATGTAGAAATAGGACACGCTTTATTTCCTATTTCCTTACGACAGATGTGAAGCTAACTTGTCTACCATTTCCTGCTTTCTATTTTGGTAGACCCTCTGCCTGATGCAATTGAAATTGCAGGACAATCCCATGTAGTTCATGCATCTGGAAGGAAGTTAACATTGTTGGAGGCTGGAATTGGTAATTGCAGTCACTTATGATGTCAGCCTAATACCGCAATGCAACTATAAATGTTTTACAATTCTGTGTCTGTTCCTCTGCTGTTTCAGATCCTGTGGAGTCAATTCTCAGAGTCATTGATTGAAAAGTATGGAAATGCCTCCATGTGAAGTTGGTGTAATCTTAGAAGGGGAACTCAATCAGAATATACCAGCTGTTAATCATACGTAGACATTTTAATTCATGCGACAATCCAGAAAAGGTGATATTAGGGTGTTCTTGAGAAAACAATCTAGTATAAGTCTTGGTCATCATGCAGTTATTGTAATGGGACATCAGGCCTGCTATTCTGACTACCTTGAGATTTACAATCTTCACACGCAATAATATGCCTTCGGCTGTATACTTGGTTTAAATGCACAGGCAGTGAGATACAGGGCACAGTCAATATTGCCCATCCCAATTGGCAAACTGACACTGCTCCTCTTCTATCTCATACTAAAAACTGACAAATTTAGGACTTCTGAATGAAAATGGTTGTAGCATTTGCAGAGATGCTGGAAGTTTCAAGCAGCAGCATAATTAAAACTTTAAGCGTCTATAGATAAAAAAGCGAGAAATTGTGAAAAATAATCCTGACATTTTGGACAGAATCTTACAGGGATCTGAATGATATGGGCCATGGCAAGATTTGTGGTAGAATCAGAAAAGAAGTCTGATGAGGCATCCCATGATATCGGGAGCATCTTGTGGTATCTGTTATGCTTTTTGCTGAGTGGCAAGGCACGTTGCTCACTACACAACACGACACATCCATCCCATGTGATAGTTAGTTAGAGACACTGCTGCAAAGGCCATGGGCTCTGACAACATTTTGGCATTAGTACTGAATACTTATGTTCCAGCACTTGCCATTCCCCTAGCCAAGCTGTTCCAGTACAGTTACAACACTGACATCTACCTGACAATGTGGAAGTTATTCAGGAAGTTATAGCTTGCTAAGTTACCTTGTTAATGACCCAACTCGCCTCATTAATATTCAGCTTTCTATCTTAGTAAATGTACAAAACATGCTGTAAATGTACAGAATTGGAAATCAATTTGGGTACATGGCAAATTCAGCTTACCATTGGCTTCAAAGCACCAAATTAGCACCAAACTTCATTTCAGGGCACAATACATGGACACAAGCCATGCACACTCTTTCTCTAGGGATATCTGATACTTGCCAATGTCTCATGACTATTCTGGCACCTTTCTGATCCATTTCCATGCCAGTTAGGAAACAGATGTGCATTGCAGGGTGCACCAGCAACTGGCATTGAAAGATTACAGCAGAGATACTTTGTGCACAGGGAAAGGTACACAGTTCATGGATTGGATTAGCCCACATCACAGGGTTACCTGCTTGCTCTCTGAGCAGTTGCTCACTTACCATCTACCTGAATGCTTGCAGCATCCCTGCCTTGCCTTACCTGCCATGCCATGCCTGCCATGCCTTACCAATCAGCGCATTGATACTTCAGCCAGAACCAATGCTATCAACACTGCCGTACAGACTTGCTCTTCTGTGCAGGCACATAAATAAGCTGTTTATCATACTTTTCAGTAGAGATCTGTCCAGGATGGGGAGACATCTATCTGGCACACCAAGACACCAATCTAAACCCTAAGCATGCGCCATCTGCCTGTGTGAAAAACACATTGCAGTGTATTTGATCAACTGATCAAATGGGTGGGAGTTAGTCCTCTGTCCAGTCAAAGGGCCAGGTCTGCACACAGGGGCTTGGTCACGGTCAGTCGTCATCTGGGTGTGCTCACCATCAGGGGATCAGTCTGACTACGGCCCAGGGAGTGGGCTACAGCCCATCCTGTAGAAACAGCACCAGCAGTCAGGAGAATCCCACATGAGCAATTGGCGAGCTGCAAGACAGCAGTGAGGGTCTGCTCAGTTATGTCTAGGGGCTGCTCAAAGACATTCAGAGTTCTGGAGTGTATGTAGAACTATTTGAAATAGTTGTGAAAATGCAAGCTGGTGATAGTTAGTGTCTGTTTGTCTATTATTGCATCATCTTTGTTCCAATCCATTTCATATTTTTGCCAGTAATGTGATCAATCTTGTCAAATGAGGTGCAACTTAGATAATTTCATTGCCATTTTGCAAACACTTAACCCTCCAACTTTAAAAGAAGCAATATTTGAAAAAATGGCTGTATACCAATGTTAGGTGCCATCTGAAATGCAAAACCATGTTAGTTGATGACAGGTTGGAATAGGGTCAAAACTATTGCAGCAAAGTTATTTAACTAATAGACAACTCTCTGCAAATTTAGATTTTTAACTTTTCTTTGGGTGGATCATTGTTGAATGTGGGGAATAATAATTGCACAAAGAGAGAAACCAAGCATCTGGGACCTGAGTCAACATGGAAAATATAATGTCCTTAAATAATTACATAGAAGGATTGTGAAATTAGCAACACAAGGACGTGGAAGGAGTAGTAAATTATAGTTGACTCATACAAAGCCAAGTTGAAAATAAGAAGAGAAATTAATAGAGAAGAAAATTTTGGCTTAAGAAAAATAGAAAAGAAAGAATGGAAATCTAAAAAGATAATGTATTAAAATCTTCAAAGATTAAATTATGAAGGAATGAGACTCCATACTTGTAATAGTGAATTTTCAGTGCCAGAGAGGGTGATTTCGATAAATAATGCAAATAAGGAAAGAAATCATTTTGTTTAGGCCACTTCAGAGAAGGTTAACTAGGATGATCCCCAGTATGAAGGGAATGTCTTATGAGCAAAGGCCAAACAGATTGGGATTCTATACATTGGATTTTAGAAGAATGAGAGACGATCTTATTGAAATTGATAGGATTCTTAACGGGCTTGACAGGGTAAACACTGAGAGGATAGTTCCCCTCATGAGAGTGTCTAGGACCAGAGGGCTTAGTCTCAGAATAAAGGGGCCCCAATTTAAGACTGAAATAAGGAAGAATCTTTTCTCTCAGAAGATTGTGAGAGAACTTACTTTAGAGGACTATGAGGACAGAGTTCTTCTGTACATTTAAGGCTGAGATAGATAAAATGGGAATCACGCATTCTGGGGCAAGCATAAGAAAATGGACCTAAGGAATGTAGGATCAGCCATGCTCATATTGATTAACGGAGCAGCTGCAAGAGGCCAATGGGCTTCTCCTGTTCCGATTTCTTACGGTCTTATCATCTTACCTCCTCATATTTTGGAGCTCAAAAGAGAGAGAGAGGGGGTATAAGAAGGTTAGTTCAAGACACCAAGTGAATTTCTTTAAATGTTTTTGCTTTGAAAATTGTTGCTTTTCTCCTTTACTCAACAGACTTGCAAAATAAAGATAGCCCAGTTTAGAGTAAGAGTGTGCAACATGCTGTGCAACATGTGGGCTGAAAACCATTTCCTTCCTTATCTTGCTCCTATCTCCCCATTGAAAAGTAGAGGAAAAGAACATTAAATAAAAATAAATGCTCTGCACTGCCTGCTATTTTATCAGTCATTTTAATCCTTTTTCCTTGAAATAGTTATTAAATGCTGCTAAACCACACCAGTGTAACTGTTCTACTCAGGGTGTATTTAGTTCATTTATTTAGTTCTTTAGTCTTATAATTATAAGGAATGCTTTGGAAGCATTGTTCAGTAAGATTATGTTACAAGTTATCCAACCAGATCTCTAAGTAATGGGACAGTGCTATAAAAGGATAAAAGACTGAAAGTGCACCTTTTCACTTAAACAGCTGTTGAGTGCGTAATGAAGCAAGGAATAGTTTCGAGTCAGTGCACCCTCATTCTCTACGTTCAAACAGTATCAGGAAACGGTAGGCTAGTAAGAGAGCTCCAAGAACACTTTCAATACAGTAGAGTAACACATCAATGATATCCTGAGTCTCATTAGAAATACTAGATGAATGCAAAGGATTTTTCTGTGCAACAATGATTATTGACCTCTAAGGATTGTGGCTGCTGTTAGCATGAACTATGCCCACTTGATGATGTTAGTAACTCTTTCTAAATCTTTAAAACTACTGCACTCTCTCAAGTGGGAAATATTATGCTTTCCAGTAGCTTAAGATAATATATATATTAAAACAGTAGCATTTATTGCTATGTTATTGATAAGCAATGTTTTCAAGGATATTTTGCAACTTTATGACCATAGGGTTTTGCTAAATATTCTCTTAGGGTGCATGGAATTGCTGTATCTATTAATAGTTTGAGATATAACTAAACTGTAACCTATTAATGTTACAATACCATCCCCTTGTGTTCTGAACTAGATGTTGTTATATAGTGCACATGCTCCCAAGAGTGAAACTTCATTTTGAAAAAAAGTTTAAAAAGGTCATTTGGTAAGACACAAATTGTAAGTTGCTTCTTTTCAAGGCAACAAATACACTGAGCCACAGTTATGATAAAAATCACTTAATTCAGCCGATATAATGTGCCTTTATGGAAACCAAGAAATAATTAATACACACTTCTCCACATCAGTAGGCCACCTTGTTTGAACTAAACCATCGAACCTCAGACTACCACCTTGCATTCTAATCCTCTCAGTTTTTTTTAGTTAAATACCTGCAGCTGTTTCCTTAATAATGGGGAAGCTCAAAGAGTAAAATTAATAACAATTTTTTTTAAAAATGCCAAGGTCAATTCCCCAGTACAATCAATTATCGGAACAATCCCCGAGAGGTGGGTCAAAGAACATTTACTGGATCAATACCTGGAATGAGCATGTTCTCTTTTGTGGAAAGATTGGACAAGATGAGTTTGTTTTCACTAGAATTTAGAAGAGTGAGGTGTGCTTACATTCCGAATTATTTATTCTCAATAGTCTTTGGCAAGATGGTAATGGTAAGGATGTTTTCTCTTTAGGCTGAAATTAAGGGGCACTGTTTTAAAATTAGCTGTCAGCCTTTTAGGACAGAGTTGAGGTGAATTTTATCTCCTAGATTTGGGCTTGTTCTCATTGGAGTTTCAAAGAGTGAGATATGCCCTAATTGAAACATACAAGATACTTTGGGGGCCATTCCACAGTAGATGCTGAGATGTTGACCCCCCTTATGGAACACTCCAGGGTGAGAGGACATAATCTTTAAGTAAGGGGTTGCCTGTTAGGACAAAAATGAGGAAGAATTTCTTCTCTCAAAGGGCAGTGATTATGTGAAATTCTTTATCACAGCGGGCAGTAGAGGCTGAGTATATTTAAGGTTGAGATAAAGAGACTTTTAATTGTAAGTGAAGGGTTAAATGAAAAGAGTGGAAAATGGAGTCGAGGATTATCTGATCAGCCATGATCACATTCATTGGCAGAGCAGAGTAGATGGGCCAAATGGACTAGTTCTACTCCTACGTCTTATAGTCTTTTGTGATTTTGGAACTCTCTGCCATTGAAGGCATTGGAAGGGGGTCATTGAATATTTTTTAAGGTGGAGACAGAAAAATACATGCTAGGCAAGGGATTCACAGGTTAGTAGGGCTCAATGGGACTTTTTTTAAAAATAGAATTCCTACAGTGTGGAAACAGGCCATTCAGCCCAACAAGTGCACACCAACTTTCTGAAGACCATCCCACCCAGACTCACTCCCCCACCCCCATCCCTGTAATCCTGCATTAAATCAAACAACTTAATGTTGAATTTGCTTTCAGAGGTCATCAGCCAGAGAGTGTGTTTTCACTAATGACTGTTTGTGCTGGCAAGATTGCCCTTGTTATAAATAAATGTTTACGTATTAAAGCTGTATATGACCTCTAACAACTATAATTTAAAACCAACACAGAAAATTAGAAAGTAGATATTAATTAATACCATACAGACTATGGATAAAAGATAGGTCTACAATGACAATTAATGTGAAAGGTAAAGTATAACTTGCTCAATCAAACCTGAAGGGCTGTAATTTCTCATCTGTGACATGAAATGAAGTGTAGCAGGGTCATCCTTCTCTCAAATCAGTTTGGGTTAACAGTTTAGTCAGTCATGTGGTGCATAAGTGTCCTACACTGACCATAATTAAACAGAATATAATTTAATTCCTTACTTGCTTATTCAAGTCAAAAGTTTTTAAACTAAAACTTAATGAAAATATTTTGGACAGAGAAACAGTACTAACGTTGGACTCAACATGTTAACCCTGTTTCCATCTTGGCAGATGCTGTCAGGCCTGTTGAGTTTCTCTGGCACTTTCTGTTTATATTTCAGATCTCCGGCAGTACTTTGCTTTTTTGCAAACATACAAGTCAGGAGGAGGAGTAAACCCTTTGACTCCTCGAGCTGCTCTGCCATTTAATCAGATCATGGCTGATCTGATTGCAACCTCAATTCCAAATACTTGCCTGTCCATAATAATCTTTAATCCCTTTCTTAACAAGAATCAATCCACCTCTACGTTAAAAATATTCAAAGTCTCTGCTTCTGCCATCGATTGAGGAAGAGAGTTCCAAAGAGTCACAACCTTCTGAGAAAAAAAAACTCCCTGTTCATCTCAGTCTTAAGTGGATGACCCCTTATTTTTAATCAATGACTCTTAATTCTAGGTTTTCTCACAAGAGAAAAAAAAATCTTTTTCACATCCAACCTGCCAAAACCCCTGAAGATCTGATGAGTTTCAAACAATATTTCTCATACTCTACAATATTCTGTGGTGGTACAAGCCTAACCTGTCCAACCTTTCCTCATATGACAACCCACCCATTCCAGATATTAGTCCAGTAAATCTTCTTTCAACTGCTTCCAATGTATTTGCATCTTTCCTTTAATAAGGAGACTGATGCTGTACACTGCTCCAAATATGGTCACATCAGTGGTCTGTATAACTGAAGCAAAACCTCCCCACATTTTGTATTATGTTCCATGGGGTAGCATCACTTTGATGATGTCACATTAGGTACCAAGCATGTTGTGGCATTGTGATAATGTCATTATATAAGTAAACTAGAGTCCCACGTGAGAGATAGTAGGAACTGCAGATGCTGGAGAATCTGAGATAACAAGGTGTAGAGCTGGATGAACACAGCAGGCCAAGCAACATCAGAGGAGCAGGAAGGCTGACGTTTCGGGCCTAGACCCTTCTTCAGAAATGAAGAAGGGTCTAGGCCCGAAAGGTCAGCTTTCCCGCTCCTCTGATGCTGCTTGGCCGGCTGTGTTCATTCAGCTCTACACCTTGTTATCTTAGAGTCCCAGGCTATTGTTTTGGGACATGGGTTTGAATGGCACAATGATTGATGGTGAAACCAGAATTCAGTACAATCTGGAATTAAAAGTTGGACTCATGGTGACTATGTAACATTGTCCTAACAACCTAACAACCAAAGTTCACTTATAAATGAAACGTGTCATTCTTAACTGCTCTGGCCCACTCATAACTCCAGTCCAACTTTTAACAGTCTTCTGAGTGGCCTAGCAAGCTAGTTATATCAAACTCTACAAGGCCTAAAGAACAGAATGAATTTGCAAAGACCATCTGGCATCAACCGAGGCACTAGGGATGACAACGGTAAATGCAACTCTGTCAACCATGCAAAGTCCTTCCTACTAATGTCTGAGGACTTTGGCCAAATTTTGGAGAGCTGTCCTACAGACTAGTCAAGGAACAGCCTAACATAGTTATACTCACGGAAGTATACTCTACAGAAATATCGCAGACACATGGACTGGTAGGACAGATCCACCAAAAGTAGAGGTATGATGGTATGTAGTCAGGAGATAGTTGCCCTTTGAATGCTTAACATTGTCTACGAACTCTATAAAGACTCATGGCATCAGAATAGACATGGTCAAGGAAACCTCCTGCTGATTGCTATGTACCATCCTCCCTCAGGTAAAGGATTCAGTTGAACAACATTTGGAGGAAATACAGAAGGTGGCGTCAGAATACACTCTGATTAAGGGACCAGAAGTCCATTGCCAGGAGTGCTTGAGCAATCTGGTTGAATCCTAAAAGATATAGTTGCTTGAGTAAGACTGTCTCATACCATGAGGGAACCAACAAGAGGGAAAAAAAAATCACTTGACTTTGTCATCATCAATCCATCTGTTGTAGATTCATCTATTCATGACAATAAAAGTAGGCATGGCAACTGCGCAGTCCACGAGGAGAAGAAATTCTGCCTTCACATTGAGGATAGTCTCTCCCATGTTAAATGGGGTAGATTTCAAACATATCCAGCTGCTCAAAACTGGACATCTATGTGGTGTTGTTGGTTATCAGCATGGAAATGCATTCAACTATAATCCATAACCTTTGGCCTGGCATATTCTCCACTCTACCATTACCATCTAGCTGGAACATCAACTCTGGATCAATGAAGAGTGCAGGAGGGCAGGTCTGAAACACCAACCTAAATGAGGTGCCAACCTGAAGTTGAAACACAGGATTACTCACATACCAAGCAGAGAAAACAACATGTAATTAATATGGCTAAGTGATCAAGGCTCTGCAGTCCTGCCACATCCCAGTTGTGAATGATGGTGAACAATTAAATAATTCAGCGGAGCAGGAGGTTTCACGAATAAAAACATCCTCAGTAATGGGGGAGACCAACATATCTGTGTGAAAGACATAGCTGAAGCATTTGCATTCACTTACTGCCAAAAGTGCTGAGTGGGTGATCTATCTTGGCCTCCTCCTGAGGTCCCAGCATCAGAGATGCCAGCTTTCAACTGATTGGATTCCTTGCATGTGATATTAAGAATAGGCTGAAGGCACAGGTTATGCATCCTGAGAACATTCTGGCAAAAGTACTGAATACTTGCATTCCATAACTTGTTAAACCCTTGGCCAAGCTGTTCCTCTGAATCTACAAGATGGTCATTTGCCCAACAATGTGGAAAATTGCCAGGTATGTCCTGTCCACAAAAAGCAGGACTAATCCAATCCAGCCAATTACTATCAGCATACTCTCAATCATCAACAAAGTAATGAGAAAGGTCATCAACGGTGCTATCAAGTTACACAGACCCATTCACTGTGACTCAATTTGGTTCTCACCAGGGCCACTCAGCCCCTAACCTTACTACAGTTTTGGTGCAGTAATGGACAAAAGAGCAGAACTCTAGAGTTGAAGTGTAAATGATTATTTGACAAAGTATGACATCAATTGGAATCAGAGGGAGAATTAGTTGCTGGAGTCATGTCTAGCACAAAGGAAGATAGTTGTGGTTGTTGGAGATAGAGTCATGGAGTCATACAACACGGAAACAGACCCTTCAGTCCAACTCACCCATACTAACCAGGTTCCCCAACTAAACCAGTTCCATTTTGCTGTGTTTGGACCACATCTCTCCAAACGTTTTCTATTCATGTATCTGTCCAAATGTCTTTTAAATGTTGTAATTGTACCCGCCTCCACCATTTCTTCTGGCAGTTCATTCCGTACATGAACCACCCTCTGTGTGGCGAAATTGTACCTTAGGTCCCTTCTAAATATTTGCTCTCTCACTTTAAACCTATCTCCTTTAATTTTAGACTCTGCTACCCTAGGAAAAAGACCTTGGCTACTCACCTTATCTATGCCCCTCACGATTTGATAAACTTCTATAAGGTTGCCACTTAACCTCCTACTCTCCGGTGAAAAAAGTCCCAGCTTCTCCTTTTAACTTACACCCTTCAGTTCCAGCAACAGCCTCGTAAATCTTTTCTGCACCCTTTCCAGTTAAATAACATCCTTCCTATAGCAGAACTGTATGCAGCACTCCAGTACAGCCACAACAAGATATCTAAACAGCTATACTCACTGCACTGACCAGTGAAGGCAACCATGGTAAATGTTGTCTTCACCACGCTGCCTAGCTGTGACACCACTTTCAGGAACTACATACCTGCACCCCTAGGCATCTATATTCAACAACAGTCCCTAGGGTCCTTCCCTGGTTTCTCTTACCAAAAGGCAACCCATCTCATTTATCTAAATTAAACTCCATCTGCCACTTCTCAGCCCATTGGCCCAGCTGATCAAGATCCCACTGTACTCTTAGATAACCTTCTTCACTGTCCAATATACCACTAATTTTGGCGCCATCCACAAACATAATTATTTTAGTCCAATGACATTGCCAAGGAGTTGCTCAGGGGAGTGTCCTAGGCCCAGCCATCTTCAACTGTTTCATCAATGACCTACCATCCATCACAAAGTCAGAAGTGGGAGTGTTTGCTGAATATTATGCAATGTTCAGCATTATCCAAAACTCCTGAGATGCTGAAGCAGGATGTGTCCATTGGCAGCAAGACCGTGACAATATCTAGGCTTAGGCTAAGAAGTGGCAAGTAACATTCACACCACTCAAATGCCCTGCAGTGACCATTGTCAAAAAGAGACAATCATCATCCCTTGACATTCAATGGCTTTTACATCACTTAAACCATCCACCATCAATGTCCTGGAGTTACCATTGACCAGAAACTGAATTGGGCTAACCATTTAAATGACCATGGATATAAAAGCAGCTCAGAGGTCATGAATCCTGCAATGAATAATTCACTTCCTCATGCCCAAAACCTGTTCACCAACCTCAAGGCACAAGTGTGATGGAGTATTCCCCACTTGCCTGGATGACTATGGTTCAAACAGCACTCAAGAAGATTGACATCATCCAGGCAAAGAAGCTTGCATGATTGGCACCACATCAACCTACTTCAAGACTTACACCTGTCACCACCAACACACATTGATAGTGTGAATTATGCATAGATAGCTCTACCATCTAGAAGGACAAGGGCAGTAGGCACATCAGAACATCATCACCTGCAAGCCACACACCATCCTGATTATGTTGCCATTCCTTCACTGTCACTGTGTCAAAATCCTGAACTTACATTGCAACAGCATTGTGGGTACATCATTGACACATGGACTGCAGCAGTTCAAAAGTTGGCTCACCAACATCTCTGCCATGACAATTAGGGATGAGCATTAAATGATGACTTAGGCAGAGAAGCACATATTCCATGAATGAATAGAAAAATTATTTTAAACTTGAAGCACCAGCAAAACACCATATACACTACATGGGAGGCCTGCAGTCCTTACCAAGCTGTGTTTTTGCTACACATGCTTCTCGCTGGCAAGACACCGGTGCAACACTAGATGGCAAACTGGGAGATGGTGGAGTGTTGTTTTTTTTCCAGCTTGGAAGGAGCTTGTTACCTTTACAGCCACTAGCAATGCCATCTTCACCTTCTGCTGAGGCTGCAGTCGTGATTGCAGGTGATAGATTTCAGATGTGATAGTCATAGTGAAACTAAGATTTCTGGCACGCTGTTCCTTATGGAGACTCAGTTGGAGAAGTGTTCCCTGGACAGACTCAACCTCCAGCTGAGACCCTCCTCCCTCTCTCAATCCCTGTTACAGCATATGGTTTTGGAATACGGAGAGTCCTTCCTTTTGCTGAACACATGTTTAGCTCTACAAGGTTGTGAGAAGACATTAGTTGAATAGATGCTTCATGATACTTGATGTTGCAAGCAAAAGCTGTGTTGAAGTTTGTGTTGAATATGATATGAGTCACAGAGTCCTGAAAAGAATTGTAGTTTGTAAGGTAGAATTACAAAATATCAAAAAAAGTGAGTATTTTAGCTTGAGACTCTTTGCTCGTTACAATCAACTGGTATTTCATTCATCCCTCAAGAATCCTTCATGAAGAAAAGTTTAAATCTGTAAGAGTTCACATAGAATGATGGATTTCACATACTTGATATCATTATCTGCCTGGCTTGCATATTTTCAGTGGAAACTGCCTTGTATGTTAATGCTCTCGCTGATATGACATCTGGCACAGGTAGTACCAGAAGTGTCCACACACACCATTTAGCATAATGTCATTCAGCCATAGAACATGACAAAGCCTAGTTTCATGTCCGCGGTTTTAGATATTTCTGAAAGTAAAAAGTGAGGTTGTAAAAGGCTGATATGTTACAAGACAGTTCTGAACATATATGCAAAAACTAGAGGTAATCACTGAGAGAAGATGAGAAAAGCAAATTGTTTGTAAGACATTTGTAAGTGAGAACATGGATCTTGAAACCAATCTTTTGGGGCACAGCCTATGAATTGTAGGTAGATGTTGCAAGCAAAGGGAGTATTAAAGTTTGTGTTGAATATGATATGAGTCACAGAGTCCTGAAAAGAATTGTAGTTTGTAAGGTAGAATTACAAGATATCAAAAAAAAAGAGTATCTTAGCTTAAGACTCTTTGCTCATTACAATCAACCGGTATTTCATTCATCCCTCAAGAATCCTACATGAAGAAAAGTTTAAATCTGCAAGAGTTCACATAGAATGATGGATTTCACAAACTAACAAGAACTTCATTGATGAGAATGTATGGCTTGCTGCGTCCTTCACACAACTGTACCTTTCATGAAGAACTTTGAGTGACTATACTAATTTCATGAAGGCCAGCTAAGTATCTTAAAATAGCCCCAATGACCTCATGTTCAATTCCAGTAGTTAAATTTTGTTAAGCAAAGCACCCAAGTAACATTCAAATAAGCTTAAAAGATTTGGAAATGTGGTGACAGCTGGCATTTTGAAATGGAACAGCAGAAGGTGACAATATAAATCCTCACTGAAACATTTAAAGTTCCAGTATATGTTAGAAATGTCATATATAAAGGTCAAAGTAACAATCAAAGCACACCAACATCTACTGTAAAAAAGTAAAAGTATTCTTAATGTGAGTGATACAGTTTATAGGCCACATCATATCAACTGAAGAGAATAAAGCATATTTAATCCAAAGTATAAACCAATACATATTTTAGAAAGGATTTTATTATTCGAGTTGCGATTCACTCATAAATAATCAGCGGAAAATTAAACATTCTTCCCATTAATCTGGTAATTACCTACAGAGCAAATCCTCGGAATACCGAACAATAGAATGTCAGTCTTAACAGAACTGATCAGTGTACTGGTCCTAACAACTGAAAAACTCATTGAGGAAAACTATTACCAATGCTGATAGACTGATTGGAACTAACGAAAAGAAGGAAGAGTAAATTTTGCAAAAGTGAGATATCGTGAGAAACACATGATTCCTTACTTGTATCTGTTTTCCAAAAATATTCTCCCCTTACAGGTTTCAATGCTATCAATGACGGATATTAGGTTATGGCTACATAAATGTGAATAGGACTCCTCGGGCTGGATTTTCACTCACTGTTCCCTCAGTGATGGACCAGGAGACTGGGGTAAGGTGGCGCATTTAAAACTAGTGGGTGGCCTACTAAGCTCCCACCACAGCAATCAATCTGTCTCAAATTTTTGGGATATAGAGTTGCAGAGTCACCAAACCCAGGCCCATTGAAGCCCTTGACGAGTCGACTATTGGCTTCCTAAGGACCCTATTCTGCCAGTGCCCGTACTTTACCATGGAGATGAGAAGTTCCATCGCCTGGGAAGCCTGTGAGCTTTATCAGCACAGGCTTGTGTTGACTTGCCTCCCTTGTGAGATACTTGGGCCCACTGGGTGCACTTCAACTCAAGGTCATTCCATCCTTTAACCCTACACCTCATCTTTTGAATCTTGCACTCTCTGTCATCTTTTCCTGTCACCAAGACCGCTGAGCCTGGACTTACATAGGCCCTGCAGCATGGTGCGACTACAGAGCTGCTAGCCATCTGATTAGCTTACAGCTCTCCAAATTCTTCCAAGGTAGGAGTGAAAATCTTGCCTTAAAACAACGAACAACAATAGCGATTCTATTCTTTCATAAAATCCAGCACCAAACAAGCATCCTCTACGCACATGACTGACAATGAAGGCCCACAATGTATCAGAGATAAAAGGTACTGCAGATGCTGGAGAATCCGAGATAACAAGGTGTGGGGGCTGGATGAACACAGCAGGCCAAGCAGCTTCATAGGAGCAGGAAAGCTTGACGTTTCGGGCCTAGACCCTTCATCAGAAATGGGGGAGGGGAAGAGGGTTCTGAAATAAATAGGGAGAGAGGGGGAGGCGGATAGAAGATGGATAGAGGAGAGGATAGGTGGAGAGGAGGTTATTTGACCAATGGAAATACGAAGAAGTAAATCAAGAACACAGTTGCTTGACTCCTTTCTAACCCAGAGGCATTGGGTTTATCTCCTTCCTACCTCGCCAACTATGATTAGCTAACGTAATAAACTGAAATCAAATATTTATGATCTGTATAGGTTTCTTGAACCAAAGGAGCATTTTTTAAAAAGTTCCTTTCATGGGATGTGGGTATTAACAGCAAGGCTAGCCTTTGTGGCCCGTCCCTAATTCCCTTTGAGTTGAATGGCTTGCTAGGCTATTTCAGTGGATAGGTTCAAGACAACAACATTAGTGTAGGTCAGGAGCCACACATAGGCCAGACCAGGTAAAAACAACAGATTTCCTTCCCTAAACAATATTACTGAACAATAATTAATCTGGTTTCACAGTCACAATTTCTGAGACCAGCTTTCAATTATATAATATTAATAAATTGAATTTAAATTCCACCAGCTCTGTGGTGAGGTTTAAACTAACTTTACTGAATATTCAAAGGGTCCAAATCCACTTTTACATAATGTATTTCATCCTACAGAAGGCAAATCTTAAATCAGGAATGTCCATAGAAACAGAGTGAATGCAAGGGTGGAATTTTGAAACGGCACTTAAAATGAGAATTGATTGGACAGGTCATCTACTACGCTTGCCTGGATCAATTATATAAGACAACAGCTATTTTAAGATTCATGTTCACATAATGAAAGAAAGCTATTAGCTCACACTTCCATTTGCTGACCTACGCATTGTGCAGTTTTGAGGGAAGCAAGTACAGTACACCAGAATTGCTTAACTTGAGCCTAGAATTGCAAATGCCTGCGACTGTCATGTTCATATGTAAATACCGAGCCCTGGAATAAAAGTTCATTGAATTCTTCAATACCATTTGCATACTTATGTGAAAAGAACAAACATAAGTTAATAATAGCAAGCACAGCATGACAGTTGCAGATCATTAGTATATATCTTAGAACTTCACATCAACCTCAGTTTTCCGAAATCTTCCAACTGGTAGATATCAATGGTCCAGCAGTAGTCGGACTACCAATATGCACAGACCCTGGTATAAATCACAATTATTGAGATTTAAACCACACCCATGGAACATGTAGTGCAATCAAATAAATGATCTCAAACACCTGTATCCAAATGAAGTTGACGCATTCAGAAGTTTTAAGAGTGATGTGGTCCTGTATATTAGGATTATGTAATCTCAAATATCGATAGACCAAAGAAGTGTAGCGTGTGCATTCAGGAGAAGCTTGGAGTGGAACACAGCTCCATCACATGTGTTTTAAAGAAGGATAGCACTATGGAAATATGCCTAAATCCAAGGCGCCTCAACTTCTCACTTAAAAGGAGTCCATACAAAATGCCTTATTGGAAGAATAAAGTTCTGAATTTTCCAGAACAAGATTTTTTCAAAACTAGATACAAAGTATGGATACTGGTCTGTCCATTACAGAAGAATTCCAAGGGCTAACAATACATAGAACACTATTTGGATGGTAATTTATTCAATAGTTACCACTTAGGCTCTCAATTAACAAAGACATATTCCAACAGCACATGGATTATTGAGAATGCACCTGGTTGTATTTGCTATGCTGACTATATCACAGTCATGGATAAGACAATAACTTTCACCTACTGATGACAGCAGCACAAATTAATAGGTCAATGTTAGCCAGCTAACCATTTTTGGGTCTATCTTATCTGTCCTGATCCAGGAAAGATCAAGAGTGTTAAAAAATGCTTACCCTGCAGGATAAATAGACCTGCTACATCACCTCATTTTTTAAAATTCCCTTTCGGCCTTTATTAACAACATTATGGACAACGTGTTTCCACTGAGAGATCTGCTGAAGGAGGATGATCCCCCATGTGTGGCAAGTGGGCTACCAATATGTCTTCGATTTTCTCAAGTAGGTTTATCGGCAACATCTTACCTATTGCAATACTGTGATCCCAGGAAAGGCATGATTCCTAAACTGGATGCATCACTAAAAGGTTTAAGTGTGGGTCATACAGTCATTGAATTATAAAGTAATGCAGCATGGAAACAGGGCCTTTGGCCCAAACTGGTCTGTGCTAACCATGGTGCCCACTCAGCTCGTTCCAACTCCCCGCATTTGGTCCATATCCCTCTAAACCCTTCCCATCCACGTACCTAATAAATGTTTTTTAAACGTTTGTATTGTACCTACTTCAACACTTTCTCTGGCAGCCCAATCCACATATGCACCACTCTCTGCATGAAGAAGTTGCCCCTTCGCTCCTTCATAAATCTTCCCCCTATCACCTTAAACCTGTGTCCTCCAGTTTTCAATTCCCCATCCCTAGGGAAAAGACTATATGCATTCATCTTATCTATGCCCCTCATGATTTTATACACCTCAATAAAGTCACCCCTCATTCTACTACTTTCCAAGGAATAAAGTCATAATCTGGCCAACCTCTCCCTATAACTTAGGCTTACTAGTCCAGGCAACATCCTCATAAATCTTCTTTGCGCACTTTCCAGTTTAACTCTGTTATAGGAAAGACAGGGTGACCAAAACTGTCCACAATACTCCATGTGCAGCCTCACCAACTACATATATAACTGTAACATACACTCAATGCCTCAACCAGCATGCTAAATGCCTTCTTCACCACCCCGTCTATCTGTGATGCCACTTTCAACAAACTATGTACTTGTACTCCTTGGTCCCTCTGTTCTACAACACTCCTCAGGACCTTGCCACTTACTATAAGAGTCGTACCTTGGTTTGACTTTCCAAAGTGCAACACCTCATGCTTATCTGTATTGAATTGCATTTGCCAATCCTCAACCCACTTGCCCATTTGATCAAGATCCCTCTGTAGCTTTTGATAACCTTCTTAGCTACCAATGATACCTCTTAATTTTGTATCATCTGCAAACTTACTATTCATGCCTTGTACATTCACATCTAGATCATTTATGTAAATAACAAATAACAAAGGTCCTAGCACCAATCCCTGCGGCACACCATGAGTCACAGGCCTCCAGTGCGAGAAACAACCTTCAACAATCACCCTCTGCTTCCGACCATCGAGCCAATTTTGAATCCAATTAGCCAGCTCTCCCTGGACCCATGCAACCTAACCTTCATGACTATCCCTAGTCAGATATTGACTATCCAACCGTTGGCTGATCCTGTCCCTCAGTATCCTCTCCAATAACTTGCCTACCACTGATGTCAGGCTCATTGGCCTGTAGTTCTCTGGCTTGTCTTTGTTATCTTTCTTAAACAATGGAACAACATTAGCCACCCTCCAGTCTTCCTGAACTTCACCAGTAGCTAAAGATGAAGCAAAAATCTTTGCAAGGGCCTCCGTAACTTCTTCCTTAGCCTCCCAAATGTCAGAGGGTGGGCTTGATCAGGCTCAGAGGATTTATCCACCTTAATACGCTTTAAGGCTGCAAACACCTCCTCTCTGGTAGTGTGCATGTGGTCCAAAACATCCCCACTTGTTTCCCTTATTTCCTTAGCATCCATGATTCTTTCCTCAGTAAACACTGAGCAAAAATATTCATCAAAAACCTCCCCCATCGCCTGTGGCTCCACACATAGACAGTCTTGCTGATCTTTAAGGACACCTATTCTCTCCCTAGCCACCTTTCTTCTCTTAATATAGAACCTCTTCGGATTATCTTTAACCTTATCTGGCAGATCCATCTCATACCCTCTTTTTGCTCTTCTGATTTCCCTCTCAAGTGTGATCCTGTACCTTTTATAGTCATCTCGGGATTCACTTGAGCCAATAGCTTAAACCCAATGTGTGCCTTCTTCTTTTTCCTGATCAGAGCCACAGTATCCCTCATCAGCCAGGGATCCCTAAACCAGCCAGCTTCTCCTTTCATCCTGATAGGAACATAGGGACCCTGGACACTTGATATCACACTTTTAAAAGCCTCCCATTTGACAGTCGTTCTTTTTCTTTCAAACAGACTCATCCAAACAACTGCTGCTAGATCCTGCCCAATGGCCCCAAAATTTGCCCTGTTCCAGTTTAGCACTTTAACCCGTGGACCTGTCCTATCTTTTTCCATAACTATGTTGAAACTAAGAGAGTTATGGTCACCAGACCCAAAGTACTTTCCAACTGACACTTCAGCCATTTACCTGACCTCATTTCCAAAGAAGAGGTCCAGTGTTGCAACCTCCTGTGTAGGCCCCTCTACATATTGATTTGGGAAACTTTCTTGGACACGTTTGACAAATTCCACCCCATCTGGGCCTTTTACACTCTGGGTGGCCCATTCAGTACAGGAGAAATTAAAATCTCAAACTAATACTACTCTGTTATTCTTACAGGTTTCGGCAATCTCTTTACACATTTGCTCCTCTAGTACCCACTGGCTATTTGGGGTTCTATAATACAGTGCCAACAGAGTGACCATCCCCTTCTTGTTTCTAAGTTTTAACCATATGGCGTAATTTGATGACCCCTTAGGAATATCCTCTCTAAGCACCGTTGTTATGCCCTCCCATATCAAAAGGGCAACAGCCCCTCCTCACTTACCTGTACTTCTGTCTTTTGCAAGATGAAAAGCTTTTAGTTCAAAAACCTATTATCTGCATAGGCTAACTATTCCAGTAGAGAATGTGGGATATTAGCTCTAGTATCCAGCACCATGCACTTTACAATTATTTAGTTGGCCAGAAATTCAGTATTGGAACAAATCACAGGCTATTAGAAATGATATATCACAAACTACTAATGAGTGCACCAGTGTATTTGCAGCATGTACATGTCAAGGTGGAAGAATGTGATTTTGAAGTGTGATACAGATCAGATACCAGGATGATTATGTCTGACACATTGGGTAGATTATCCAAACGACACAAAAACCAAGGCATTCTTTTCAGAGTCATAAAGTCACAGAGTTGTACAGCACAGAAACAGAACTTTCAGTCCAACCAATCTATGCCAACCAGATATCACAAATTAATTTAGGCCCATTTGTCAGCATTTGGCCCATATCCCTCCAAACCCTTCCTATGTTTGTACCTACGCAGATGCCTTTTAAATGTTGCAATTGCTCTAGTCTCCACCCCTTCTTCTGGCAGCTCATTCCATACATGCACCACCCTCTTGTGTGAAAACGTTACCCCTTAGGTCCCTTTTAAATCATTCCTCTTTCACATTAAACCTATGCCCTCTCGCTTTTGACTTCCCTACTCTTAGGAAAAGACCTTGGTTGTTCACCCTATTCATGCTCCTTATGATTTCTTTAAACCTTTATAAGGTCATCTTTTAGCATCTGACACTCCAGGGAAAATAGCCCCAGCCTATTCAGCTTCTCCCTACAGCTCAAAACCTTCAACCCTGGCATCATCATTGCAAATCTTTTCTGCACCCTTTCAAGTATAGCAATGTCCTTCCTATAGCAGGGAGACCAGAATTGAATGCAGTATTCCAAAAGTGGCTGAACCAATGTCCTGTATAGCTGCAATATGACATCCCAACTCCCATTTCAATGCATTGACCAGTAAAGGCAAGTGCACCAAACACCTTCTTCACTACCCTGTCTATCTGTGATTCTAACTTCAAGGAACTATGAATCTGCATCCCAAGGTCTCTTTGTTTGACAACAGTCTCCAGGACCCTACCATTCAGTGTATGAGTCCTGTCATGATCTGCCATGCCAAAATGTAATACATCATGTTTATCTAAAGTAAACTCCATCTGCCACTCCTCGGTCCATTGGTCCATCTGATCAGAATCCCCCTGTACTCTGAGATAACCTTTTTCAGTGCCCACTAAACCATCAATTTGACCACCATGTTCATACTCTAATGCAAGTAAATTGAAGATGTTCTCAAAGTTGGTCTGTTACACTTTGGGCACACTCAATCAGCAACTACCAAAAATGAGCTACTACAAGAATCATAAAAGATCATTATCCGTGGATGGCTTGGTAGTTTTAAAAAAGTACCTGTGAAGATGAGTTCATTTTGGTCATAAAGAGTTTAACTTGTTACATCGGGTAAGTCATTTCAAAGCCAAACAAGTACTCATACCAAAAGTATTACTTCAAGAAATTGGCCCAGATTTTCCTTGGAGTGAAAATCTCGCGCAGATTGCCATTCCTTCTTTTGTTTGATATAAAAAGAGTGATCTCTGCAGTTCTGACAGGAGATTCTGATCAGAACTCTTTAAACAATTTATTCTGTTCTATCAATTCTGTTGTGGTGCAGAACTGTCAGAGGAAGACAAACCTTGCTCCTCTTCACAGCACTCAGCTATCATGTTCTGGAAGTTGAAAGTCCAGAATCACAAGCAGCCACTTTGAGACCTGTGAAGTTAGGGTGTCAGGTAGGTAGAGTGCAAAGGCAAGCACGGAGCCAGCTTGATAGGGGCTAGTGTGTCAAGTGAGCGGGGGGCCAGTTGGATAGGATGGCAAGTCGGTCGGGACAGGGTGCAAGATAGCGAAGGGACCAGACAAATGATGCAGTGTTTAGGGTGCGTTGGGATGGTTGGGAGAATTCAGGTCTGACATGGGGTGAGGAATAGTGGGTTTCAGGTATCAGGTCAGGTTGGTGTTGAAGGGAGGAGTGAGCTGGAGGCTGATCAGGTGCAGAGTGAAGGAAGTGAAGGGCAAGGAAGGGGGAGGGTCAAAGGGTGGTGTTAAGCCCAGAGCAGGGGAAGCAGGGAGCAGGTCCAGAGTGGGGTTGAGGTGTCAAAGGCAACATGTCCCAGGAGATAGTAGGGCATTGTCAGATCATGGTCTGGGATTGCATGTGATGGAGGAGGTATAGATGGAAGTATGTGAGCCGAGTGTGCGGTTGGTGAATATTTACTCATGAGATAGGCTATTCAATAGGCTAACTTTTCCTGAGTTCCTATTTATTTAATTTTAGAACACTCCGAATTTTTAGATTTAAATGGATATATTCAGAAATTTCCAAGTATAGGGGAACTGCCCTTTGGAATCTTGAATGTTTTAAACAATCCCTTTGGAGTCTGCTACAATAGGGATTCCACAAAGTCCACACGTGCAACTCCCATTTACGCAGGATTACTATCTGCCTAGCCATGAGAAAATCCAAGCCTATTATGACCATATTATATCGGGGTCATATGGTATTGAATGCAAGAAATAGCTAGCACATGATTCTATGCACTGGCCAGGGA
The DNA here is from genome assembly GCA_024137785.1 of Ginglymostoma cirratum. NCBI lineage: Eukaryota > Metazoa > Chordata > Chondrichthyes > Orectolobiformes > Ginglymostomatidae > Ginglymostoma > Ginglymostoma cirratum. The sequence goes on along the minus strand of JAHRHZ010000058.1, from coordinate 31,929,534 downwards.
TGACTCAGGATATTCGACATGTGAACACATGTGAAGGATATCAAACGTATCAACCCAAGCAGAGGAGGGAACCTCTATGTCCACACAATGTTCCAACCACTCCGTGATTGAAAGTAGCAACAGACCTATTCACAGCATACAAAAAAAATGACATATTGTGATGGATTCCTTCTCTAAATTTCCCTTTGATATCTTAGCAATGCAACAAGCATGACCAGCATTGAAACAATAGTGATATTTTCAACATATTCGGTGTCCCAGGTTAGATAATGTCATGACAACAAACCGCAGTGAACAGGGAAACTTGTTTGAGACATATGTGCTGATTGGGGAGTGATCCATATCACATTGTCACCCCACTATACACGCTCAATTGGTCTAGCAGAATATATGGCCTGTTCTATCAAATTAACAATTACTAAGAATTAATCAACCAAGCATTGTTGCAATCGATGCAGAGCATACAAAATCATTACTGATCATGGTGCTAGATTGCAAAGGAATAGAAGCAAGTTCAGATCAAAATCTGCCATGCCAATCATGTACAAAGGGAGTTCAGAACAACACCTTGGAACTGACAATTATGCAATAATGTTGAGTAACAGAATGATGACCAAGTAATCAAACAAAGTGACAAAGAATACTCATACTTCTCCATCTAGGTGTCTGATGACTAGATATGGACGAGTTGTCAAACCCCCAAGATGTTATATTGAAGTGTGAATTTTTTTTTAAAATTTAATTTTACATTATTTTAATGGCTGCATAATTATCAACTTGACAGCAATTCCTTATACAGAACTCTGCATATCTGTTTGTGATAAGGTCTTATCTTTGGCAAAAGGGAGAGGCTATGTTCTGGTTCATGGTCAGCATGTCAGCAAACATGTAAGATAAATGTTCATGATGTCATCACTGTATCAGAGCAAGTGACCTAAGAGCAAAAAAATCTCATAGTCCACCTTATCCTAGGATTACTTGAAGCATGACATGCTATAAGAAGTGTACTGCATAGCTCAATGTTACCCTAGATACTGATGTGCCTGAAAAATGCAATGTCAGTTTATAATAGCTACCCTTAATAAACGCCTGTTAAATTCTTTAATGCCATAATGTCTACATCCAGTTCCTATTAAAGGCAAAATGCACATCATCTTGATCTTTCAGACGAATTAAGCTAAAAACCATATGGAGCTATGTTGCAAGATATGACAGTCGCAATTTTTCTGTAAAATGATGTCAGCCATGTGTTTTCTGGGCTTTTGTTTCTGAGCAGAAACCAGAAACGTTCATAGGTGGTAGGAATAATCACTGCCTCCTTACATTGGTAGCATCATTTCCAGGCTCACAACACCGCAGAGAAGGTGATCAAGATTTATCCTGCTATTGGTCTGGGAAAATGATGCTGACCTCCAAATACAGGTGGGTTGATATCAAGTCAGGCAGCATACATTTTCATAGAACTGCACCTGGCCTGCACACAAGAAGTAGATGAATAGTGGCCAGGGTTTTTGAGGCAATTGTCTGCACCGCATTGTATCGAATCTTAACACATTCTTTCGAAGGGCTTGAAAACAGTAGAGTGCAGTGCTTTTCTCAATTTGCTCTTATTCCTACATAGTATACATTTTATAATTTAAGTTTGGCATCACTTAAATTTTACTTCTTAAATTATTACCTTGACATTTTATTAGAGCTATTTGATTCAATTGATAAGCAAATTAACAACATTCTTAAATGGAGATTGATTTTCTATGGTACAGGTTATCAAATGTAAAAAAATGCTGAAAAGTTCTCCCTGTTTAAAACCTGTCATGACTGTGCTAAATATGCCCACTAAGTCCCAGAATTAATTATACCATATGGAATCCCACAGACATTTCCTGTCAAGATGTTACCTGAATAAAAAAGATGAGGTCCTCCACTAAAATTAAAAGTTCCTGACAGACCAAATAAGAATATTTCAACCATCTTCATTTATCTAGCTGTCAAACTTTACTTCTCATTAAAGTTCCAGATGGAACGTCTATCAGAAACCTTTAGGTTTCTATCCAGTGCTTTATGCAGAGAGTTTCAATTTGTATGCAGTACTACAATGTGTTTGGTTATCAGGTTGAAACCCATTTATCATTAATATCACTTAGAAAGAGCAAGCCATGAGTCCAATGTAGCCTTTGTTGTTTCTAACTTTTCTCCTTGAATTTTGCTGCAGCCATAATCATGTATCTTTTTGCATTATCTTGTGCTAAAGGTCATTCAGAAAACTAAATTTGTGCACTGTGAGACTTGTTCTCTGCAAAAGGTCAAATGTTGTTTTGGAAAATCTTTAAAGGTCACTCAAAAATTTCTATTCACAGTTAGTTACTTATTTAAACTTAATGGTGAAATTCTGTTATTATGGAGGCCTTTTAATTGGCTGCTGTGGATAATATCCTGGTGAGGGCCTCATCACCTGTCCAGGTAAGCTTGCAACTTATTTTCTGTTCCTGGGGCCTGTGCAGGGGCAGCTTTGGACATAAGAAAAACCTGGCTCCTGTTACTCTTAAAATTCTTGTGAATTTCTTGACAGGGCAGGATAAACTGTAAGGAAATTCAAATTCCAAGTCTTGCAAAAGCACACTGAAATGAATAGGGCTAATACGCCTCTTCCATGAGAGTCATGTACAGAGAGAAGTTTAATGCTTTTACTGCTTTCTTTGTGCAGCAAAAAGCACCAGTTTGTGTGGTTGAGCTACAAGGACCCAGATTTAAGGCAGTAATGATGGAAAAACTATCACTATTTGCTGTCACTGTGGATTGAATCTTACCAGAAAGTAATATTATCATTTTCATCGAGTTTCTCTGTGAGGCCGAGAAAGTTTTCTCACTAATTTCTCCCATGTTAAATTCTCACCTCATTAATTAGGTATTGTGCAACTATGGCTTGTCCAATGCTAGCCCAATTCTTTCACTTGCCATAGTGAATGTACTGGCCATTGACAGGATACCCCAGGATCTCTGGTGCCAGTGCCATATTTAAAAGGTCAAGTGCCAGCAGCTTGGAGCTGTTCAAGACATTTTCCAAGGGGAACTTGGTGTCTTGCTTTGCAGAGAGAGACCTGGAGGCTCAGGTTGTCAGGGTGGTAGGGAAGCAAGCCATTCTCTTCACCCACCCCACCAAAAGAAGCCATGATGTCAAACTCTACTAGCCTGATCCAAGGTTTTCACCCATGTCAGTGTCGTCTCAACTGTCCAGAGGAATGCCCAGCAATGCTGCAAGGTCAGTGACCTTCCCTGCTTTGCCAGGATAAATGCCACCGTCTTCTCTCTGCAACCTCATACTCACTATCTGTGCTACAACATCCATGTTCCACAAAGTCTCATGTGCTACTCTCATTGTGGCATTCAATATCTTCTCTTACTTGCTGTCACACTGCCAATCCCCCAACCTGCTAACCGTGCATAACCTCTGAGTCTTGCACTCATTCACTGGGGACATTCCACTGTTCTTTCCCTCACCTGCACAGCATTAAGACCTGCGCCAGCCACTTTCATCTCATTCAATCCTTCTCATTGTCTCATTCCAGATGAAAATGGCCCACAACAGGGCAGAAAGGCGTTACTTAAAGGATGCGTTCTATGCCTTGACTGAGGACAACACCTCATTGACTTTGAAATATAGCTATTCAGTTGAAACAAATATGGTGGGTTTCATGCATGATACGGGTACGAGGCTGGCATAGCACAGTGCCATACAGCAACATGTCCGAATCCTTAACTAATGACTGCTAGCAACTAAGACAACTTGCCTGGCTTTGTATCTGTGCTAAAAGACTGGGCAAGTCAGACGTACTGTGAACCTGTTGGCACCGGCTGAGGGGCAAAGTGGGAAAAAGGTAACTCGTAGCAAGGAAGAAACATCGAGAGTGTCAAATTAGGCAAAGGTAAGTGAGCATTAAGAGAGCAAATGGTCAAGTCTGAGATGATCCCTGGTCCAATCCATGAGCTGTGTGTCTATTCCAATAAAGCATCCTTGCTGCAGCAGCATCTTAGTGACATCTATCTAAAGTCTCTACAGTGCAGCATTAAAATGGGTGTTGAAAGATGCATGTCAACATTTTTAAGGCCAAAAGAAATAGATTCCTGGTATATTTTTACTTCCTTGTTTATCTAGCGTGGGTAGGAATGTGAATTAATAAGATTAGCAATGGTCTAATTCAATGGCAGGGCAGGCTGAAGGGGACGAGTAGCCATTGCTCTACATAATTTACATGTTAGAATTCATTAAAGAGCCCTGAAAGGGTAATTTTTTATTTGCTAAATGTCAGATTCTCCATTCTAAGGAGAAATCCATTTTAAAAGTTTAATTAATTTTGTCTTCTGTTTAAATCTTATATGTGTCTCAATCATTCATTTCACAATTTGTAAAATTTAAAACTTAGGAGTGAAGACTTTCAAAGTTTTTATTTAAATCTCCTGACTTGCTACTTGTGAAAAATACTTTAAATAGGATTAGCTGCTAAACTTGCTTGATGCCATCACAGTTGCTGGTGTTTACCAGATGTAGCACCAGAATTAGATGGATGTCAGGAAAGGGGACCTTAGGAGTCATTAACTAGTGGGCAACTTTCTTCATTATCAGCACGAGCGCTGTTGCCCACTCCCAGGTGGCCACTTCAACAGGCATGTAATAAAAAGGGCTTAAAATCTGCTTTTGGTACTTGGTCCAAAATCTGGCAGTACTAAACAGAGTAGACATAGTGACATGGAGTTAAATTTTATTCGGTACTGCCTCCTGAATGGAGCAATCAGTATGCTCACCCATCCTTTCAATGTTCCCTGTGAAAGGTCTGAACCATTTTAATTGTCAAGCTTCGTTCAAGTCAGACAGATGAGCTTCCTGTATGTTTTCGGTGCTGACAGGCAATTTACCATTCAGGGATTTAAAGAAATCTGCCAGCCCATCTGATTGTCAGCACAATACCCCTAAAAAAAGAGAGAGAATTAGTCTGAAAGAAAAGTAGCAGAAAGTGATAAAACAATTGGGAAGATTTTTGTGGAACAACAGGAAGAACAGCATTGTTCAAACATCAAGGATTGGTTTGGTCACACTCCAGCTGGGTCAGTGTTCAGCTCATCCTCAATATCTCAATGCGTTTGCTCCCAAAAATCAGATTTGGTTTCAAAGTTCATCAAAGTCGGTGTGTACTACAAAGATTCCACTCTGCATATAAAGTTTGATCCTGACTGAACTAAAATCTAAGTTGACGTCTTTGTGTTAAGCTGAGGAACGTCATAAATATATCTTTTGGCTAAGACAATAAAATTATAGCTCAAACAACAATTATCCCTCAGGCAACATCTAAAACAGACATACTCTTCCAGAATTCAGGAGATGGGTTAAAGCTTTCAGCTAATTAAGTAGTTTTGATGTTTATTCACTTGTAGAAAATTTGAGGAAAAGGTTACAAAAGAAATTAGACAGTAATGTAACGGCAAAGACAATATAGGGAGGGAAATGCAATTGTGGTCAATAATTAAAACTAATAGATAGCATTTGATATCGAATTGATTAAAAGCAGCAGAAAATCCCAGAAATGGTGACTGACAGGTACCAGTCTGAGTTTTCACTAATATCTGTCTGTTGCAGAATCACCCTAAATCAAATGCAATGGCAGTAGATTGTTGTACCTGGGGGTTCCTTCAATCCTAAAGTGGCATCATGTAGATGAGGATATCCATCTTTCTGATCTAAGTAGAAGAGTCTTGTTGAGTAAACAGCAAGTGTTTCTAGATTTATAGCAACTATTACAGATTACCCGTGTATGACCTACACTACTACAGACTGCTTTCACTCGTACATCTTCTTGGTTCTGTTTTTACACTCTGCCTTGTGGTACCCATGCACTATGACAAAGCTGCAACTGTCATAGGGTCAACTCGCAGGGCTACAACTTTTCTGTAAGTATTTTTTTAAGTTGCTGCTTCACAACCTGAATTACTGCACCAATTAAGGTTTTCCATTTGTACTGAGGACTTTTCAATTTTGACTCACAATCCTAGATTGATTAGGTTCACTAATGTCCTTCAGGGAAGGAAATCTGCCAACTTCACCTAGTCTGGCCTGTATATGACTCCAGACCCATAGCAATGTAGTTGACTCTCAATTGCCCTCTGTAATGGCCTAGCAAGCCATTCAGTTGTACCAATTGCTGGGTCAAAATCCTGGAACTCCCTCCCAGTGGCATGTGGGTCAAGCCACAGCAGGTGGATTGCAGTGGTTCTCGAAGGCAGCTCGCCATCACCTTCTCAAGGGCACTAGGATGGGCAATAAATGCTGTGATGCCCACATCCCACAAATGAATAAATTAAGAAAAAAAAAAAAACGATATTTAATTGTATCATTGGTCTAACTCAACTTTTGAGATTGCTTCCACTGACAAACCCCTTGTGATGTAAACTGTGCCTTTGCCTTGGAGCTGCAGGTCTCATCTATTCCTACACATATTCTCTTGTGTCTGAAATGCTTTTTGTGTCATTCTCTTCAGTATTCTTCTGTACTGAATGTTGCTATGAAGTTTGTGGGATTTGAAGTCATCGGCAATCAATAGTATCCATTTCTGTTGAAGTCTTCTGAATCACCAGGACGTTTCTCTGGATTTTCTTGAGGCTTAAATTCTAATTTTCCTTAGTTGGTACCATTTAGAAGTAGTGCTGGTCACCGCTGCTCCCTAAGTTATGGCAGGGCCCTCTGTTATCATCACATTGTTGTCACCACACTACTGCTCACTATATTATTGTGTGGTTTTCTTCAAGCCCAAAATATAGTGTGGATGAGGATGGCCTACTTTCTGCTCTAACTGAAAGATATTGAGTAAACAATTGGGCATTTATTGAAACAAAAACAGAAAGTACTGGAGAAATGCAGCATGTTTGGCATCATCTATGAAGAGAAAACAGCGTTAACGTTTTGAGTCTTCTTTAGAACAAGTTTATTGCACTACTGCATCTGGTTACAGATTGCCTAAATATGACCAACATTACTACAGTGACCATTAAGAGCACATTAGCCTCACGTCTGTCTCCTACCCATTCCTTCTTTATTCTGAAGAAGTCCCCCATGATATCATCATAATAGGTTTTGCTTACAGCACTCATTCAAATATTAACTAGTTCAGACCATATACAACATAGATCCAAACTAACTGGCAGGTATAAACATTTCTTGATATAGTTGTTGATATAGAAGGAATTGCCAGGAAAAATATAAGAAACTCAAGAGCATAAAGAGACTAGAAGAATGAATAAATAAATTAAAGATTCAATTTAATATGGTAAAATGCGAATTAATGCAGCTTGAAAACTAGAAGGACATACAATAATCTTGAATAGCAAATGCTTCAATGTAATGAAGATAAAAAGTTATGAAGATCTTAAATCTTTAAAAGGTTGGTTGAACAGGTAAAACCAAATAATTAAGAATACAAATGGGATTTGGGACTTTATATCAATAATAATGAATACAAAAGCAAAAAAAAAAAAAAACACAATGACACTACTTAAACAATAGTTCTTATATTGTGTGCATTTTTGGGGTCTTTTTCCATTGACAGGCGACAACAACCCTGAAGGTGCGATGCAGACTTATCAAGATGGTCCACTGACTCTGGAACAAGGAGTTTGATCTACTTGAGAAAGCTCAAGAAATTACAGTTGTATTCTGTAGGCCTGAAAAAATGGAAGAGATTGGAGGAGTTGATAAACGTTCAAAGTAATAAAAGAAATATTTAAACACAGGCATATCTATTTTTATACAGTATTAAATACATAAATCAATTTTAAAAAGCATGAGATACCTAAAAGGGCAACTATAGCAAAGCTTTCTACAAGTTATTGGAATGTGGAATGTATTAGCACAACTAGTGATCAATACTAGATTCATTACAGTATTTTGAAAGGCACTGGGTGCCTACTTTCAGAAAAGGTTATTGGAGCAGAACAAGAAAATTGAATTGATGTTGAGAAGGAGAGGATGAAGGCTCAAAAATAAGAAAATATAAACAAGACTCAACCCTGAAAGGTTGTGCATTTTGTACAGGAAAGAAAAGATGTGTGGCTTCTTTGCATTAATTTTTAAACGTTCTAAACCCATCACAAACTGCTAGGCCAGCCTTGTTAATATCCTCACATACAATACTAAACCAGCTCTGAAAACCCACCACAGGCTGATGCACAAGTTCCCAATATCTCTTTCAAAAAGCTAATAAAATTCAGTCATAATAACATTAAACTTTGCACTAATGATCATCTCCATATCTGTGTCTTACTTTCTTTCCCCATTTCCTTCACAGAATCTCTACAGTGTGGAAGCAGGTCATTTGGCCCATTGAGTCCACACCGAACCTCCAAAGGGCATCTCACTCAGACTCACCCCATCCCTGTAACCTTGCATCTCCCATGGCTCACCCACCTAGTCTGCATCTCTTTGGACTGTGGGAGAAAACCCACGCAGGCACAAGGAGAGAGTGAAAACTCCATACACATTGTCGGCCGAGGGTGGAATCAAACCTGGGTCTCTGACGCTGTGAGGCAGCAGTGCTTACCACTGAGCCACCTGCGTCCTGCATAAATTGACCTGCATTGGTTTAGATACTATTCACTGAACTTTCTGGTAGTTAAGGGGGGCATGTAGCATTCCTTCTTAAACACATTTTGATTAAAAAAAAAGCTATTTCTGACACAAAGTTGTTTCAATGTCAGCTATAAACATGCAAAGAAAAATTACAGGAAATAATTAGATACCAAGCACAAATTAATTCCTTTTCACAAACAAAATTCAGAAGTGGTACAGGTTCCTATTTTTTGATTTCATTGATATTAAATATCTTTTAATTATGATATAACATGGAAAATCAAAGTTGTCAGAGACATGCTGCACACAAATTTGTATGCACATCCTATTGAGTTTAATATGATTAATTATAGAAAATAACTGCAATTCTAAACAGTTTAAGTTGTTTTCACAGTTTATTGCTGACAAAGCTTACACATACAAGGAATGCAGGACACAGGTTTTTAAATCACTTAAAACTGTTAGAGAGACAATGAAGACGACTTACATCCAGTTTATGAGATAACAAGGTGTGGGGCTGAATGAACACAGCAGGCCAAGCAGCATCATAGGAGCAGGAAAGCTTGACGTTTCGGGCCTAGACCCTTCATCAGAAATGGGGGAGGGGAAGAGGGTTTTTTTTTAGGCTTTTCCATTCGCACTGTCTCGAAATATGCCCAGTGGAATTTTAAAAGGCCCACACAATAGGTTTTACATTTAAGCTGCTTATTATCTTATAATTTGAAATTGTCTGTGAAGTTCACCAATTTATTATCTGGATTTTCTTTTCATTCACTTTTCTGTTTTATTTTTCTCTATATGCTGTGTTTTGTTTTTGCATTATTACTTGGCAGTGCTCCTCTATTCAGCTATCCCATTGCTGAAAAATAAAAGCTTCTAGGCAGCTTGATGATTGTAAATTGACCTGCACAGGTTTAAATGCTATTCACTAAGCCTTCTGGTAGTTAAGAGTTTGAGGACCTGCATATAGCATAGATCAAAGGGGAGGAGTTAAAACTCGATCCTACTGAAACCCAACCATACAAAATATTTAAAAAGACTTGCATTTACTGAGCACCTTTCATGTTCCTCATTATGTGAGGAACAGAAACTGCCCATTCGGCCTGACCAACCCATGCTGTGCTAATGTTCCATTCGAGACTAGTCCCACCTTTTCGCTCTAAATCTACCATTATACCCATCTAGTCCTCTCTCCCACATATGTTTGTATTGTTTCCTGCTTTGATCATCTGAATAGGGTCAATCGGTTCCTCAACTTTTAAGTCTCTCAATTGGCCACAGCAAATATTTCTGTTTCTATTAGCATGTAGCTATATCACACATCGAATAAATATGTAATTAACTAGATCCAAAAGTAGCAGCCGATTGCAAGGTTTTACTGAGTGAATTGAAGAAGAATTTTACTACTTACCAACCCTGAAAAAGATTAATAATACATGACACCAAAAGGTAACAACACTATGGCTTTAAGAGGTGTATTTTCTCCCTTTTTTTTTAAAATGAGTAAAGGTTGAGACAGAGCTGCTGAGCAGTCTGCTCAAAGCCAATGAAGTAAAGAGCTTGAGATGGCTTCGGGTTTTTCTCTTAAAGTTGGAACAATAGAAGCAGCACGAATGGATGGGGTCAAGCTCCTGGTCAACCAGGAGTGTTGTGTTTTCTTTTCTGCAGTTGCTGGGATCTTGAAACTGGATGTGGAAGCTCTTATTCCTCTTCTCTCTGTTTGAACTAAAACACGAGGGTTTCTTTTTGTTGCTAGAATTGCATGTGAGGCAATCTATTTTACTGAATTTGCCCTCGCCGAGGGTGTGTTTTTGGGATGTTACTATATTGGAATAGTTAATTAGTAATAGTTAGTACATATATTATGTTGTAAAGCATTTCAATAGAGTTATATTTACATCAATTCTTTTCTATATTTTTGTTTTGTCTGTATTTTAACGGTAGTGTCAAAATAAAGTGTGTTTTGTTAAAAGTAGAGTAGTTTGACCAATTGAATTGCATTTAGAATGCAACGCCTACATTTACCTCTAAAACAATAAAACGTTACAATCTAGGCCCTCTTCTTAATATATTTTGAGGAGGTTTGGTCTGGACCACAACAAAAAGACAGACAAAGACAGCATATTACATAGAATGGACTAGATGACCTAGCTCTGGTACTATTACTGTTTGAAAATCTGTCCATCTCAGCCTTGAATACCCTTAATGACCAGGCCTCAGAGTCCTCTGCAGTGAAGACTTCCGCAGATTCGCTACTCTCAGAGAAGAAATTCCTCCTCATCTCTGTCTTAAACATGCACCCCTTCTTCCGAGATCATGCCATCTGGTCCTAGACTGTCCGACAAGGGGATAAAACTTGTCTACATCCTTCCTATCAAAACCACTAAGAATCTTATTTGTTTCAAAAGGCTGCCTCTCATTCTTCTAAATTTCAATGAGTACAGACCAAACTTACTCAACCTCTTCTCATAAAACAATCTCTCTCTACCTGATATCCACACTGAACCTTCTCTGGATTGCCTCCAATTTCCTTAGATAAGGGACTCAAAACTGTTCATAATTTTCCAGCAATAGTCTGATTGGTGCCTTGTTTAATTTTAGCCATATTTGTGAGCACCTAACAATCCCACCTAACACAAACCTCAATACTTTTACACTCATTTCCCCTTTGAACTAAAGATCAGCATTTGATTTACCTTCCCTTTTAATGCTGAACGTGGAAAATCATGGAAGAGGACTCTGAAATCCCTCTGTTCTATGGATTTCTGTAGGCTTTCTCCATTTAAACAATACACAGGTCCTCTATTCTTTCTGCCAAAGTGCATAAACCCACGTTTTTCAGCATTATATTCCATCTTCCAACTTTTTGTCCATTGCTTAACTTGTCTGTATCCTTCTTCAGACTCTTTCCGTCACGTTCACCTCTTGCCTGCCCGCATAAATAGTATGTAACTAACATATAGAACAACTTTATAAAGGAGATTGCTGGCACAGCCAGGGACGATAAAGGTTATGCAGTTTTAAAGTGCTTAGACTCCTTCAGGTGTTAGTTTCTTAACCTGAGACCACAGTGGTTTAATTGTTAACTTGTATCCTCAGCAGTGGCAAAGTTTGTAAATATCTGTGTTCTCAGTGAAAGGTTATTGCACCAGACATTGTCTTCTGAGATGTTCAGAGACACAAGGAGAGCGAGTGTTATTGCCCCAGCTATTACAAATTAATGTCATTTCTACCTGCTTTGTTTTTAGATCTGCTAGATTTAAGAAGAGTTCAATAAGTATTTTGGAGTCTGGCTCCATTATTTCTTCAAGCTGGTTGACTAGCAGGCAAGCTTTACACCTCCCAATCTGTAAAATTATTTTTACAGGTATAACTTAAAACAGGAGATATGAATTACTCAACTCTAACTCAGTTGCCTGGTTTAGGTAAATGGTAATTCATTCTATATTGGTCTGACAAAGCTGTCTCTATTTACAATCAGTTGACATCAGTAGCCATTTTAGGTCCATGTTTTTTCCTTTAAAAATTCATTACTTTTCATGGAAGTTCTCGTGTATATCAAATGATAGAAGTTAAAATTCAGTTGACTATATTTGTGAGCATTGTATCAACTACCCCCAGCACACATAATAAAACACAGATGCAAACTATACTGTTCCCTTTTGTTTACATTGAACATTCCATTACAAGGTCAATACAAAATACCAGAAAAGTATTAGGATAACAACATATATACATTCCACATTCACTCTCACCTATCTTTTCTGGGTTCAAAATCTGCTTTGGGACTAGTTAAACTTACTCCATGGACTGCCTTGTCTGTCTGAATTTTAACTACTCATTGCCCATTTCTATAATCCATGTAACAGAAAGTGCTGAAACAGCTCAGGAGGTCTGGCAGCGTCTACAGAGAAACAAAATTGACAATTCAAGTCCGGCATGACACTTCAGAACCGAAAGGAGGCAGAAAATTGTGTCATTTCACATTGTTGACAGAGGGGGAGGAGGAAAAAGTGAAAGATTGTAAGAGCAGATAAAGGTAGTGAGAATGATGGTGAAGGAGAGATAGAGATGTAAAATGGGTGTAAAGGAAGCTATGAAAAAGAGATGTCAGATGTTCTACTGAGAGCGAAGTTTACACAACATGAACAAGACACAGCCAGGAGAGGGTGAAGGTGTAAGAAATATGGAGCACAAACGTCACAGTCTGAAATTGTGGAAAACAATATTGTGGGTCAATCCACAGCAGGTGGACTGCAACAGTTCAAAAAGACAGCTCACTCCACCATCTTCTCAAGGGCAACTAGGGACAGGCAATAAATGCTGGCCAGTCAGCGATGCCCACATCCCACAGATAAATAAAACGAGTCCTAGAGGCTATAAAATGCCCAATCTTAAAATGAGATGTTATTCCCCCTGCCTGTGTTGAAGTTCATTAGATTCCTGTAGCAGGCCAAGGATGGAAATTTAGCATGGGAGCAAGGTAGTTTCTTTAAGTGGCAAGCAACTGTAAGGTTGGAGTCATTCCTATGGACAGTGCAGAGGGGTTCTGCAAAGCTGTCGTCTGACCTCGCTAATGTGAAGAAGACTGCATTCTGAGCAGTGAATACAGTAGATTAGATTGAAAGAAGTACAAGTGAAGTGTTGTTTCATCTGGAAAGTGTGTTTGGGAACTTCGGTGGTTAGGAGGGAGGAGGTGAAGGGTCAATTGTTACACCTTCTGTAATTGCATGGCAAGTAACACGGGGGAGTGAGGACGTATTAGGAGTGAAGGAAGGGTGGACCAGAATGTCATACAGGGAACAGTCTCGAAAAGGTGGAGGGGGAAGGAAGATGTGTCGGTGGTGGTTTTGTGCTGGAGGTGGCAGTAATGGTGGTAGATAATCCGTTGAATGCAGAGACTGCTGGGATGGAAAGTGAAGACAAGGGGAATCATACTATGTTCTGGGAGGGAGAGGAAGGAGGGTGAGCAGAAGTGAGAGAAGTAAGCCAAATAGTTTTAAAGAACCCATCAACCATAATGGGGGAGGGGGGGGTTCAATCTTCAGTTGAGGAACTAAAAAAAAAGGACACGTCAGAAGTAGCCCAGTGGAATGTAACATCAGAACAGGAGCAATGGAGATGGAAGAACTGAGAGAATGGAAAGTAATCCTTTCAAGAAATGGGTTGTGAAGGAGTGTAGTTAAAGTAACTGTGTGAATTGGTGTGTTCGAGTCCAGTATGAAAAAACACTAACTTTCTCTCTTCACAGATTCTGCTGGACCTGCTGAGTTTCTCCAGTACTGTGTTTTTATTTCATATTTCAAATATCACTAGTTTTTTGTTTGCTATTATCCATTTACCACATTCAAACATTTTGATTTCTAGGTCGTCAGTGAGTGATAACCTGATGTTTTCTTCCTGCAATATCGAGACTTTGATTCTGCAGTTCTCGCTTTCGTTTTACTTTCCAATAACCTGATTTGGTTAGCTCAGTTGGGTGGATGGTAGGTTTGTGACAGAGTGATGCCCACAGAATGGGATCAGTTCTTTAGTGACTGAAGTTACCAGGAAGGACTCTCCTCCTCAACTTCCCCTTTGTTTGAGGAGTGGCGACCATTAGGTTAAACCATTTCCAGTCATCTCTCTGTCTATAATATGAGAGAGTAGCCCTATGGTCTGAAAAGGCTATGGCCACTTTCTCTCTTTTCCTCAGATCTCGAGTTAAAGATAGAGAAAGAGAGACACAGTCATATTGTGACTGGGAGCATAGTCAGGTGAAAAGGGTACTTACAGTAAAGAAAAAAATATGGAGAGCAACAAAAATATCAGAACAACTGGAGAATAAATCAGAAATTGAAAACTCAGAAGTTAATCAAATTGGATAATATGGAATTGCTTTAGAAGTTAGACAGGATGATATTTTATCTTTCAGATCTTCAGTCATTATTGAAGTGACTTATTACAAACACATAAATTAGCTGTGTGACTAGTTCAGGAAAAACATCTTTTGTCATTCATTATCTTGATGTGGGAGATGCATTATTTTAATCACTCATGTGATTTCTTTTATTCATTCATTGCTCATCTCTAACTATCCATAAAACAATATTGGTACAAATCCATCTAGGAGAAATTAGCTCAAATGAGGGAAAGATATCAAGTGTTTGATGGATTGAATTGAGTCGTAGTAGTTGGAGCTCACAGTGTCATTGTCACCCACTTGGGTACTGCTATTAAAAGTCTGTATTGCAAAATCAATGCAGTAACAAATGCAGACACAAACCCTGGTCTAAGATTGAAGGACAGTATTCAAATAATTGGACATGAATGACAGATTACCAACCTTGACTTACTAAAAGGATGCTGACAAGTTCTAATGACAGAGAGAGCCAGAGAAACATCAGCTTTTGTAACAATGGATGGACTTTCAAAAATCATGCTCAAAGTCAAATATACCACCAACATTCCAACACTAACCAACAAAATCATTGAGGGACTATGTAACTGAATTAATTACTTGGCACTTTTAAATTTATCCATTAGGCATGGACCTCTCTGGGCAATTAAGAGTCAAAAACATTGCTGTGGGTCTGGAGTCACAAGTAGGTCAGACCAGGCAGGGATATCAGATTTTCTTCCTTAAAAGGGCATTAGTGAGCCACGCGTGTTTTTACAACAACCACACTATTTGTTCCAGATTTGTATTGAATTCAAATTTCACCATTTGCCATGGACTGTTAAACCCTTTACATTATCATTGCACCACTGCCTCTCTGTAGTTCTATTCAGTCAAAACTGGGAAGAACATTAACACTACTTGACTAAATGTATTAATTGGTTACAATTTGCCATTTAAAACGAATCTGGCTATGCAAAAGTTGGTTTGGATTTTTCTGTGCCCAGGACAAAATGCAAAATTTTGCAATATGTTGGCATGAGTTAGTTTTACCTATCTATTCAAACCATCAGCACTGTAGTGGGTCCATTGAAAAATTTGTTAAAGAAAGGCAGAAAATGTGAAGGGGCACAAATGTATCAAGAGTGCTTTTGACACCGTGAAAAAAGGTGCAGACAATTGCAGCAGTTTTAGCAGCACAGAATTATGAAATGTTTTCTTATCTTCTGAAACCCAAATTAAATTTTCCTTCTTCCTAGATAAAATGGATAGTTCCCCGTCTTTCACAGTCTAAATTACAATGCATGCCCCTTTCCACGATCTTTTAAAGAAATTTCTATTGCTGTGAGCATAAATCTTGCCTCTATATTTCAGGTTTAAATTAGATATCCCCTGATGTGATCAAAGTCTTAAAATTCTTCTATCTTCTTCTTCAGGCTTTATCTTCAAATTTGCTCCACAATTTTCTCAAAGCTGTGGTCTTGGTATGAATAAAGTTAATGGCTACTGACATCATTACTGCAGCTATGCCTCATGCTATGCACTTTTTCTAAGTGATACTCATTGCAAATTGTAAACATTCCTTTCCCACCCCACTTCTGTCCATCGCAGCCCTGTCTTTTGCCTGTTTAAAGTTTCCTTCCCCTTGTTTTCTGGGATCTTTAACATTGGAAGTAACTTTCAATTTCACGAACAAGCAAAATCTTAAAGACCTTCTACAGATTTTTCTTCACTAAGCATTCTTTACCATCCCAATGTGACTAGTTTTTTTTTTTAAGAACTGCGTCTCCTGTCAGCAGTGATTTTTTTTAAAGTCAGGAATACAGTTTTTGTACCATCATTCCTTCCAAAAGTGCTCTATATTGCTTCTGAGTATGTCCCATCTATAAACTACCAAGCAGATTCTGGGAAAGAAGAGACAGTCTCTTGTTAAAGAATCACCATAGTAATCTAATGAATCTGGAAGATTATTTCAGCACGGCCGATAGGCTGGGGATTGGGAAGATTTGATTGCAGTATTCTGGTAGTTTATTCAGAAAATTGGGAAACTGAAAAAACAAACCTCTAGAAACTGGTGACTTAAAATGGCGATGTGGGTTCTCAGTTATGTTAAAGGATCAATCAAGATTACTTTTACTGTAGTTTAAAATATTAGTCGCTTACTAGGTAATATCTACTCAACGTTGCTTTTAGGATTTTTTGTACGGTAAAAATCTTGAAATTTGAAGTCTTCATAATTCATTTAAATTGGGCAAGGGGAATTTTAATCATGTATTCGAAAGTTCTCACTCTCTCTAGGTATCATCACCACCTTTTTTTAACAAATGTGTTGCTTCAGAGAAGCTCCTGCTAACTGCATTTTTTTTTAATTCATCCACAGGATGAGGGCATCACTGAAGCCAGATTTTATTGTTCATCCTTAATTGCCCAGAGGGCAGTTAAGAGTCAAACACATTAATAAGGGTCTAGAGTCACATGTAGGCCAGATCAGGTAAGAATGACAGTTTCATTCTGTAAGGGCTGCCCAAGACCAGCAGTATAAAATAGGCAATGACTGCCCCTAACAAGCTTTGCAGAACACAGCCGAGTGTGGGAAAACCCTGCCTAAAGTAGTGTCGGCAAGTGAAACAATAGCTGGTCTGTCTTAAATATGATAGAACGCACAGCTGCAATAGATAAGCCAACATAGATAAGAACATGTCACACTAATTAGTTGTTTCTCAAGTCTTTTAATCAACCTTATTGTATCGATTTAGGACACATTTGACACAGCCCTGTGTGGAGTGTCTCGAGTGCCTCTTCCTGCATGATCCAGTGATTGCTCAAATAAACAGCCACGTGCCTGAACTCGTCTCCTGAACCTTATTCCCATCTGGATCACTCTTACACCTTCCCTAAAAGGGCCATTAGTAAACCAGATGGGTCATCATTAGTAGACTCTTAATTCCAGATTCCATCTGTCTGGCAGGATTGGAACCTGATTGTCCAGAACATTAACTGGGTTTCTGCATTAACAGTTCAATGATAATACCACTGGGCTGTCACCTTTCCTTGAGGCAAACTCAACTCAATTTATTGCATTACATTAAACTTTGAAATATGTGGTTATCATTTGGCTGCCATTGTTCGTAGAGGCAACATTGGTTAGATGAAGGGTCTAGCTGAGAAAATTAGGAGATAAGCTCCCTAAGGCATGGCTATGCAAGATGCCTATACTAAATGTCTCTGTGGAATACAGTTGGTTAAGGTATTGGCGCTTTTACTCCAAGGAACAGCGAGCAAGAGATACCAAATGGGAAACAGGAATGGAGATGGTTTAGGAAGAAAGGATTGTACAGGATTGGGATGAGGTTGATTAGAGAGTAATGAAAGGAATTCGATAAGGATAATATGAAAGGGATGCATGGGAAGGTTGGGATCCCACGAGAGAAATGGAATTGGTTGTGAGACAAAATGCTAGGAACAATAATTGATGAAGTTTTTGCTCAAAGAATCACCAGAAATTTTGCATTACTTCTTTAAACTTTACAATAAATATTAATTTTACTGCAAAAGGTTTTGTGGATTTCTGTCAGTATATAGAAAACAATTTTATTTCTTTAGCTCTGTCACAGGTGCCAACTTTCTGATGAGATGTTAAAGCAAATCTCGAAGTATAAAGAAAATTATCAACCTAACGAGTGCTCACTGCGGTTACTGTTTATTTAAAAAATACTATGATCCATTAAGATCTTTCGCATTTAGCAAAAAAGCCTTTGGCAAGACTATAAATAGCAGTGATTCATTTATAAAGTTACAGTTTCATTCTTTTAAAAATTAAACTCGAGTCCTTCATACAGATTCTGTACTACACAGTGAGCAAACTCAAACATTCACCAAAATTGCTGATATGCCAAGTCCTAGGAAATAGGAGGGGGATGCAGCAGTTCCCAATTTCAGACATTGTGGATTAGGTTCTTGAGTAGGTTTGTAGCTCGGGCTGTGGATGCTGCAATTGGTTCACTCACTGAGCTGGTTCGTTAATTCGCATACGTTTCATTACCCTGCTGGTAATACAGTCTCCGACGAGGCGCTGTTGTGTTTTCCCACCTGATAGTGAAACGCTGGGGTACTAGGCCTCTAGAAATTCCCGTGCTTGTCTCTATTTGGCCTGTCCTAGGACCCTGATGTTGTCCAAATCGAACTGGTGGTTCTCCTTATCTGTGTAATAGAGATGAGCGAGTACTGGTCGTGTCCAAATTATGGATCTGATATGTGGACGACATGTTCGTCAGCATCAAATGGACTAAACTAGAGGAGATGCACCAACTAATAAACAACACTCCCACCAGCATCAAATTCACCAGGGAAGAAGAACAGAACAAACAGCTCCCATTCCTAGACGTCATGGTAGAATGCAGGGCCAAATGGAGAATTTCTAACAAAAGGTACACAAAAAGGCTACACATACAGATCAAGTCCTGAATTTCAACAGTAACTACCCCAACACCCACAAACAAAGTTGCGTGAAAACACTATTTAAACAAGCGACAACACACTGCAGCAACCTGGAACTATGCCAAACGAAGAATAATACCTCTACCAAGTATTTAAGGACAACAGATACCCGAACAGCTGGGTCCGACGATGCCTATCACACAAACAACAGGAAGATACAGTACGCCCTGAGACTCGTCACGTTGCCATACATCAAGAACATATCCGAACTGACCACAGGACTCCTACGACCATTGGGCATCAGAGTGGCACACAAATCTATGTTAACTGTTAACTCGAACCAAAGACCCTTTACCCACTATGGGCAGAACCAACGTGATATACAAAATTCTATGGAAGGAATGCGACAAACATTACATTGGCCACAAGAATACATGAACACCAACGAGCAACAAAAAGACACAACCAATACTTACTCATCTCCAATCACACAGATAAGGATAACCACCAGGTTCGATTGGGACATTAGGATCCTAGGACAGGCCAAACAGGAGACAAGCACGGGAAGTTCTAGAGGCCTGGTTCTACACCAAGAAGGCCAACAATAAACACACAGATCTAGACCCTACATATACACCACTGAAGAAAAAACCCAAAATGAGGTACTAAACTCCAATGGACCCCAGAGTTCAAATATCAGGTGGGAAAACACAACAGCACTTCATCGAAGGCTGCTCTGATGATGTTACCCAGCTGGGTAATGAAACGTCTGTGAACTAACAGACCAGCTCAGCTAGCGAACCAACCACATCATCTTGGATAATTTTTCCCAACTCCATAAGGCAATGAAGGAATTTCAAGAAATGGAACTTGAGAAATAAAATCTTCCCAGTCCTTGAAATATGTCATTTAAATGAAATGAAATATCATTCTTGGGATTGTACAATTGTACAGAAACAGAAACAAAAACAAAATTGGTTCCATTCAACAGTTCAGTCCCAAAACTCTAAATTCCAGATAAAAATAGCATTTTTTGAAAATTAATTTATTATGAAAATGCCTTTTAATTTGGAAGGATGATTTGACTTTAAGACACAAACATGAAGATCAGAGCATAGATTTTCAATAAATCAATTAATCCCTATCATTTCTGCAGACCAACATGAGGAATACCACCAGCTGAGACTGAAACATGTATTTGCAATATGAGTCTATAAGTCCACCTAGTGGTAAAACTGGAAACCAAAGAGACTGTTGTATTTTGTAAATTATACATTACACAACACGTGGTACCAAATCATCTAATTTTGACCCACAAAGCTCATTTATTGGCAAGAAAAATATAAATTACATTACTTTGGCACATAAAGCACAGTGGCTTCTTCAATATGTCATCATCTCACAAAGTACTAATCTCCACACACTCCTGGTTTGAATTTCTACATCTTCCACTATCCTTAGATAGCTATAACAGAAGTATGAATGCTAATCAAAGTGAAATGCCTGTTTTATTGTAAATCCATAAATCTAATTCACATCAACAAATCAAGGGTTGTAACTTGGGCATTTCAGCTTACCTGAAGTCTTCTGCAGTTCAGCCAGCTGTTGCCCATCTTCACCTACAATTCTATATTAGCTGTCAAAGTAGTTAACTATTACTGTAAATCACTAGTATGTTCAACAAGCACGTTAGAAGACATTACCATTCGCAATGAGAAAACCATGATCAAAAATGACTTAGATTCCTGCAGCTATGAACTATTGTAATATAATGTACATTCTTGCGAGTGAACAGCAAACAGATTTTATTGAACATAATTACATTTTTATAACCAACAAGGACGTATGAATTGACTCCCCCCTTTTAAAGACGTGATTTCAAGCATACATACACAGGCACCAAGTTAAGAAGGTATTGTTTCCAGTACAAAATGAAAATGGAAGGTAAAGTTTACAGTCCTTACAGCATTCTTGAGGCATAAAAATTTTAACTCAAGACAATGATTTCTTAATTGATACTTCGTCCCATCAGTAGTCCAGGATGAACATCACGGATTCAATTTAATTTAAACATAGTCAAAATAATAAAGGGGGCGTTGAGAGGCAAATCCCTATGACCAACTGGTGCTCACTCCAGTTTAAAGGAATAGATGAGGAAATTGGTGATTTCTAGATTCAGGAATTGTGCCAAAAGTGAGACTACCAACAAAAGCCTATGCTCTAGTGCAATGCAATTAACAATTCCTATGTAAACAGAAATTTGCAATTTATACATCATTCCAAACTTAGTCTTCAATAATTCCTGGTCATTTACAGCCGTAAATAGCAGTAGCAGATTATTTATTCACAGGCAAGTAATAGACAACAGAAGGGAAAAAGAGGGGTCGCAAGGGGAAGACATTTTTGAAAAAAAGAGTACATTTATTTTAAGAAAACCTTAGAAGTATAGCAGATTAAGGATAGATTAAAAGAAAATCACCTCAAATTACAACAGATGCATCAAAAGGAATATGACTACTGAATGAGACTGCAGTACAGGACATGTATCAAATGGCAACCAGCTAGTCAATAGCTGGCACATCCAATTTGGTTTGAACTACGAAATAACTTTTTATTCAAAAATTGCTAAGTTGCTTAAGTTAACAGCAATTTCCAAAAGTTCTAATTGCACAAATACTAATTTAATTTAGTTTTATATGTTAAGCAAACGTAACCCAAGTCACTAGTTTGTACATCTAAACATAAAAAACACAAATCAATGCTTGTCCAGGAACAGGAAAACTATCAGCCAAATGTGCCAATCATTCCAATCTCTAATGGCTCAATCATGCGAGTGATGGAAAACAGACCACGATGTCTATGTTCAGAGTAAATAAATATTCAAAAACTAAGGCCACTTTGCCAAAGTGTCAAAAGGCACCACACTCTAGCATCGTCAGATGACAGATAAGTGGCAATAAAGTTAATTAATAAGTCAGCATAATGAACTGGAAGTATTTTTATTCACAGGATGTAGACATTACTGCCCATCCTTAAATTTTCCCAGAACATGTTATGACGAGTCATATCCTTGAGCTGCTACTACTGCTTTTCAGGGGGACAGTTGCTGATGAGGAGGTACATACACACACAGCTGTTAGGGATTTTAACCAAATGACAGAACTATATTGCCATTGCTTCGCTAAGTCAGGATGGTGTGTAAACCGCAGGGGAATTCGAAGGCATGGTATTCCCATGGTGAGTCTACACCACTTGTGCTTCTAAGTGGTAGGAGTCACAGGTTTGGAAGGTGCTGTCAAAGGAGGCTTGCTGAGTTGTTGCATCACAGCTTGTGTACAATGCTGCCACTATCAATTAGTTATTGAAAGACTGAATTTTTATGGTGTGGATTTGGGGCCAATCAAGCAGTCTGCTTTGCCCTGAATACTGTTAAGTTTGCTCCGTGTTATTGGAACTGCAGTCAACTAAGACAGTGGAATGTATTCCATCCTGATTTTTGCCTTTTAGATGGCGGACAGGCTTTAGGGGAGTCTGAAAAGTGAATTACTGACAAAGTTACTAGACGTGTTGCTCTTGTAGCAACATTTACGAATATATATTTTAGTAAAATCCAAACAAACAATATTCTGGATTCAGACACTAAAAGCTAACACACTGAGAATTACTTTTCTGCAAAGTGTAAAACACTTGAACAAGTAGCCAATTTCTTTATTTCTTTTATTTAAGTTATTACATAAGCAAATGGACCCCATCAAGGTAGACTAATTACTCAGAGTAGCAAAGGTCAGACCGAATCTTACGAACACTATCCAGCAAATGCGTAAAATACAAATTATATGAGTCTCTCCCAAGGACTGACACTTCAAGATATGTTTCCTGCATGCTATGAAACCACATTCTTAATGTGGCCACGTTGCTCATTAGTGAAGATATTCTACTTTTATCATGTTTGAGCCACATGTCTATTAATTACAAGCATACAAGGTATGACTTTTTTTTTAAATTAAGAAAATCAGAAGATGAGAAACAAACAACAAACCAGAAGTTCTTGCAATCAAGTTAATTAAGTGAGATACTCTGGTACAGTCTTGCCGTTAAGATTACAGACTCAAAATTTCTCAAAATTCAGCGCTCAGAATTACAGTCCAGTCAGTTTAGAATGGAAGGATTAGAACTATGACCATAGTAAACAATTAAAGATGATACTTCCAAACACAGGAATAAAATCAAATAAGCACACTTGAAGTACAAAGCATGCCAATCAGTATCTGTAAAGGGCAAGAACAGGTTAATATTGCATGTGTAGATCTTTTGATGTTCTGTAAAACAGCAGACAATAAAAATCTTAGCCTTTTCTCTTTATAGATGCTAACTGACCTGCTCTGGATTTCCAGCATTCACAATTTATTCTTTTCACGTGCACAGTACCTGACTGTGGGACAGAAATTTAAGAAAATATTCTCTAGTGTCCTCTTGTTCATAAATATTGCAACATAAATATACTGCAAAGTGACATGGCTGAATGATCATACTCTTCCTTACATGCATCTAACTGGTGCATCTGAGCACTGGCTAGTGAGTAGCAAACAAATTGTTACGTCAGGCTTGCAAATCATCCAGCAGTGTAAAATTCTTCCGCACTGTTTCTCCAGTCACCTATTCCAGATTCAACCATTTTCACTTAAACACATTTATTCTACAGGAAAAAATATACATACGATGAAGTTCTGTAAAATCCATTCCCAGGATGTGGGTAAATGCTGGTCTTTCCAGTGACATTGTCCAACCCTAAATGCCCTTGAAAAAGGTGAAGATAAGTTTCTTTCCTGAACTGTTACTGTCCATGTGAAGACGACAATACCTCAGTGCTGTTCGTGTATTTCTGGATTTCGACAAAACATTTAAACATTATGTGACCAAGAAAAGATCAATTTAATTCCTTAAAAAGTACATAAATAGATAAACCCAAGGACAACAAACATGTGTTCAGAGGCTACTTTTCCAGATTACATTTTTTCCACGATGCATAAATTATTTCATGTCCATTAACAACTTTTATAAATGCAGGCCTTTAGTTTTCACTTTCCTTCAAGCACTATGACTTTTGCAGTCAAAATTAAAAGATGTGGAATAAGTTGGGCATCTAAAAATCAAAAATCAGCATCATATGCATTTAGATTAATAAATAATGACCATTTATGCATGAACTGTTTTAAATATGATCATTTGGTAGGCAACAATACAAGTCATAACTCAGTCATAATGAGAGGGAGAGTCTGAATACACCCATAAGACAAATACATGTTATACACGAGAACTTTGAATCTATAAGTGACCTAGAGGATTTCTAGTTACAAGCGTATTTGGAAGCAGATTTTTTTTAAAAAAAAAAGCAGTATTTTCTTTCTTGGCAAAGAACGCTTTCATACAAAAGTAATAGCAAACAATATACCAATGGAAAGATATGTATCCACTAAAGGATTTCTGATGAAAATATATCTTGTAAAATAAACAGTACAGGTAGAAGATAACTGCTTCTTGCAGCAGAAAGTATTTGAAGCATCTGATTTATAAAACTTCAGGAGAACAGCTAATTCAGTTTTCAGAATCAAAGATTTTCTGGACTTCAACAAAAACCTGAAAAAACACCAAGCAAAATAAATTCTAAGTTAGCATCAAACATTTTCAAATATTGACCATTAAATACATATAAATCCATGGTGCTATAATATTAGATCACAGGTCTTTTATTGCAAAAGGGAAAGAAGAAATTTAGTCAGCCCAAAAAAAAATAAACATTTCCCTAACATAATTGCAAATTCTTGCTCTATAACAAGGAGAAAATAGGGAGACTAGAGAAGTTAACTAAATACTTTACACATCACGTACCTCATCAACACTTTTGGCACCATCAACTCTTCTTACTTTGCCCTCTTTCTCATATAGTTCTATAATGGGTTTAGTAGACTGCATGTAGGTCTGAATTCTGAAATGAGGTCCAATAAAAATAAATATATCAAAAGCAGAAAAGACAATTCTTTATAAACAGGATAAAATTGGTAGTTCGTACAAAGCGCTGAATGACCTCCATTTGTGCCGAGTTGCTATGATTCAATGAAAGAAAGTTGCATTTCTACCTTTTTTGCAAACTCTGGACATTGTCATCTGTTCTTCCACTGTCTTTTCCTCTTTCAAGGCAACGCTCTATACAGACCTTTGGAAACAAGAAGAATGTAAGAAATTAAGTTTGGTTTCTATTAAGGCTCAATTTTAAATGATTAAAAAATACAAAAAAGTGAAAAAAAAGCAAAAAAAACAAAAAAAAAACCACCAGACAAGATGTCTAGGCTTTCAAATCTTGTCATTCTAATGAGTGGAATATGGCAAGGTGGTGAACACAGAAGCAGAAAACAGTGGCTGCAGTGAGAAACAATGCCAAAAAAAAAAAATCAATGTGATATGGATTTGAACAGTCTCAGAAGGTAAACAGATTGATATTTAAATTGCTTCATTTATCTTTTTCTTAAAGTAAATTACCTCATTTGATTTAAGATTACATTATGATAATAGCTTATGTCAATAATTTATTTCACAGTATAATTTTAAATTAAAAATGAAGGTATTTGGATTGTTCACTACTATTTTGTTTTTTTTGAAAGAACTTGTTGTTTAGCCTTAAATCGATACCATCGATGCATCTGGACTCCTGAAGATCCCCCTTGCTTGGCACCCGATTCATTTTTAAAAACAAATTTTTCATGAGGTATCAGCATTGCTGGCAAAGCAGCATTAATTACCCAAAGATGGTGGAAACAGCTGTCTTGAAACATGCCGTTTGTGTGGTTTTGGTATGCTAACATTGTCGTAAGGGAATTCCAGGATTTTGATCCAGACAACAATGAAGGAACAACAATATAGTTCAAGTTAAAATGATGTGACTATGAGGGGGAACATCGAGATGCAGGTGTTCCTATTCACCTGTTGCCCACGCATTTTTTTCCCCTCAATGAGCGGGGTTGCCGATATGGAATATACATATAAAGATGTGTTAAATTGTTGCAGTCCACTTGTATAAAGTACATCATGCAGCCAAAGTGCATTGGTGATAGTGTGAGCAAACGTTTAATGTGGTAAATAGGGCGTCAATTAAGCAGGCTAGTTTGGCTTGCATGGTGTCAAGCTTTTTGGATATTGTTGGAACTGCTTTCATCTAAGGAAATGGAGAATATTCTATCATACTACTGATTCCTGCCTTGTGGACACTGTACAGGATTTGCAAGTTGTACAGAGGCAAGTTGTTTGCCATAGGATTCCCAGGCTGAGCCATTCTCATTGTACATGACTGGTCCAGTTTTGTTTCTGGTCAATAGTAACCCTAAGATGTTGATGGTGGAGAATTCACAATGGTAATTCCAGTAAGCATCAAGAAAGATTGTTAGTTCTCATTTGTTGAAGATTTTCATTGCTTGGCACTTCTGTCACACTGATGTTACTTGTCAAATTTCACCCCAAGCACGAATGTTATTCAGGCCTTGTTTAAAGCAGGCATGGATGGTTTCAGTATCTGAGGACTCATGCATAGTACAGATCAACCACCAGAGAGAAACCTCATATCAGACCTCTTGTTGGAGGAAACATTATTGAAGTTGAACACAAGAATGGTTGGGCCTCGGATACTACCGTGGAACAGTGTCCTAAAGCTGAGATGATTGGCATCAAAACAAATGAAGAGACTGGCCCCCCCATGGTTACCATTCACTTTAACTTTACTAACACTTCCCAGCACCACACAATCAAATGCTTTGGATCTCGTTCCAGCCTATGACTTGCCTTGATTCAAGACAGCAGACCTTAAACTGAACACCAGTGAGTAGGTTATTGGTGAGCAAACGTCACTTATTAGCTCTATTGCCAACACCTCTTTTACTTAAGACTGAGGGTAGACTGATTCCAGAGCAACTGGTTAGATAGGAGTCGTTCTGTTTCCTTCATGGACATGAGAGATATAGGTAATATTCCCCATCATTGGCTGGAAGCTCCCACCTCCACATGTAACAGAAGTGTGTGGTTAAAGTTTCGACAAAGTTCCAGAGTGCAAATCTTCACTATTATAACGAATGTTATCCAGTCCCACAGCCTTTGCTGCATCAAGTGAGTTAGAAAAGGAGAACCCATCTAGAAATCGCAAGGTCTTTGCAGGCAGCTTTTCTCAAGAATAGTGCGGAGCACTATTGCTTCATTGCTGTCAACAAAATGCAGCCCAATGTATTTCAGATAATTAGCACAGAAAAATACTACTGGCAACACAATACACTAAATTTATTTTTGTGACATTCCTCTGCCTATTTTAGCAACAGATTTAGAAGACATGCACTGATTATACCAGTTCCTCTCATGGTATCTTTCTTCGTTCGGAGAACTGTTCACTCAAATTACCTCATTGCTACAGTCAAAGAAAAGGACAAATTTCACATCAGCATTGTTATCCATTTGTTTGTTCCAGCCATCGAGGTTGTCTGTATTTCTCGGAAATCCATCAATAAGAAATTTGTTCTTAGTCGCATCTTGAGCCATTGTCTCATCCATTGCCTGCAAAACGTACCCGAAATGTAATGCAAACATTCTGCAAAATTAGTTTCCAGTAAACATTTTAAAAAATATATATTCAGCATGTCAAATCAATTGGCCAGAGCTTCAAAATAGTCTATCAGCATGGAACAAAGTTCATTTAAGCATATAGGATAACTGATTAATTACCATGTTAAAACAAAAAGGGAGTGGGGCTTTTTATACTTAACTTAAACATTCCTAAAGGCTGAAGTCTGCAATCATGTATGCTTAGTTTGATGAGTCATAAGCAATACCACGTCGTGGAAGAAAGCTATTAGTTTAGTACTGATCCTACAGCAGTCAAGGTATCAGCTGAAGTAAGAAGTTTGTATTTAAAAATTACACCTTTAAAGCCCATTGTGCATTTTGTATAGTGATTATTCAAGTTACCAATCATTAAAAAATAAACTTTCCTGGGAAGAGAATGGCTGTAAGTAAATCAGATATTGTACGAAGAGGGAGAGTTTGAGAAGGAAGGTCCTTCATGGTAACCTTAGATGGTGCAGGAATTGATTAGTAGCATCACTGCATTGCAAACCAGCCATCCAGCTAACTGACCATCATTTTAGGAACACTAGAAAAGTGAAACAATTTAGCTGTTGTAAAACTTGTTCTTCCTCTGACAGCAGCTGTTGTAATCAATATGTACACAAAACGTTCCCTCTATCAACAGCAAGTTCTGGCTAAACAAGGAAGATTAAGTCCTGGCCAAATAAGTAAGACTGCTGTATACTTTTTATAGCAAGTTCATTACTATTTCATGCGTGATTTTAACAACAAGATCTTCTTCCAGAGCAATATATACTGTTAACTTTTCAAATGGGATGCAGTATAAGCATTTAGTAGGTTAACAAGATCGATTTGTCAATATTTCAAGTTTGCCATAGACTTTCATTTCAATCTTATTTTAAGATTATTATTATAGGTGATAAAGCTCTGGGTAGGAGCCTTTGCAAAAAGAAACAGTGCTTGCTGACACCGCAACTGAGGGAATTGACACACTTACAAATTTACAGTGCCTGTGACGTCAGTGCTAGACTAGGGCAGCTCCAACTTCTGTCAAGAATCCTGACGTGTTTAATTGACTCAGTAAAGAACATTAAATGTATGTGTCCATGAATTCTACTGCTTTCAAGCATTACTGGTTTTAGGCTGTAAAAAGGTTGTCCTACCTTTTTTATAAGGTTGATAGTTATTTCCACTGGGACAATTTTTCCTTCTTTAATGTAACTGTCAATTAGTTCTCCATACTGAGTAGCTTCTTTGCTTCTTTCAGCACGAAGTAGATCACCAGCAGACAAGTGAGTATATCCATATTTCTGGGCAATATGAAAAATAATTAATGATTACAAGATTTTAATATATACTGAAATAAGAGAAAATTCAGGTGAAATTCAATATCACAAAAAACTGAAAGTGCAAAATAACTCAGAGTTCACTGAGATTAGATGTTTTAAAACATCTGCTTGGCATAAAATTTAACTAAAGACACAGACGTCATTCAATTTTGGCAAAATATTTTTATATTGCACTCATGATAAAACACTATTTGAACATGTTTCTCAGAAGTCACATTACTTAAATACAACATTAATAGTATGCCATTAAATGGCCAGAATTCCCAATTTTATATGGGTCAATCTCCTAAGGTGCTGTACCTGGGGAGTTCAGACTAAATAATACAAGTCCTAATGTGAAGAAAGATCAAAGAGGAGAAAATAATTCAACTCTGACATTCAAGCATAACTTTTAAAATGGGATATGTCCTTATTTTTGTACTTTCATTCAATTTTCCACTGTCACACTTGATATTCCAACTCAACAGACAGCAAATTAAATTTGTGTTTTAGATCCATACTAAGAGATATCAAATTTAACATAATATGCCGAAGTTGCATGAATGAAACTTTGCAAGCATCGTTTTGAGGCAACTGAGGGAACACAATTTCTACCAATACAGTTGCAGGTCTGTGATGTCACTGTTAGAAGAGAACAACAATTAGAACGTAGACTGGGACAGTGAGCAGAGGGGGGAATAAAGTGCTCATAGGCAAAGTAGGCAATAAAGACCAGTCCCTGAGTAGAGTGAATATCGAGTGTTAGAGATGCACAATGACATTGCCAATGGCGTAGACTTCCTGTTTCAATGTGATTTCAGACAGGCTATACGCTTATGTAAAAGTAGTTCTTTTGCATAATTGAAAGCTGACTAGATTGTCTCAAACAATATAAATGTGTAAGCTTTACTTAAGGCATTGTCTGGTGCTTGAACAATCTAAAGTAGGGTATTGACTAATTCATATTGTCTAGAGTTTACCCTTCCCTCACCTATACCCTATGTGTTCAATCAGAAACTTGAATTAGCCCATCTCATCAATTAATAACGAATGTGGGTATCCCTGGCAAGTCCATTATTTATTACCCATCCTTTGATGCTCTGAATTAGTTACAATAGAGTGGCTTGTTCAGAAGGCAGTCATGTCAACCACAACTGTTTGGAAATTGAGTCACATATAGACCACACAAGGTAAAAATGGCAAGGTTCCTTTCATAAAGGGCAGTAGTGAACTAGCAAAGTTTTCATAAACCAACAGCTTTATGACCACTTTCCACTGACAACAATTTGAACAAATAGCAATACGACATAAAACCTCTCATTTGTCATAGTAAAAAATACAATGTGACATCAAGCCATGTATGATAATATTAGGGAATATGATGCAAAGCTTGGGGGAAGAGGTGGATTTTAAAAAGGTCTCAAAGAAGTAAAGAGCAGTAAAGAGGCCAAGAGATTTAAGGACGCGACTTGTTGGCAAAAGAAGGCTTGAATGCCAAAGCTAGAACAATTAAAATCATAATTGCTGAAGAGGCCAGAATTATCAATTATTTTAGTGGGTTGAATGGCTGGAGAAGATTAGAGAAGGGAGGTCATTATGGAATTTGAAAATAAAGAAAAATAGTTTTAAAAGCAATGTGTTACTTCACTGGGAACCAACTTAGATCAGTGATAAAGGTGAACACAGGCACCAGTATTTTGGGTGGCCTTAAGTTTAGAAAGTGTTGATTATAGGATGCCAGTCAGGAATGCACTGGAGCTGTCAAGTCTAGAAGTAACAAAGACATAGCTGAGGTTTCCAGGAACAGATGAGCTGAGGCAGAGGTAAAGGCGATGATTGAGGGGTAGAAACAGGGAGTCTCGATGATGGCATGGATGCAGCCAAAGATTCATCCCATATTGAATGTGACACCAAGTTTGCAAACAAATTGGTTCAATTACAAACAGTTACAAGCAAGATTCAGAGTTGTACAACATGGAAACAGACCCTTCTGTCCAACTGTCCATGCCGACCAGATATCCTAAATTAATCTCGTCCCATTTGTCAGCATTTGGCCCATATCCCTCTAAACTTTTCCCATGCATGTACCCATCAGATGCCTTTGTAAATGTTGTGATTGTATCAGCCTCCACCACATCCTCTGGCAGCTCATTCCATACACGCACCACCTTTTTTAAAAAAAAATGTTGCCCCATAGGTCGGTTTTTTATCTTTCCCCTCTCACCTTAATCCTATGCCCTCTAGTTTTAGACTTCCCTACCCCAGGAAAAAGACTTTGGCTATTCATCCTATCCATATCCCTCATGATTTTATAAACCTCCGTAAAGGTCACCCCTCAGCCTCCGATGCTCCAGGGAAAAAAGTCCCAGCCTATTCAGTCTCTCTGTAGCTCAAACCGTCCAATCCTGGCAAAATCCCTGTAAATCTTTTCTGCACCCTCGTAAATTTAACAACATCTTTCCTATAAGCAGGGAGACCAGAATTGCATACAGTATTCCAACAGTGGCCCCAACAATGTCCTGTACAGCTGGAACATGACATGCCAACTGGTATACTCAATGCACCGACCAATAAAGGCAAATGTATCAAAATGCCTTATTCACTAACTGACTACCTGTGACTCCACCTTCAAGGAACTATGAACCTGCATCCCAAGGTCTCATTGTTTGATGACACTCCCCAGGACTGTACCATTGTGTGTATAAATCCTGCTGTGATTTGCCTTACCAAAATGCAACACCTCACATTTATCCAAATTAAACTCCACCTGCCTCTTCTTGGCCCATCAGCTCATCCGATCAAGGTCCCGCTGTACTCCGAGATAACTTTTTTCACTGTCGCTACACCACCAATTTTGGTGCCACCTGTAAACTTGCCAACCATTCCTCCTATCTTCACATTCCAAATAATTTATATATATTACTCAAAGCCGTGGTCTCAGGACCAATGCTTATAGCACACCGCTGGTCACAAACCTCCAGGTCGAAAAACAATCCTCCACCACCAGTGTCTGTCTCATACCTTCGAGGCAATTTTGTATCTGAATGGTTAGCTCTCTCTGCATTCCACATGATCTAACCTTGTTAACCAGTCTACCATGTGGAATCTTGTTGAGCACCTTGCTGAAGTCCACACAGACAACATCTACCGCTCTGCCTTCAATCTTCTTTGTCACTTCCTCAAAAAAAAACCTCAAGTTAGTGAGACACAATTTTCAATGGCACAAAGCCAAGTTGACTATCCCTAATCAGTCCTTACCTTTCCAAATACATGTAAATCCTGTCCCTCAAAATCCCCTTCAACAATTTACCCATCACCAACGTTAGGGTTGGAGTCAGTGACTTGGGAATATAGCCTGTTGTGGGAACCAAAGACATTTCCTTCAGACTTCTCAACATTTAATGTCGATTTTTAAAAATACATTTAGAGTCAGATACTGGCCAGTTTGATAAGACATAATTTAGAAACCAATTATTCAGTTCCAAATTTTTAAAAATGTTTCTGTACATGGAGGTAGAAAAATGCAATCAAAAATCACTAAAATATTTTGCAAAATGCACATGTAATTTTGGAAGTTAACCATATGAAAACAATTAATAACCAAACCAATGACTGCCAAAATCTCACAGGTAAACTCCCTTAAAATCTGCAGTCCTACCCAACCTTCTCCCTATGTAAAGGGCTCAATATAAAAATGCAAGCACGTATACCTTCTTTAGAGAATACAAAAATTAGAATTGCAAAGAAACTCAGACATAGCAAAATTATTACATGCATCTGTACATTCCTTAATAAGTGTTCACAGAATTAAAAGCATGTGGTTTGTTTTTCAAAATGCTGTAAGCTGAAAATATTACCAAATTGTCAAACAAGCTTTTTTTTTGGGGGGGGATTGCTCACATTCAACGTTCGACAATTTCAGATCATAACCTCTGTTTGCTAATTTCCCCCATCCCCATTTTTTGGGACAGCAGGTGACGATAATGAGTCCGATACAATTTATGCCTCCTCCAGACTCATTTGTTACTTAGTCTATCCCCACTCTCTTCCCTTCTGCCATTTAATCTCTTCTGCCTTTCATTCAATTACAGTCTTTCCATGTTTTCTCTCCAACTCTTACTACTGTAATAATTTAAAATCTCTACATCTCCATTTCTAGTTCAGATGAAAGTCTGACGTTAACTGTCTCAACATCAATATTGCCTGAACTCGAGTAAGGATTTATTCCAAATTATGACGAATCAGATTTACATAAACATTAATTACTTTTACAACTTGCTTTTAAATCAATATCCACCCCATTCCATTTGCTTCCGGCTTCGTTCACTTTCCCGGACAAAATATCGAGTTGCTCAAGGCCTCACCGGTACACTTAAATTAAAAACGTACTCATAGGTTTCGCATTGAACACAACAATCAAATCATCCCACTCCCCACTTGAGATCAAAAAGGTTTCCAAGTGAATAGCCAGTTCCACCTTCCTCCTGAGTGAATGGTTCCAGGACATGGATTGCTACGGCCCAGGGCTGCTCTCCCTCCACCACTTGACTACATGATATTTTCCACCCACCTTGACGATTCTGACGCACTGGGTCCCTTTCCCGGCTCCTGGCCCACCGAGGACAAAAACCACTTTGGGCTTCATCATCAGCAAATTCCGAATCAACGCTCCCCAACAAGAAATAACCATGCACCAGCCCGGCTCTTCCTCACTTCTCCCGCCGATAAAGCGAAGGTAGACTTAAAGAAAAGAGTCACATATAATCAGTCGGCTACCGCCTTCTTCCTCTGCAGTCTATACACAGCCGCCTTCTGACTCAAATCACCCGACAGAATGACTACTTCCGGGAACGAACTCCACGCAAGCAATAAAGCTTTGTTCAATTCAGGCAAAGGGAAGATTGCAATTAAGAGGCTCCCGAAATTAGCAAGCAATGACGCCGTTTTAAAACTACAAACATTGTGATTATCACGAAATCGATGCTATTTCGAAAATGTATGTATTACTAGTATTGGAAAGATTTTAAATAATTATTTTGTTGTTCTACGAGAATTGGACTGGAATTTGGGGATATTTTCGCTGTGTATTATATTATATCAACAGAACAAGATGACTCGTCCATTCACACACAACTGTGCATCATGTTCATTACACCAATCCAAAACCGGGCCAAAGCTGCGTCTCTGCAGGGGAGAAACATAAAAAACTAAAACTCCAAGGTCATTACAAAAAACATCAGTTAGACAGAAATAGTCCAAGAGACCTCTCTGATCCCGATTAATGTTACACAGTATATTCTCATTCTCCCAGAGCCCCATCCAGACACAGATCTGACTTAAAGAAACAGAGAATCAGTATGCAGCAGCCCGCTCCACAGGTCTACTATTCCACAAGAAACAAAAACTGGTAGATAATATCCACAGTGTGGACTAATATTCAAGTGCTGGAGTGTGTGAATATTTATCATGGTGGATGGGATACTAATCAAGTGGGCTGTTTGGTCATGGATGGTGCCAAGCTACTTTTTGGAGCTGCATGCATCCATGTCACTAGGGAGCATTTCGTAATACTCCTGAGGTATGTCTTACAAATGATGGAAAGACATGGAGGAGTTGGAAGGCATGTTGTTCGCTTTGGAATACCTAACATCTGACCTGGCCTTGAAATCAGTTTGTGTGACTGGTCCAGGTTAGTTTCTGGTCAGTAGTGACTTACAGTACAGGATTCAGCATTGCTAATAGCATAGATTTTCAACTTCGTTGATATTCAGTCATTGAAGATGGTCTTCGTCTGGCACTTATGTGGCACAAATACTTCCTGCCATTTAATTGGACCAAACTTAAATCCTTACTACACAGCAGTTGTGAACCGAACTGAGTACAGGCAATATTGAATGAAAATCTCTATATCTGACTTTACAATAAGTGGAAAGTTGTTGATAAAACTTTTAAAAATGGTTAAGACTTGTACACTATCCTGAAAACCTCTACAGCAATGACATGGGACAGAGTTGATTGTGACTATTGACAGCCACAATCACCTCACTTCCGGCTACACGTGACTGCAAATAGTGAAGGGATTTCCTGTGATACCCATTGACTTAAATTTTAGTCAAGCTCCTTATGCCACACTAGGACAAATGCCACCTTGACATCAATGGTGGTCACTCTCACATCACCTTGGAATTTAGCCCATTTTTTCATATTAGACCAAAGCAATAATGAGAATTGGAGTAAAGTGGTCCTTTCAGAATCTAAACTACTCTTACCCTTACGATTGTGACTTCTAATTCACTCTCACCTATTCAGTTGGAACTAACTGTCCACTAATCTACTTCGTTCATCATCTTATAAACTTTGATCAAATTATTTCTTGATTAATGACCAGCTCTTTGAATATATCTTGCTAACTAAGATGCTGTAAACTGGGAACTGATTTTGTGACTCTCTACTGTATCCTTTCAAAAAGTGTCATTATCACCCAGAATGCGAGGGGGCTGAAAGTTGACACAGTACTGCAGTGAGGTCTTACCAAGTGTACAAGAATAAAATAATACATTTGTCTTATAGCAAATTATTCTATAAATATATCCGGCACCATATTCATTTTAGCCATTGCTTTATTACACTGGGAATGTTCTTTGCAATAGAATGACTAAAACTCTTCCTCTTTCCATCAGTTTTTGTATTTTTCCTGAAGTTTCTAAATGTCTTCAGCTCTTAAAAAATAACACTTTGAACTTTCTTAAATAAAAATCATCCAGCAAAAGGCTAAATCTCTAGGAGTCACCATCCACCAGCAGAAGTGTGGCATACAGAGTTCCCATCCACCCGTGGGACCATATTATCTAAAATTTCAAGTCATTATCATGTTTGCAGTTAGTAAACTGAACTTAAATGAGTACTTAGAGGTATGTTTATCAAGTAACAAGCATTATTCTGAGAAGTGTATTACTACTTGTTAAGAGAAGCCCTGGACTTAAAGGCTGAATTTTTTTGCAGGTATTTTTTGAATTAAAAGGTAAATGATTACTGTTGCGTTTTGGGCCTTTACCAAAACCTAAATATCTCTTGCCAGCTCTCAACTACTCAGAGCTTTATAGGTCACAAGTGGTGGAATTTACAGAGGAATTTCACCTACACTGATCCTTCACTAACGATGGAGTCCGTGAAAGACCAATAATCAATACGTAACCTCAATACTGCTGATGTGTGATGACTTAATTGTACAAAGTTTATTGAATGAAAATAAATAAACCACTTAAAGAAATAGCAATTGTCTTGGCTCATAAATGACAATTTTTTTAATGAAGTATTGTATGAATATATAGTTTATTTTCTATAACATTGGCATAAATTATACAAACACCTAATTGCGTTACTTGGATTTATGCCAGGTTAAGGTAATTAGCCATAATCCGTGAAGGATTATAGGCACTGCACTCTCTGTTAAAGAAAGGTATGTGGTTATATAGCTTAAGTGATACTACTCTGCAACAAACATGCACAAGACAAGGAGGCACAACTCCATGAACTACCATAACCAATGTGAAGACTGTATCCATGCTGTTAGCACCATTCAGCATCACACTCTAACCAAATGAGCTGACTAACAGTCACAGATTTATGTCATATAAATAAAATGTCTGGCTGTTCTAGCTTTGCTCCTTCTGAAGATTGGTAGATCTTCTTTTTGACAGAGGATTTTTTTGCAATGATAGACATATTGAGGAATACCAGCTACAGCTCCATTGCTGACATAAGCAGTGAGGTTTGACATAAGCATTAACATCACTTCTGCTTCTACTTCAACCATAATCATACATAAACATTACATTGTTTACCCACCATCCAGAGTTGTAAATGTCTGGCAGGAGAGGACCTGCCTATTAAGATCAGTTACTTGCATATTTTAGGCTTGTAAAAATCATAGGAGCAGAAGATACATTTTCTCTACAATGTAGCTCTTATTTTCCATGACCAGATAGAAATAATTACAATTATATTTATTGAAGCATGTTATTTTGACAATTTTCTGTCCCACTAGATCTTTACACATCTTTATCACCATATTCCAGCACAGGCAAATTGGGATTACCCAACTGTGGAGATGAATTTAAAAGCAACTCTCTTCCAAAAATTTTCAATAGACAATGCCATAGCATATCTCAATTTCATAAGATGCATTTAAAATAACATGCCATTTATTAGACCATGATTTGGTTTGGAAAGTCAGGTTATATTTAGTTACCTCGTATCTTCAAAATGAGGAACTATTTATCCTGTGATTGGTGGTAACTTCAGCAAAGAAAATAAAATTATTAAAATTACATTGACTAAGTGACTAGTAAAGAGAAGTAAAGTTGAACCAAGAATACTCCCTGAGGGGCTCCTGTTTTGGTTTTGATAACAAAAATACCCACTTATCATTACCCAATATTTTAATTATTTCAGGTTGCCACATGGCTCGTAGGTACATAAGACCTGTCATCTTAATCAGGCTAAAATGTCTCATTTCGAAACCACTTTTAAATTTTGATATAAGCGAGCACAAATAAACTATAGATTATTTCCCAATGCATGTACAGTAACGATGTCAGTTACTTGTTCAAATTGCAATCTCAACGAAGAATTTAAAGGATGTCGGGGTTAAAGTGCACACCAATTCACAGCATTCCCAAAACAAAATGTTTCCAAAAAAGAACATATAACTTCTGAAAATCAAAACAATGCAATAGATATTTAATTATTAGGCAATTTTAAGACTGTAACCTAATCTTCTTGGATTTTGAACCCTGATTAGATAACTGGTTTGTAATCATTCTCAAGTTTTCACTATTCCACCAACAACTGTCGGCAAAACACTCCGTCGTTGAAAGTGAATGGGGATTCAGGAGGGCAGGAAAAGAATAAATTGCTCCAGGAAGGCAAATTTCTCACATACATGAGATTTCAGCCTTTAACAATGGGAATTTTGCTGAGTTATAAATAACAGATGATACAAAGACGGCAATAGAAATTAAAGACTTTTGGACTGTTTAGAACGACAAAGGAGAAAATATTAACGTTTTCAACTATTACTGTGTAAATGAAATCAATGATGATTTTAAATAGTTTCTGATCAATCTATTCAGAAATGTTATTACACACCTCTGGAGCAGATGTGATTTGAAGACAGACCTCATGATTCTGAGGTAGGGACACTACTATGGTGCCACAAGAGCCCTTGAAGTCTATTTCAGGAATAGCAACATTATCGCTTGGAACTTTTTCACACAGAGGTGGTGCATCTATGGAATGAGCGGCCAGAGGAAATGATAGAGGTGGATACAATTACAACATTTAAAAGACATTTGGACAGGTACATGAATAGAAAAGGTTGAGAGGAATATAGACCAAACACATGCAAATGGGACTAGTTCAGTTTACGATAGCTGGTCAGCATGGACCAGTTTCATGCTGTATGACTCTATAACTCTAAATGTATTACTGTTTCATTTATTGACTGATTAATAAAAAAAATCCATTCCTCTTCTATCTTGTTAACACACACTCACTTAGAACCTGCAGTTCTAAAAGACCGCGAGAGAGGAGGAGCCAAAATAGTCACCAACTTCTAAAAGAGTGGGAGACAGGATGTCCCAGAGACAATCACCAGACTGGTGGGGGCTGGAGATGACCTGGAGACAGTCACCAGCAACTAAGAACATGAGGGGGGAGTGGACGTAGATGATATATCACAAGAAGAGAAAAAAGTTTAAGAAGACATCAGAGGAAAGGCAACAGTCAATTGGTTTTTGAGCAGCTGTTGTTAGAGACTTTGTTTCAATTCCAGTAATTTTGAAAATCTGCAAGTTTCTTAACTAGTACAAGAAGAATTTATAGGTACAGGGAATAGAGCTGATTTGTAAGGGCAAACGATTCCAACTTTCTCCTAATCTCCAGTATTCAATTAATAGTGCAAGAGTCAATTAAAAGTCGGTGATGGCCTAGTTATTCTTGCTAGACTATTACTCTAGAGCTCAGGTAATGTTTTGGAGACTTCGATTCGAATTCAATAAAAATCTGGAAAATAAAAGTCTGACAATAACCATGAAACCATTGTCAGTTGTTGGAAAAACCCATCAAGTTCACTAATGCCCTTTGAAGAAGAAAACTTACCTTGTCAGGCCTCCAGACCCACAGCAATGTGGTTGATTCTTAACTATCCTCTGGGTAATTAAGGATGGACAATAAATGCTGTCCTCGTCAATATCACCTACATCCCATAAATTAAAAAAAAACTAGTTCCCTTAATTGCACTAACTTAAAACTATAAGTTTTTGATTGACAGGGCAGTTCAACTAAGTAGAACGCCCATCCTGGGGAGTCACAGACACTTCTCGTAATCTAGAGAAGCCCACATGTAGCATGTGTCACTGGCTGATCAAACTTGAAATCTAGGTTTCTGAGTTCAAACATCGGCTAGTCACAGAGGTGCAACCATGAGGGAGTGAACTTTATACAAATTATACTTATATATTTAAATAAATGATTTGTTTGCAAACATAGGACGTATTGTTAGGAGGTTTGTAGATAACACTAAAATTGGAGATGCAGGGGACAGCAAAGAAGGTTACCTCAGAGTACAACAGGATCTTGATCAGATAGGCCAGTGAGTCAAGGAGTGGCAGATGGAGTTTAATTTAGATAAATGTGAGGTGCTGCATTTTGGAAAGGCAAATCAGGGCAGGACTTACACACTTAATGGTAAGTGTTACTTACCTGGGGAGTGTTGCTGAACAAAGAGACCTTGGAGTACAGGTTTAAAGTTCATTGAAAGTGGAGTCCCGGATAGACAGGATAGTGGCGAAGACACTTGCTATGCTTACCTTTATTGGTTAGTGCATTGAGTCTAGATGTTGGGAGGTCATGTTGCAGCTGTACAAGACATTGTTTCGGCCAACTTTGGAATATTGGGTTCATTTCTGGTCTCCCTGCTACAGGAAGGATGTTGTGAAACTTCAAAGAGTTCAGAAAAAATTTATGAGGATGTTGCCAGGGTTGAAGGGTTTGAGTTATAGGGAGAGGCTAAATAGTCTGGGGCTTTTTTCCTTGGAGCATTGGAGGCTAAGGGGTGACCTTATAGAGGATTTATAAATCATGAGGGGCAGGAACAGGGTAAATAGGCAAGGTCTTTTCCCTGGGGTGGGGGAGTAAAAACTTGAGGGCATGGCTTTAAGGTGCGAGGGGAAAGATATAAAAGGGACCTAGGGCAACTTTTTCACGCAGAGGGTGCTGCGTGTATGGAATGAGCTGCTAGGGGAAGTGGTGGAGACTGGTACAATTACAACATTTATAAAGGCATCTGGATGGGTATATGAACAGAAAGGGTTTAAGGGATAATCGGCCAAATGCTAGCAAATAGGACTAAATTTATACAGGATATCTGGTCGGCATGGACGAGTTGGATCGAAGGGTCTGTTTCCATTTTGTACAGCTCTATGACTTTATGTCCTAAATTAATCTTGTCCTATTTTCCAGCATTTGGTCCATATCCCTCTAAACCCTTCCTATTCATATACCCATCCAGATGCCTTTTAAATGTTCAAATTGCACCAGTCTCTACCACTTCCTCTGGCAGCTTATTCATTACACGCGCCATCCTCTGCAAGAAAAGGTTGCCCCTTAGGTCCCTTTTAAATCTATCCACTCTCACCTTAAACCTATGCCCTCTAGTATTCAACTCCTCTACCCTGGGGAAAGCCTTAGCTATTCATAGAACATAGAACTGTACAGCACAGTACAGGCCCTTCGGCCCACGATGTTGTGCCAAACTTTTACGCTATTCCTAAGGTCTATCTAACCTCCATCCCTACCTTATACTATCATCCATGTGCCTATCTATTAGCTGCTTAAATGCCCCTAAGGAGGCCGGCTCCACTACCCTCTCCAGCAATGCATTCCATGCCCCTACCACTCTCTGAGTAAAGAGCCTACCTCTGACGTCTCCCCTATATCTCCCTCCACTCGCTTTAAAACTACGCCCCTTCGTAATAGCTACATCCACCCTAGGAAAAAAGTCTCTGGCTATCCACTCTATCCATACCTCTGATCATTTTGTATACCTCTATCAAGTCACCTCTCATCCTTCGTCGTTCTAAAGAGAAAAGCCCTAGCTCTCTCAACCTTTCCTCGTAAGACCTGCCCTCCATTCCAGGCAACATCCTGGTAAATCTCCTCTGCACCTTTTCCAATGTTTCCTGTAATGAGGCGACTAGAACTGGGCACAATACTCCAGATGTGGCCGAACAGGCTTTTGTATAGGTGGAGCACAACTTCACGGGTCTTGAACTCAAACCCTCTATTAACGAAAGCTAACACACCATACGCCTTCTTAACAACTCTATCCATCTGGGTGGCAGCTTTCAGGGAACTGTGGACATGAACCCCAAGATCCCTCTGCTCCTCCACACTGCCAAGAATCTTTCCGTTAACCCTGTTTTCTGCTTTCAAGTTTGTCCTTCCAAAATGAATCACCTCACACTTTCCAGGGTTAAACTCCATCTGCCACTTCTCAGCCCAGCTCTGTATCCTATCAATGTCCCTTTGTAACCTAGAACAGCCCTCCGCACTATCCACAACTCGACCCACCTTCGTATCGTCCGCAAACTTACTAATCCACCCTTCCACTCCTACATCCAAATCATTTACAAAAATCACAAATAGAAGGGGACCTAGAATAGATCCTCGTAGTACACCACTCGTAACTGAGCACCATGTTGAATATTTTCCATCCACTACCACCCTTTGTCTTCTAAGGGTCAGCCAATTCTGAATCCAATCTCCCACATTTCTCCCTATCCCATGCCTCCTTACTTTCTGCATGAGCCTACCATGGGGAACCTTATCAAATGCCTTACTTAAATCCATGTCACATCCACTGCTCTACCTTCATCCACGTGTTTGGTCACCTCTTCAAAGAATTCAATCAGGTTTGTGAGACATGATCTACCCCTCACAAATCCATGCTGACTATCACAAATCAAACCGTGCCTATCCAAGTGATCATAAATCCTATCTCTCAGAGTCCTTTCCAATAATTTGCCCACCACTGAAGTAAGACACCTTGGAACAGGTGCACTTTTCAATCCTGAATGTGTCAGGGATTGCTGGTAGTTTCTAATGAACTGGTATTTTCACATGCGTTTCCCTTGTGACATGGGTACAACCACAGCAGACAGGACATGGAGCCTGTAATTTCCAGGGTTATCCCTATTCCCTTTTTCGAACAAGGGAATGACGTTTGCCACTCTCCAATCTTCCGGCACTATACCTGTGGAAAGTGAGGATGAAAAGATCATCGCCAAAGGTCCTGCGATCTCTTCCCTCACTTCCCATAGAATCCTTGGATAAATCCCATCAGGCCAAGGGGACTTATCTATCTTCAAGTTCCTCAAAATTCCTAGCACATCTTCCTTACTAACATTGACCCCCTCTAGCCTACCAGCCTATTTCATGCTGTCCTCCCATACTGCTAGGTCCCTCTCAGTTGTGAATACAAAAGAAAAGTATTCATTAAGGACCTCTCCTGTCTCTTTAGGCTCTGTACACAAATTCCCTTTACAATCCTTGATTGGCCCTACCCTTTGTCTGGTCATTCTCTTATTCCTCACATACGTGTAAAAAGCCTTGGGGTTTTCCTTGATCCTATGTGCCAAGGTTTTCTCACGCCCCCTTATAGCTCTCCTAAGCCCTTTCTTCTGCTCCTTCCTGGCTAACTTGTATCCCTCTAGAGCTTTTTCCGATCCTTGTTTCCTAAACTTTATACAAGCATCCTTCTTCCTCTTAACTAGTCGTTTGACTTCTCTTGAGAACCAAGGCTGCCTCGGTCGACTGTATCTTCCCTGCCTGCTAGGGATAAACATATCGAGCACACGCAATATGCATTCCTTAAATAATCTCCACATTTCTATAGAACATAAGAACATTAGAACTAGGAGCAGGAATAGGCCATCTGGCCCCTCGAGCCTGCCCCGCCATTTAATAAGATCATGGTTGATCTTTCTGAGACTCAGCTCCACTTACCCGCCCAATCACCACAACCCTTAATTCCTTTACTGTTCAAAAATTTATCTAGCCTTGTCTTAAAAACATTCAGCAAGGTAGCTTCAACCGCTTCACTAGGCAGGGAATTCCACAGATTCACAACCCTTTGGGTGAAGAAGTTCCTCCTGACCTCAGTCCTACATCTGCTTCCCTTTGTTTTGAGGCGATGCCCTCTAGTCCTAGTTTCACCTGCTGGTGGAAACAACCTCCCTGCCTCCACCTTATCTATTCCCTTCATAATCTTATATGTTTCTATAAGATCTCCCCTCATTCTTCTAAATTCCAATGAGTATAATCCCAGTCTACTCAATCTCTCCTCATAATCCAACCCTCTCAACTCTGGAATCAACCGAGCGAATCTCCTCTGTACCCCCTCCAATGCTAGTATATCTCTGCTCAAGTAAGGAGACCAAAACTGCACACAGCACTCCAGGTGTGGCGTCACCAGGATTCTATACAGCTGCAGCATACCCTCCCTGTTTTTAAACTCCATCCCTCTAGTAATGGCAGACAAAATTCCATTTGCCTTTTTAATTACCTGCTGCACCTGCAATCCTACTTTTAGCGATTCATGCACAAGGACACCCAAGTCCCTCTGCACAGCAGCATGCTG
The DNA here is from genome assembly GCA_024137785.1 of Ginglymostoma cirratum. Taxonomy (NCBI): domain Eukaryota; kingdom Metazoa; phylum Chordata; class Chondrichthyes; order Orectolobiformes; family Ginglymostomatidae; genus Ginglymostoma; species Ginglymostoma cirratum. The sequence goes on along the minus strand of JAHRHZ010000058.1, from coordinate 31,885,960 downwards.
CAAATTTTTTACCATATAAAACATCGTCCATTTTGCTGTTATTCCTACCAAAATGGATGGTCTCACACTTATCAACATTGTACTCCATCTGCCAGATCTTTGCCCACTCACTGAGACTATCTATATCCCTCTGGAGACTTTCAATGTTTTCTGCACACTTTGCTCTACCACTCATCTTAGTGTCATCTGCAAATTTTGACATACCACACTTAGTCTCCAACTCCAAATCATCTATGTAAATTGTAAACAATTGCAGTCCCAACACTGATCCCTGAGGCACACCACTAGCCACTGACCGCCAACCAGACAAACACCCATTTACGCCTACTCTTTGCTTTCTACCGGTCAACCAATCCTCTATCCATGCCAATACATTACCTGTAATACTGTGCAACTTCATCTTATGTAGCAGCCTTTGGTGTGGCATCTTGTCAAATGCCTTCTGGAAATCCAGATACACCACATCCACAGGTTCGCCACTGTCCACCATGCAAGTAATGTCCTCAAAGAATTCCACCAGATTAGTTAAACATGACCTACCCTTCATGAATCCATGCTGGGTGTTCCCAATGGCACAATTTATATCCAGATGTCTTGCTATTTCTTCCTTAACGATAGATTCAAGCATTTTCCCCACTACCAAAGTTAAGCTAACTGGCCTATAGTTACCTGCTTTTTGTCTGCTTCCTTTTTTAAACAGTGGCGTCATATTGGCTGTTTTCCAATCTGCGGGAACCACCCCAGAGTCCAGTGAATTTTGGTAAATAATTACTAGTGCATTTGCTATTTCCCCCACCACCTCTTTTAGTACCCTGGGATGCATTTCATCAGGGCCAGGAGACTTGTCTACCTTTAGCCCCCATTAGCTTGCCCAGCACTGCCTCCTTAGTGATAATGATAGTTTCTAGGTCCTCACCTGCTATAACCTTCTTGCCATTAGTTTTCGGCATGTTATTGTGTCTTCCACTGTGAAGACCGACACGAGAAAACTGTTTAATGTCTCGGCTATTTCCTCATTCCCAGTTATTAAATTGGCCTTCTCATTCTCTAAAGGACCAATGTTTACCTTTGCCACTCTTTTACGATTTACATATTTATAGAAACTTTTGCTGCCTGTTTTTATATTCTGAGCTAGTTTACACTTATAATCGATCTTACTTTTCTTTATAACTTTTTTTTGTGGCTTTCTGTTGGCCTTTAAAGGTTTCCCAGTCTACTAGTTTCCCACTACTCTTTGCTTTTTTGTATGTGTTTTTTTTCAATCTGATACTTTCCTTTATTTCCTTCCATGGGTGGCTCTCTCTTTTCCTACAGTTCTTCCTTATCACTGGAATATACTTCTGCTGAGCACTGTGAAAAATCGTTTGGAAAGTCCTCCACTGTTCCTCAATTGACCCACCATAAAGTTTTTGCTCCCATTCTACCTTAGCTAACTCCTCCTTCATTCCTTCATAGTCTCCTTTGTTTAAGCACAGGACATAGGTACTGGATTTAACCTTCTCACACTCCATCTGTATTTTAAATTCGACCATACTGTGATCGCTCCTTCCAAGAGGATCCCTAACTGTGAGATCATTAATTATTCCTGTCTCATTACACAGGACTAGATCTAGGATAGCTTGCTCCCTCGTAGGTTCCATTACATATTGTTCAAGGAAATTATCGCAGATGCATTCTATGAACCCCTCCTCTAGGCTGCCAAGACCGACCTGGTTTGACCAATCGATATGTAGGTTAAAATCCCCCATGATAATTGCTGTACCATTTTTACATGCCTTAGCTATTTCTATGTTTATTGCCCGCCCCAAGACGATGTCATTATTTGGTAGCCTATAGACCACACCTATCAGTGACTTCTTCTCCCTGCTATTCCTAATTTCCACCCAAATGGATTCAATGTTTTGTTCAGTAGAACCTGTATCATCTCTCACTACTGCCCTGATATCATCCTTAAAAATCATAGCAACACCACCTCCCATACCTTCCTGTCTATCCTTCTGAACAGTTTGACATCCCTGAATATTTAACTCCCAGTCATGACCATCCTGTAACCATGTCTCTGTAATGACCACTAAATCATATCCATTTGCCATGATTTGCACTGTCAACTCATCCACCTTGTTTCGAATGCTCCGAGCATTCAGATAAAGTGCCCTTACGCCAGTTTTTGCACCTTTTTTTTGGGTCCTATTACCTCCATTACTAACAGCTCTTGAGTTCTTCTTCCCTCTAACTTTTTTCCTAATTTTCAATGGAGTTGAAGCTTCCTCGTCACCTGCTAACCTGCTGTTTTGCCTAACATTAATTGTTATTCTCCCTCTAACCTCACTTCTCCCTTCCCCCCTACTTACTAGTTTAAAGTCCTATTAACCCTTTTCGCCAGAACACCGGACCCGGCCCTGTCCAGGTGGAGTCCATTCCAGCGGTATAGATTCCTCCTCTCCCAGAACTGATGCCAGAGCCCCATGAAAAGGAAACCCTCTTTTCCACACCACTCTTTTAGCCACGTGTTTACTTCCCTGATCCTTGCCTCCCTATGCCAATTTACATGTGGCTCGGGCAGCAATCCAGAGATTATGACCCTTGAAGACCTGTTTTTTAATTTTGTTCCTAGCTTTTCATAATCCCGAAACAAGTCTTTTTGCCTAGTCCTGCCTATGTTGTTGGTACCTACGTGGACGACAACAACTGGATCCTCCCCGTCCCTCTCTAGTATCCTCTCAAGCCAGTCAGAGATGTCTCACACCCTGGCACCGGGCAGGCAACACACCATGCGGGATTCTCTATCCTGCTCACGAAGGATACTGTCTATCCCCCTGATGATGGAATCCCCTACAAGTACAATCTGTCTTTTTGCTCCCCCCTCTTGAATGGCCTCCTGGACCATTATGCCATGGTCAGTTGACTCATCCTTCCTGCAGCCCTGTTCCTCATCCACGCAGGGAAGCAAGTGCCTCATACCTGTCGGACAATGTCAAGGGCTGCGGCTCCTGTGTTCCTGTCTGCAGGGTCCCTCTACGTGCCTCACTCGCAGTCACACACTGCTGTCCCTGCCTGCCGATCGAATTAACATTAGTTAATCTACCAGGTGTGACTGCCTCCTGGAACACAGCATCCAGGTATTTCTCCCCCTCAGGGATGTGCCTCAGTGTTTGGAGTTCGGATTCCAGCTCATCAATTTTGAGCCGGAGCTCCTCAAGCAGCCAACACTTGCTTTAGATGTGGTCTCTGCCGTTGTCAATGGGATCAGCTAGCTCCCACATCATACAGCTACAACACATCACCTGGCCTGCCATCTCTACTTAGTTAATTATTTTAAATTAATTAGTTTTGTTTTAGTTTCGCAGTGTTCTCTGCACCAGTAAGTTTACTCCATTATATACTCAAACAGACTCCGGCTTTGCCTTCCGACCCGCTCCCAGAGGATTTGGCGTCTAGGTGACCACCCCGAAAGATAACAAAGAGATGAGGAAAAAAAATGCAAATAACTTACATGCTCACCACACTTAGTCGTTAGTATTAGGTTAGAGGAGGTGGTAGGGTGGGAGACACTACATGTGTAGTGTCTCGGGAATTAGTTAACTCCCAAATTTATTGGGTGGAAGCTTACCTTCCCAGGCTGCCCTCACGCTTTCTCCTGGACTCCCGCTGCTGAAACAACTGAAAGGCCACAGTCACGCGAGGTAAGACTTTTATAATTGAAAAGCTTACCTTCCCAGGCTGCCCTCGTGCTTTCTCCCAGACTCCCGCCGCTGAAATAGCTGAAAGTGCTCTTTCCTGACAGCATCTGTTTCCATTTTACGTTACCCAGTTCTTGCCTAACAGGATTCTAATTACCCTTCCCCCTATCTAAGCCCTTCATGATTTTATAAACTCCAATAAGGTCACCCCTCAGCCTCCAAGACTCCAGGGAAAATAGCCCCATCCTATTCAGCCTCTCCTTATATCTCAAACCCTCCAACCCTCGCAACATCCTTATTAATCTTTTCTGAACCCTCTCAAGTTTCACAACATCCTTCCTGTAGCAGGGAGACCAGAATTGAACCCAGTATTCCAAAAATGGTTTAACTAATGTCCTGTACAGCCACAACATGACCTCCCAACTTCTTTACTCAATGCACTGACCAATAAAAGTAAGCATACCAAACATCTTCACTATGCTGTCTATCTGGGACTCCACTTTCCATGAACTTTAAACATGTACTCCAAGGTCTCTTTGTTCAGCAACACTCCCCAGGACCTTACCATGAAGTGTGTAAGTCCTGCCCTGATCTGCCTTTCCAAAATGCAGCATCTCACATTTATCTAAATTAAACTCCATCTGCCACTCCTTAGCTCATTGGCCCATCTGATCAAGGTCCCTAGTATTGTCCAGGCTGAGCAGGTTGAACCTGAACAGAGCTTGGACTGTATTTCTTGAAGGGAAATTAGCTGTTTTGTTGGGAGAGTCTAAACGAATTCAGCATGGGTATGAGAAACACAAGAAATTAATAGAAAGTAATATACAAAATGCAGGGAGAGGCAAATAATGCTTAAACAGAGAATAGTAAATTAACAGGTGGAGTCAGAAGGGGAGAAAAAGTAATGAACTCTCTTTCAGGGTTTCACATATTACATGTAATGCGTAGAGCAGTAAATAAGATTGATGACTTAGAGGCATAGATTGCCTTGTAGGATTATGGCAACATTGTAATAATGGAGATCTGTTTTAAGGAAAAGCAGATTATTCCTGGTTACAAGGTTGTCAGTAAAAGTAGGCAAGGAAAAAAAATAAAAGTAGCATTTTTGGTTAAGAAGACCGACGCAGTACCAGAAAAAGAGCATGTTTCAATCGATAGAATACAATCGATTTGACTAGAGCCAAGGATTAAGAAGGTGGAAATTACATGACTCACTGTAAAAGACAGATCATCAATTATTGGGAAGGACATAGAGAAACAAATCTGCAAAGAAATTACGTAGACATGTAAACTTTACTTATCCATATATCAGAGATAAAAGGTACTGCAGATGCTGGAGAATCCGAGATAACAAGGCGTGGGGCTGGATGAACACAGCAGGCCAAGCAGCATCATAGGAGCAGGAAAACTTGACGTTTCGGGCCTAGACCCTAGATTTTCTGATGAAGGGTCTAGGCCCGAAACGTCAAGTTTTCCTGCTCCTATGATGCTGCTTGGCCTGCTGTGTTCATCCAGCCCCACGCCTTGTTATCTATATATCAACTGGGTTGGTGGTAACGTAAGGGGTAGCAAGGGATAAGCATCTTAGATTGCGTTCAGGAGAATGTCCCATAGCAGTGTATGACCTGTCCAATAAAACAGGCACTGCTAGACCTGGTTCTCAGCTGTGAGGCTGGCCAAGTATATCAAAGAACACTGGGGGACTATTTAGGGGAGAGTGATCATTGTATCATAAGGTTTGGACGATTGTAGAAAGTGACATAATAAAACAGAAAATGTTTAAGAAATGCAGCAGATCAGGCAGCATGCGTGGAAAAAACAGAGTTAACAGTTCAAATCTGATATGACTCTTCTGAAGAGGCTGTGTTTCTCCAGCATTTTCTGATGATTTCAGATTTCCAGCATCCACAATATTTTATGACAGTGTAAAAAAATGACATTCGTCAATCCAGAGCATGACTAATCAACATTGTGGAAAGCTGTCTCAATGGCGTAAGAACAAAGGAGGGTTGGTTACACTGGAACCAAATGTTGGCAGGAAATACAGTGGCTGAACAATGGGCTATGTTCAAAATGCAGATGGCCTGAGCAAAGGGGAAGTATATTCTCTAAAAAAGGTAAGGTCAAATAAATCCAGAGGTTCCTGCATGGAAATAAAAATTAATTTAAAGGGGAAAAAGTGTGCTTTGACAGGTGTCAGGAAGTAAATACTTTTACTGTAGCAATACCAACCTGACTATGAAAGATTCTGAAGGGCGCAGAGAGGCAAACAAGGATTATGAAAAAAATGACTGACATTTAACACAAAAGAAAATCACAAAGTCTTCTATAAGCAAATTAATATTTAATGGGTGATAAAATGAGGAGTAGGGTTTATTAAGGACTAAAGAGGGGAGTTACACAGAGACCAGAAATATAGCTGAGGAATTAAATGAATACCTTGCATCTGTCTTTACCTAAGAAGCAGACGATGTCCAGGCCACAATGACCAAGGAGGAAACTCAGTTGCTAGAAGGGTTTAAAATTGATAAAATCAGGTAAGCAATCAGCACTTAAAGTTGATAAGGCATTAGAACTGGATGAAATGCATCCCAGGTTATTTAAGGGATAGAGAAAATTGCAGAGGCACTGACATTTATCTTTTGATCTTTCCTGGATTCACCAGTAGTGCCAGATGATTGCAGAGTTGCGAACATTATTCCCTGGTGCAAACATGGTTGTAAACATTGGTCTGTAATTGCTTGGCCTGTCAGTTTTACTTAAGTGGTGGACAAACATCCAGAAGCAATTATTCAGCACAGAATTAAGAGGCATTTGGAAAAACATGGATTGACTTGGATTAACCAGCAATGACAATAATTTAAAATACTCAGAATGCCAGCACAGACTTGCTAAACTCCCAGCTACATTGTAACAATGCTTTGATTCTGGTTTGCTAGTAGTTAGGTTGGATACAAATGTTGGTTCGATAGCAAAAATCTCATAATTTACCATCAGCCCTGTTGGACACAGACTACTGAATCAGGAAGTCATACATTTAAGCCCTCCATCCAGTGTCTCAAAACACATATAAATGTACAAAATTAGAGAGAAATTGCTGCATCCAGCAGATAGGAACAGGGTAACAAAGAGACCCCTATTAGGTCTCCCAAGTGTTACATCCGAAAAAAAGGGCAGTGAAAGATGAGCCTGCAGTTATACTGACACCATTGTGAGAATAAGGATCCCTGCCTAGTTCTGGAGGCAATGTGAGAATGTACCAACTGGAAAATTTCTTACAGCACTTCTAATATTCTTCTGCACCGAGGTTCGAAACTGACATCTCCATTTCATAGACATAATGGACATATCTCCGTTTCTCTTATTTCATGATAACTTAGAAAAACCATTATTAAAACGTATGACTTGATTAACTATTTTTAAAAACTGATTTATTTCATTACCTTTCAACAGAGGCTACAAACGCATGCGCACTGGCCGATTACGTTTAATGACCGTTAATTGGAACGCCACGCGGCGGGAAGGGAGGCGTGTTGAATGGACAGGGCGGGAGGGGTGGCGCGTGATTGGACAGGGCGGGAGGGGTGGCGCGTGATTGGACAGGGCGGGAGGAGTGGCGCGTGATTGGACGGGGCGGGAGGAGCGGCGCGTAATTGGACAGGGCAGGGGGAGAGGCGCGTGATTGGTGCTCGCGCAGCCTGTCCGCACCGTGGCGCCATATTTACTTTTGAATGAGGGCTGCGACGAGTGTTTGTAAACGGTGGCTGTAAACGGGGTGAGAGGAGAGATCAAAGTGTTTAGTTATTGTTAATGCTATCGGTGCAATTGAGAATGGTTGGGAAATCATTTCGCTAAGGATCGTGGCAACGTTGTTGGCGATTGAATCGGTGCAGACAAGCAGCCGAGAGTCCGGAAGAAAGTCCTTGGGGTAAGGGGCGGTGGCTGTGAGCTGCCTTTGATAATCCTTTGGGGCCCTTTCATTTAAGGAGACGGGGCAAACTGGTTGTGTTTTGAGGTTGTTCTTGTTTCTGTCACCGTGAAGACGCATTGTACGTAATGCAACCTTGCTAGCAAGTGCTAGTTTTACTTGTCGTGATGAACATCCCTTGTGAGATTGAACTAGACCTTCGCAGCTAATTAAGATGAAGTTGACAGATTTAAACGAAACAGAGGTTTGAGCTGCAGTGTCAGCGTGTGGCGACCTTTCAGACCTGTCAAGTCGCACTCATTTAGAATGGAACGTGCTTTTAGCTGGAAAACGTGCCTCCTTTATTTCTGACTCCTTATGAAAAGTAAGTTTTTGTACACACTTGGAAATGTTGGTGCTGCTGTAAATCAGAAATCAATCCCAGCCAGTTAACTGAAAATTACCTGTGTTGTTTTTTGATGTTCCATGATATACTCAGGTGGCTCTGCCCAATACCATCACCTGTATAGACTGATTAGTGTCAGTCTTTCACATTTCAAAACATATGAGAGTAAAATTTTGTTTTGGATGAGGTGATGATACTACAGCTTTCTTCTTGGATTTCATTCAGTGAATGAAAATTAAGTGACCAAAAATGATTTAGAATTTGGAGTGGATATAGTGATTTGTCACTGTCAGCTTTTTCATTTGAGTTTTAAAGTCTTTAAAGCCCTAGCTGTGAATTCTCACCCCACATAGTTTAAATTTTAATCTTTGACATACTTGAAGAAACACTGCAAATCTTACTGTTGTGAATCAGGAAAATTTTGAGAAAAGAATCCCTTAAAATTCTTTTTTTTTTTTGGATTAGCCAATTTGAGTTGTAGATTTGTTATGTTAAAAACCAATTGACTTACAGAATTGGGGGGGGAAAAAGTGTCTAAATGTCTCAAAGTTTTAAGTTGTTACACTTCAGTGTAATGTGTGGAAAACATAAAGATTGATTTTAAATGTATGAGAAATTGTTTGAGTTATGTAAGGAAGCTGAAAATCAGATTAAACTGTTTATTACAGTTTCCATTGGCATGTGGCCAGCTAGGAACTATGCAACTGTTGTGAATACTATATGATTTCCATTGTTTTGGCTGGGTTATATTCAAAAAAAAAAATCTTCCATTCTGCCTTCTGTCCCACTAAGTATGCAAAAGAACTTGAACTTTCTATCCTGTAGCCTCAATGGAAGGGGCACTGATTTGAGATCCTGATGTTTGAGTTAGATTTTTGTATTCTTGTTTGGATGTCATACTGCATATGTACTTGTTCTGAATTTTCTTGCATTTTTCTAAAAATTTGAGTGTCTTACTTTTGTTTTGCAAAGATTTAAATTGTTGGCAATGTTACGGCTTGATGCTGGGAAATGCTTTCATACCCTGGCATTGGTTGCATTGCTAAAGTAATTCATTAGGTCCAAACTCTCTATCTTTTCATTCTTTTCAAAAATAAAAAATACACTCTGACATAGGACATTAATTTGACTGGGACAAAGTTACAGTACTAGGACATGCAAGACAAAGACAACCATGACAGTTCCTAGGGGCCCTGGTTTTCAACCGTCCATGCAATTAATAAACATGGTGAAATAGACCCCATCTACATATCACTACAGTATGAAACCGGAAACAAGATGGCCCATCATGACAAACCGGACCATATAAATTTTGAGCAGGACAGAACAACAGCACTTCAAAGGAGGTTACGCTGCACTGATGATGTCACCTAGAAGGGAGATGAAACGTTTGCACGAGAACCAGTCAGCTTGGCAAACAAACCAACAACTACAAAACTTGCAATTTGAAATAAATGAAAATGAAGAATAGCAACATTTTTTTAAAGTTGAATTAAAAAAAGATTGTTGCTAACATCATTTGTATATGTTGGTCGCAAATATGAGCACAGCTGATTTGGACAGATTTATTTCAGTAAACAAGCTGTATATCTGCTATGTAACTACTACTTTTGGAAGAAGTGTTTTTCAATGCGCTATGATTTATGTCTCACTTGAGGTACAGCCTATAGCTAACTTAAAGGTCTTACATTTTAATGAGTTAGCTTGCTTATTGAATGTTGTCTCAAGTTTTTGTACTGTAAACTCTGCTTCTGGTTTTGGCTCAGAGTAAGGTTTCATTTCCCTGCGTCTCTTGCCTTCTGACCTTTTGTGGTTAAAAGATTAAATAATGTCATCTTTTAACACCTGCCTGGGCAGTTGCCACTTTAATGACGTCAAAAAGATTGAGTTAATTTTGACAATGTAGCCATACTTTACTAATGCAGTGAATTGCTAATCAACGTTTGAGCACACAATTTTCTGACTGTCTAGTGTAACTGAGCAAAGACTGGCTTGCATCTATTGGTAAGGAGCAAGTTATTGTTGAACTCACCTATTGTATCTTAAGTAATGTCATACATGTATTTTCAAAAAATTTTGAAAGAATTTTAACAAATTGAGCTCAATGGTATAGAATGTAATATCTGTACTTAGACAGGAGTGATTAGGGAATAGAAAATAGATGCAAGTGTGCCGTATGATCTTTAGCGTGGGAATGGAGTGCCCAGTTGTCTGTCTTGCTTTCTAATGATACTGATGCCTGTTGATCGTATATAGAGAACAGCGATCTGTAGTGAAACGTCAGATTAACGAAAAGCATGGACAAGTGAGTAGTAGATGCACTTCTTTTGAAAGAAATGTACTAGCTCACATGTTGAGGGCCAGACATAGTAAGAAATAAGGTTAAGAATAGAAACACAATGACCTATGGTCCAGTTAGTATTGAGTGCACATATGTTAAAGGATTACTATGGGATATTGAACCAAGCATGAAAATTATGAAATGTATGATTGTTTGAGTATATTAAATAGAACAGTTATTGGAGTCATAGTTTGCAGAGAAGGTGCACCACATCAGAAAAGCTTGTCAGCAGTCGCTCAATGGTATCGTGTTTGTGTCAGAGTTAGAAAGTTGTGGATTTTGGGCATATTAAGATATATTTGAGCGCACAATTTCGGTCAATTCTCGAGTTCCAGTCCTTGAAGTAGGAACTGTTTTTTTTTTTTTTTTTTTTTTCCCCCCCCCCCCCCAACTTTTTTTGATTCATGAGGCCCTCCACCGCATCTCTTGCATTTCCTGCACTTCTGCCCTCAAACCCCCTTCTTTCCCCACCCCCCAACTCCAACAAAAATAAGGACAGAGTCCCCCAGTCCTTGCATACCACCCCACCAAACCTCTGCATCCAGGACGTCATCCTCCGCTACTTTTGCCACCTGCAATCCAACCTCACCATCAAAGAGATTCCCCTCCCTGCCACTATCTGCCTTCTGTAGTGACAGTTTTGCAGAGCATCTGCAATCTGTACACTATAATCAACAGCACCTTCCAGTTGCGAACCACTAACTCCTCCTCCCACTCTTTTAGTGACATGTCCATCCTGGGCCTCCTCTAGTGTCACACTGATGCCACACCTAAACTGGAGGAACAACACCTCATATTCCACCTTGGGAGCTTACAGCCTGATGGCCTCAACATAGAATTCACCAGTTTCAAAATCTCCCCAGCCCCAGCCTCAGCCTCAGCCTCAGCCTCAGCCTCATCCCGTGTCCAACCTTCCCCTCATCCCCACCTCTTTGATTTGACACAGCCTGTCCATCTCCCTTCAAACCTATCTCCACAACCCATACCTGCATCCACCTATCACCATCCCACTCCCCTGTCTTTTCTTCTCCTTTCCACCCCCCCCACCCTGCCACGGATGTAAACCTAAATGTCTACTTTCCTGTTCCTCTGCTGCCTGACCTGCTATATTCCTCCACTTCCACACTGTATCGACTTTGTAAATCCCAAAGGGAGTACTTTTGGGAATTAAAGAGGCTGTTAAATGCATTTTCTTTTAAAAGTTTTTTTCTAATCATAGAATTTTACAGCACAGAATTAGGTTATTGGTACCAGAAAGAGTTTTCCAGTCGAATCTCAAACCCCAGTTATTCTCCAATAACCCTACAAGTTAGCTTTCTTCAGATAGATGTCTAATTGCCTTGAAATTCCTTTGCCCTTTTCAATAATCCCATGGGATCCTGTGTAATGCACTGGACCATCATCTTTTGATTTTTGTGGTCATGTCCCTGGGGTGGAATTTGACTCCGGCAAGAGTAGTACTAACTGAACCACTTCTGACACTAATTTAGATTTTACTGCTATCTTTCTCCCAAAATCTATCATGCATAGAGATAAATTGCATCTGGCATGCCCGTTTCATCTGCTCCTCTTCAATGTTTACCATGTTACCACATTTCATGTCATCTACAAACTGCAAACCTGTACCCAATTCAATTTTTTTTTTTTTTTTTTTTAATAAAAGCAAGATTCTTAATCCTCTTTTTCTAGAGAATAACACTGTTTGTCAAATCAACTGTCATGATGATGATTCTCTCTTCCAGTCCTTCAGCCAATTATGTACCAAGGTTACAACATCATGTTAATACCATGTGCTTTGTTGCTCTTCATCCTTATTAGAACAGGGATGTAATATTTGCAGTGTTAATTCCTCTTTCATTAGCCACATTGGAGTGAAAAGTTGTGGCCAGAAGTCTTTCTGCCTCCAAAGTAGTTTCTCCTATCAATCTGTTAAAAATACTGTGATTCCAATTGAAACAGAGAACCTTTGGGGTTTTTTATTTAAGAAATTTGCACTTCCAATTGATCATTATCAAAGATAATAAGTCATGAGATCTTCATGTAAGACTTTACTGTAACAAACAACATTGACTAAGCTGTGTGGTAGGCAATTTTATACCTAATGGGATTATCCTCTATTTAACACAGACAAATCATTTGGGTGTATTTTGTACTATACTTTTAAGTGGTCATCGGATTGTTTTTCCACTTCAATGTGAATCTTAGCTAAGAGTTTGCTTCAGTACCTGCTTTTCTTATGTCTTGCTCTCCCTTCCTCGTTCCCTTCCTTGCTCATCCCGTGACCAACCCTCCCTCTCATCCCTGCCTCTTGGCCTGTCCATCTTCTCTCCCACCTATTCGCTCCGCCCACCTCACTGACCATTCCCCACCACTGCCTACCTGCACTCACCTATCACCATCCCACCTACCTGCCTTGGCTGCTCTCTCTCTCACACACTCTCTCTCTTTATTTATTTCAGAGCTCCCTTCCCTCTTTCCCCCATTTCTGACAAAGGCTCCTGACCCGAAACGTCAGCTTTCCTGCTCCTCCAAACTGTTATCCACTGCATCATGAATCACATTGGCTTTGTATCCAGGTTGACCCATTATTTAGCTCTTATATTTCTATTCCTGGAATCAAATGGATAATCCAATGTTTACAATTTTGCATTCTCGGTACCTTCCTAGGAGTTTATAGATTACCACTCTAACCACAGATGTTGATACCATTGTCTCAAACTGTGAACACTTTTTTTTTTCCATGCAAAATAACCTGGGCCTCTCTTTAATATTAAACAGCCATGTTACCACAAGACTATTGTCAGACAGCCTTCAGAACAGCTCATAGCTCCTTCTGTATCCTAAATTAAAGCCACTCTGCCATCTAGACTAGGTAGATTTTTATCTTTGCCTAGTTGATAACTACCCACCCCTTCAACTGCAAGACTACTTTCATCCTTTCATGAAAGCTGATGCATGGTTCTCGTTCAGAGTTCCAACATGCCCTCTGCCTCGATAATATTTCCTTTGTCTCTAATTGACACTGCTATTTCTTTAACTATCTTTTTGTAAGGTTTATAACGATCATTGGGTTACTTTTTTTCTCTTTAGTAATCCCTTTTCAATTTTCCTTGGTGTGCTCTTTATTCTATCTATTAATGTCTCTACTTTGTTGTTATCCCTATTTTCTTTTGGGAGGTTAAGTTTGGTTATTCTACCTTTCCACTCTTTTTGGTGTGAGATGCAGGTGGTTTCTATCCGAAATATTTATTTCTACCACAAAAGCCTGCATTTGCTCATTTACTGTTTCAGTTCATGCGTTACTCCAACACGTCTATGTTTTAATTCTGTTTCAAAGCACAGAAATTGTTAAACTGCCGTTTGTTCACCTACTGAAACGGGAGTCAATCCAAAATATTCCAAAATCTGTTTGTATTGTTTTAAGATATAACACCACTTGTTTGTTCGTTCCTCTGTCTAATTTGTTCCCATAATGGGGAATATTCAGCAATTAAACATTTTCTAATCCACCTGATCAGAGGTGTTATTATATGCCTATGAAGCAGATGGGACTTGAACTGCAGCCTCCTGGCTCAGGTAAATACACTTGCAGTGAAAATTCAGCCATTCTTCTAAGGAAAAGTTCAGTTATTGAACATGATCTTTATTGAGCACAGCTCTCCCTATATCTCTTGAGCATGTTTTCAAAAGGACCTAAGATATTCATTTTTTAATATTTTCCATAACTACATTCAAGCCAAATTATTTTGTCCACTATTGTCCAGTTCTCCCACTTTTAATGCATTTCACATACCCTACATAATTTCTGAGTTGTGGTCAGCTTCCTTGCTCTGGGCTAAAGCGCACTGATGAAGATATTTCTGCAGTGAAGGTTTTTGGAATTCTTCACATCCTCCTTTTCTCCCTTCCCGTTGTTCATCTCCTTGTCTATTTTGGCATAATTGAAGCACTCACTTTATAAAAGTAAACAATTTGTTCTTTCATGGGATATGGGCTACTTTTGGAAGATGGACATTGAAGTGTACTTCGCAGTTCTGATAGGGCAGGAGTTCCAGGATTCTAATGCAACAATGGTGAAGGAACACAAACTTATAATTCTCAGTCAAATCGTGCGTGGCTTCGATAGATCCTGCAGGTAGTGTTTCCATGTAACTGCTGCCTTTATCATTCTGGGTGGTAGAAGGTTCTGTCAAATGAGCCTTGATGAATTTCTGCTATGCGTCTTGTAGATCTTGCTCGTTAGCAGGCTGCTTTGGCCTGGATGGTGTTGCACTTTGAGTCTTCTTGGAGCTGCGTTTATCCAGACAAGCGGAGAATATTTCATTGCACTGCTGATTTGCCCCTTGAAAATAGGAGCAAAGCTGAGTGGAATCAGGAGGTGAGTTACTTGCTTCAGAATTCCCAGCTTTTGACCTGCTCTTGTAGCCACGTATTTAAGTGGTTAGTCCAATTCAATTTCTAGCTAATGTTGATGGGGTATTCATTAATAATACCACTTACTATTCTAGCAATGTTGCTTGATTCTGCCTTGTGCAGCACACATGTTATTTACCACTTACCATCTGAAATCTGAATGTTGTCCAGGTTTTGCTGCTTATGGCCACAAACTATTTTGTATCTGAAGAGTGATGAATTGTATTGAACGTTGTGCCATCATCAGCGAGCAAACGGCATTTCTGACTTTATGATGGACCAATGGTCATTGAAGCAGCTGATGATGTTTAAAGTTTTTTTGAAGACTTGTAGCTCAGGTTGTCGTTGATGTTGTGGACTTGCTCACTAAGCTGGTGTATTTGATTGCACATGTATTGTAACCCTGCTAGGCTTGTGCCAGAGACGTGCCAGGGAATTCTGGGCCTGGCTTTCTAACAGGAACTCCGTGAGCAAACACATTGAACTGGACCTAATATACAGAACCAGAATTGATGCCATCCACTCCAGCAAACAGAGGCATATAAATAACAAGCGGGACAGAATACCAACGCTTCACCAGAGATGCACTTATGATGTTACCTAGCAGGATGACACAGCGTCTGCAGTCAAACACACCAGCTCGCTGAGCAAGTCTGCAACCTTAGCTGATGATTTGGGCCTGGGAATAACCCGGAGGAGCTCCTCCAGTGATGTCCTGGAGCTGAGATGACCAAGCTCCATCAGCTACAGTCATCTCCAAACATTGCTTCAGATATGATTCCAGACAGTGTTTTCCTCCTGATTTCCTATTCACTCCTGCAGTTTTAACAAGGCTTCTTGATGCCATATTGGTTCAAATGTGACCTTGATGTCAAGGGCAGTCATTCTCTCCAAGTCTGGAGTTGAGCTCTTTTGTCCATGGTTGAATTAAGGCTGTAATGCCAGGTGCTGAGTGGCCCAGACGGGACACAAATTAAATATCACTAAGCAACAGTTGCTTGAGAGCATTGTCGAAATTCTCATCCTTCACTATCTTGGTGACCAAGAGTAGACTGTTGGTAATTTGTCAGGTTAAATTTGCCATGCTTTTTGTATACTGAACATATCCTGCGGTATTTGGCAGCGGAGTGCCCAGAGTCTGGGCTCCTGTGCCTGGGTTTGTCCTTTTCCTCCACTTTTTTCTTTTCCTTGTTTCTCTCTTCTCCCCTTTTTCTCAAGTTTTAGCAAAAACTAAATAAAACTACATGATAAAGAGAGCTCTTCGGTAGGAAGGCAGTTTCAAGGGCTTCAGAGTGGTGTCGGTGTCTTAAGATGCGGCTCGACTACAGAGCCAGCTGGTTGTGAAGCCTTGAGTGAGACTCTCACTTCTGTGTGCAGTGGACCCCTGGCAGGAAGCCTAGGGTGGGATTCTGGCAGAAACATGGCGTGGGCTGGGTAGCCCAGAGCAGGATTGTGTAGCAGTGGAGAAGGAAAAGTTGACTTCCTAACTAAATTATCTTTATTTCTTTCTTTCTTTTTTGTTTTATTCTTAATGTGAATGATGCCTATGCATGACAGCAGTACACACTTTTTTCACTATTTGATGTTGAATACACGTGACAGTAAATAATTCGACATTGTTGGATTCATGTCACTGTTTTATCTGTGGTTTGGCTAGGGGCAAAGCTAGTTCTGGAGCACAAGTCTTCAGAGCTATTTCAGGAAATTATCAGAGCCTGTGGCTTTTGCTGTATCCAGTGCCTCCATCCACTTCTTGATATCACATGGAGTAAATTGAGTTGTCTGAAGACTGCAATCCTGAGGCCAAGATGGGTCATCCACTCAGCACTTCTGGCTGAAAATTGTTTGTGAATATTTCAAGCTTATCTTTTGCACTGATGTGCTGGTTGTCCTATCATTTGAGTATGGGGCTATTTGTAGAGCTACTGCCTCCAGTGAGTCGTTTGATTGTCCACCACCATTCATGACTGGATGTGGCAGTACGGCAGAGTTTGAACCTGATCCGTTAGTTGTGGAATTGCTTGGCTATGTCTATCATTGTGTAGTTTATGCTGCTTGACACATAAGTAGTCCTGTTTTGTAGGGTCACCAGACTGGCATCACCTCCTTTTAGGCATAATTGGTGGTGCACTTTGCATGCCCTCCTGCACTTTCCATTTGAACCAGGACTCGATCTCCTGGCTTGATGGTAATTGAGTGAAAGATATGTCAGGCCTTGAGGCTGCAGATCCTGTGGAGTACAGGTCTGTTGATGAAGGTCTGCAGTGCCTTGTGGATGCCCAGTCTTTAGTTTTTTTAGTTTGGGTTCTGAGGAAGGGTCACCAGACCTGAAATGTTAACTCTGTTTTCTCCTCCACAGATGCTGCCAGACCTGCTGAGCTTTTCCAGCAACTTTGGGAACAAAAACAGTCTTTACTTGCTTGATCTGTTTGAAGTCCGTCCCGTGTAGCTTAGTGATTGTGGTTTGGCACTGGAGGGTATTTTCGATACGAAGATGGCATTTGGCCTCCACAATGACTGTGTGATGGTAACTCTTTACTGTTAGGAACAGATGCACTTATGGCAGGCAGGTTGGTTGAGGGACCGGTCAAGTGCATTTTGCCTTGGTTTCCTTACCATCTGCTGTAGATACAGTCTAGAAGTTATGTCCTTTGACTCAATCAGCTCAGTTAGTCTTGGTGTTGTTGAAGGCATTAAAGTCCCCCAAATATAGCATGTTCTATATCCTTGCTACCCTCTGCTGTCTACAAATGGTGCTCAACATTCGAGTACTGATTTATCAACTGAGGAGTCTTGGTACATGGTACTTTCCTCCTCTGTTTGACGTGATGCAGTGAGAATTCATGGGGACTGGAGTCCATGTTTCCCTGGGAGTCCGGAACACCCTCCTGACTGCGTATACCACTGTGCCATTTGGTCCACTTCACTTGGTCTATCCTGCTAATGGGACAGGATGTACCAGGGGTGGTGGTGTTGTGTGGGGCATTGTGTGTAAGGTTTGGTTCTGAGAGTGTGGTTGTCGGTCTGTTTCTTGACCAGTCTACAGCTCTCCCAGTTTTGGTACTAACCCCCGCATATTACTGTGGAGGACCTTGCAGGGTTGATAAGGCTGCATTGCCTGGTGCTTTAGTTGATGCCAGGATTTCCACCTAGTTTATTCCTTTCCTTTGAGATTTTCTAGTGATTGACACAACTGAGTGGCCTGCTAGATCGTTTTGAAGGCAGTTAAGGGTCAACCATACCGCTGTGTCTCTGGAATCAAGATGACCATTTCCTGTCCTAAAGTGCATTGGATATTAGTGAATTTCAATGGATTTTGTGAGACACCACATTGTATCATTCGACTTCAAATTCCAAATTCATCATCTGGGATTCGAATCCTGGTTCCCAGAAAGTTACTTTGGTCTCTGGAATACTTGTCCAACCATCAAACAACTTTGCCTCCTATCCAGTAGACTTTTTCAAAATCAATATTTTGCTAGGATAAGTAGGAAAATAATATTTTCCTACATTTTAAAATAAAAGTACTCAAAATAAACGAAGGAATCAAATTATTATTGACACTGGGTCAATGGAATATGGTACATTTACCATGTTGTTTTACTTAACACAGGATTGGTTACACAAGATCACATGTGTGCAGGGTATGCAATGGTATAGAAGTGTGCAGTTCCAAAGAGTGCAGAACTTTTCATTTTCTCAATTATATTTACACCAAAGAAGAAAGAACGTGAGGTTGTCTGTCTTTCATCAGATTATAGTCATTTTTGTTCTTAGTTACTATTTTAGCATTTGAAGTTTTGTTACTAGTCTGTCTTTGTGTACCATTTGTGGAATTTCTTCTTTGTAAACAACTGTCAGTTAAACTTATGCATTATTGCTTGATTTTAGGCATGAGTATTGAAGTGAACTTTGAAAACCTTACTTCTCACCAAATGGACTTTTCAAACAATACTATTGAAAGCCAATGGGTCCAAAGGTAAATTACTTGCTGAAGAGTTACTACAGTTGATTTGATTGTTTTTGTGTGACATGTTTTCTGAAAGTTTATAATATTCACAGGCCACTAGAGCGGGGAATAACTTCTTTCAACTTTCCCAAGACGAAGTCAGCATTATGGGATCCAACACCACTTGGTGATGCAATAAGTATACAGCTAACCTATTATAGGTATGGTTTGCAGATTACTTCCCCATATTTCAGGGTTAACTTTTTGACTCTTTAAATAATAGTTCTGTTTATTAATGAATTTAACTTCTAATACACTGAATTTATATAGCAATGTCATATTCATAAATGTATTTAAATGCTAAAACAAAGATGGTTTGAACTTTTGAGGTGCTAGTTTCTAATAGTTCAAAGTAAATGATTATTTCCAAAAGAATTAACTGAGTAAATTTTGCCTTTTGGTATTTTGGTTTTCAATTATTTGGTGTAAACCTTTTGTAGGTAATAGATTGAAAACATAATACATCAAAGTAAAAAGGATATAGGAAACTTAATAAATAAAGCAGGAATAGGCATTTTGCTTCTCCGAGTCATTGATTTCATACAGCATGGAAACAGTCACTTTGGTCCAACTAGTCCATGCCAAACATAATCCCAAATTAAACATAGTCCCACCAGCCTGCTCCCAGCCCTCTTCCCTCCAACATTTTCTATTCAAATATCCATCTAAATGTCTTTTGCGTCTTTTTTGTTTTTAAATATTTCTCTTTCCCTCTCCTCTCTCCCTTTTTTTTTTAAGAAGAATTTGTTCCCTAGTCTTGAAATTCCCCATCTTAGGGAAAAGACAACTACCATCATCTCTATCAGGTCATCTCCTGTGCTCCAGTGGAAACGGTCTCAGCCTACCCAGCATTTTTCCTTACAACTCAAGCCTTCCATACCAGGCAACGTTTTAGTCAAGTTCTTCTGAACCCTCTCCAGCTTGATAATATCCCTCTGACGACTGGACACACCTATTCCAGAAGAAGCCTCACCAATGTCCTGTGTAACCTCAATTTAACGTCCCAACTCCTATACTCAAAGGACTGAGCAATGAAGGCAAGTGTGCCAAACACCTTTTTAACCATCCTGTATATGTGTGATGTAAACTCTAAAGAATTATATACCTGCACCCCTAGGTCCCTCTGTTCTACAACACTACCCAAGGCCCTACCATTTATTGTATAAGCCCTACTCTAGTTTGTTGTACCAAAATGCAATACTTTGCATTTATCTAGATTGAACTCTAGCTGCCATTTTTCAGCCCATTGACCCATTTCATCAAGATCCCTTTGTAATCCTAGAAAACCTTCACTGTCTACAATGCCAACAATTTTGGTGTCAGCCACAAACTTGCTGACTGTGCCTTCTATGTTTTCGTCCAAATCACTAATATAAATGACAGACAAAAAAGGACCCAGAATCGATCCCTGTGGAACACCTCCAGTGTCGGGCCTCCAGTCCGAAAAGCAACCCTCCACCATCAGTCTCGATCTCCTGCTGTTAAGCCAATTGGTATCCAATGGCAAACTCGCCCTGAATCCTTTGTAACCTAACTTTGACAAGGTTCCACATGAAAGACTAATTAGTAAAGGCTATACTAAAATCCAAATGACCAACATCTACTGCTCTGACATCA
Organism: Ginglymostoma cirratum; assembly: GCA_024137785.1. Lineage (NCBI taxonomy): Eukaryota > Metazoa > Chordata > Chondrichthyes > Orectolobiformes > Ginglymostomatidae > Ginglymostoma > Ginglymostoma cirratum. The sequence goes on along the minus strand of JAHRHZ010000058.1, from coordinate 31,865,587 downwards.
ACCTTTTTTTGGTAACTTCCTCAGAAAACTCAGTCAAGTTTGTGAGGTATGATTTTCCTCATGCAAAACTATGCTGACTATCCCTAATCAATTTTTTTTCCTCCCTAAATGTCCATCAATCCTATATCTTATAATCACCTACAACCGAAGTCAGACTAGCAGGACTACAGGTTCCCTGGTTTCTCCGTACAACATTAGCCAGTCATCGGGCACCTCACCCGTAGTTATAGGTGATGCAAATATTTCTGCTTTTTTTTTTTGTTTTGAAACCTCAAAGTTTATTTCAAGCCTGATCCACCATTCAGTACGATCATGATTTGATCATCCAATTCCCAATTTCTCCCATACCCTTTGGTCCCTTTTTAGCTCTAAGCACTATATCTAAGTCCTCCTTGAGAACATTCAATGTTTTGGTCATAACTGCTTTCTGTAGCAGAGAATTCTACAGTCTTGCCACTCTCTCTGGATGGGGGAGAAAAGTTCTCTTCATCTCTGGCATACATGGCCTACCTCATATCCTTAAACTGTGACTCCTTGTTTTGGACTTCCTGATCATTGGGAACATCCTTCTCATAAGATCAAAGCTTTTGGGTTTCCAACATTGTTTTTGTTTGTTTGATCTCCAGCATGTATGGTTGCATTTTATTGGAAAACCTGGTGAACAGCTCCTTTTTAAACCAATAAAGGAGCAAACAGTTTAGAATAACTAAGCAAGGCAATGAAATAAAAGTGGAAAATGCTGCAGAATATATGAGCTGATACAGAAATTTGGTTTTATTTAGAATGATTGAGGGATCAGAATGAAAGTTAAAAGAATAAGTTTGCAAGAAATCCAAAAAAAACGTTCAGGATGAGGTTTGCCGAAAGAAATGGTTTACTCGTCTGCTTTGGTCTTGCCAGTGTATCTATCGCAGCTAGAGCAATGAATTCACAGTAACAAGTTGGAGTGGTTGCACACATTCCTGACTTTTGTCTAGTGACTATTTGGAGTATGGACAAAATTGTGAGCAATAATGTCTCTCTGAAGTACTTGGGGATGTGTCCTGGCACCTACCATTTTCCTTGACTGATTAGACAATATCATAGAATCATACAGCACGGAAACAGACCCTTCGGTCCACCAGCCCATGCCGACCATAATTTTAAACTGAACTGGTCGCATTTGCCTGCACGTGGTCCATATTCCTCCAAACATTTCTTATTCGTGTACTAATCCAAATGCCTTTTAAATGTTGTAACTGTACCTGCATCCTCCACCACCTCTGGAAGTTCATTGCACACTTGAACCACACTGTTTGTTTCTTTCTTTAAAAGATTGCCTTTCATGTCTTCACCTTTTTTAAAAAATGCTCCCTAGTATTGAATTTCCCCCACCCTAGGAGGAAAAAAAAGCACCTGCCATTTACCTTTATCTATATCTGTATTGATTTTATAAACCTCTATACGGTCACCCCTCAACCTCTTGCGCTGCAGTGAAAACGTCCTGGCCTCTCCAGCATCTCCTTTACAACTGCATTCCGTAGCTTCTAAAAGTATCCATCTTCCTGGCAAAGGATGAGCTAGACTGTTTGCAACCCTGGTGTTATATTGATCCTGTGAGGTACTAACTGTATCTACATCATCAATATCCGCTCCTAGCAGCTCCCGAACCTTGTCACACCGCAGCTTGCTTGCTACGAAAGTCCTCCTGCATTTTTGTTTGCACAGGTCTTCTATCTCCAACCCTACACAAGCTTGAGTTCGTTCAGATTTCTCTTCCTGTGTTTTAACTTTGCACTGAAGTGTCTTTGACCCAGTTATTGGATTCCAGTTAAGCAAGTCTTGAATTTTGTTTTTCTTGGTTTTTGCATTCATACATGGTCTTGTCTCTCAATGTTGAATCTTATTCCACCTTAACCTTCCTAGATATCTGCAGCCCTGCCTTTCTCTTGCTTCTTCAACATTCCCAGTACTAATTGGGTAGAAATAGTGAAATGTCTTCAGTTGCCAACACCGTAAGTTATGGAATTAGTCAGATGTGCAGCATGGAAACAGACCCTTCAGTCCACTCATCCATGCCAAACAGATATCCTAAATTAATCTAGTCCCATTTGGCCCATATCCTTCTAAACCCTTCCTATTCATATACCCATGCAGATGCCTTTTTAGATGTTGCAGCTGTACCAGCCTCCACCATTTCCTCTGGCAGTTCGTTCTATACATGCACAAATCTCTGCATGGAAAAAGTTGCCCCCTTTTTTTTTGTTGTTGTTGTTGTTAAATCTTTTACCCCTCTCACCTTAAACCTATGCCCTCTAGTTTTGGACTCCCTTACCCTGGGGAAAAAAAATTTGGCTATTCATCCTATCTGTGCCCCTCGTGATTTTATAAACTTCAATAAGGTCACCCCTCAGCATCTGATGCTCCAGGGAAAATAGCCCCAGCCTATTCGGCCTCTCCCAATAGCTCAAACTGTCTAACCCTGGCAACCTCGTTGTAAGTCTTTTCTGAACCCTCTCCAAGTTTCACAACATCTTTCCTATAAGTAAGGAGACTAGAATTGAACACAGTATTGAAAAATTGGCCTAACCTAAACCTTCTTTAAGATGCTTCCAAAAACCTAACTTTGTCTGAGTTTTTGGCCATCTTCCTTAACACAGTATCTCCTATGTTGGCCACTATTTGTGCTTTAGCAAACCTATAAATCTACTTGCAACTTTTTATTTTAAAGGCCTTCTGTAAATAGAAGTTGATATTTTCTAGCATCAGTTGTTCTTCCATTTTCCTTCATTATTCCATCTCTCTCTTCTAAAGAGCAAGCATTGCTGTAAGACAGCTAAAATATAGAAGCCTTCATTTCTGAAGAAAGATTTACAGTTCTTACATTGTATGTATGCTGCTAATTATAATACACAACTCTGCAGAAACCCGAAGCTGCTTGTGGCAGACAAGATCTTGCGACTTGTCCATCGTCATGCCAAACAGAGTGGAAGAAAAATATTCTCCTGTTTTCTACTTGGGTCATTTGTTGTAGATGATGGTAAGTCCATTATGTTTTTTTTTTATTTTTTTAGGAGGTGTTGTGACCTTCTTGTATAAACCTTTGTCAGTAAACAATGTTATGAAGTTTGTCCTCTGTCTTTAATTTTTAGTATTAAATGTTTTATGTATCATCTTATGTGCCAATTTTGCTAATGTTTATATATCTAATGTCTTTATACATATTTGTACAGTGCTTTTCACAGCCCCAGTTGCCCCATCCCACTCAACTGGTACCACATCCATGAATACTTAGAACGCCAACCAATGCTCTTTCTACACATGCATGTATATGCTCTTAATTCCCTTCCCTACCTATTAATTCATTGCCTCACTCTGACAAGGATCTGAAATTAAGCTGGTGTGTTCATAATATGTGTAACAGATGTGAACACAAGATGAGTTGCTGATCTTAATCTTGTCCTTGCTAAGATCACTAACATTGTGCAGCTGCTCTCCAGTTGAAGCCTTCATTCCTTTTAGACTTCACTATTCTGATGTAGTCCTAGCTGCTGTCTCACAATACATCCTTAAGCTTGAGGCTATTCAAAACTCGGCCCATCTCTTTAACTTGCAACGAATTTCATTCTTGTCATATGTGTGCTTACTCATCAACATTGGCATATAATCAAGCAGCATCTAGTTTTCAAATTCACATTCATGTTTTCGAATCCCTGTGGTCTGCCATGCAATATCTCTTCCTGCCAGTCTCTCAACACTGGTATCTGACTTCCTCCTAATTCTGGCTGCTTGTGCATCCTAAATTTTGCTTACTCCACTATTGGCTGTGCTGTCATTGCCTATTCTTGGGGCCTCAAGCTCTGGAATAGTACTCCTCTCCACGTTTCCAACATGTTTACTTTCCTTTTTGAGATATTCACTTAAAAGCTTTGGCCAAGTTTTTGACTTGGCATTTATTTATTTTTTATATATGGTTTGGTGAATGTCATGTTTGATCTTAAATATTAACTATTTCCTTAGTGAAACATTATTCAAAAATAGTTGAAATTTGTACTTGGTTGAGTAAATATAACTTACTCACTTAATACAGATGAGGAAGGTGTTACGTTAACTGTGGATCGTCTTGATCCTGGGCGAGAAGCAGGGCATTCAGATAAAGTACCTACAGCTCCTCTTCCTGAAGATTTCATCATTCCATGTATAATTGATTCTCGAGGCCTTGTTTCCAGAGACACCAAAGTTTATTCATCTGAGGATTTCAATACTACGTTTAAGGTAATTGAATCTGAATGGAGTCGTAAATATTTTACTTAAACAAGTGCATGCAAGAGTTGATTCCTTCTCCTCCTCTTCTCCCTCCCTGCACCCCCCCCCCAAGTACTTATTGATTGATTGAACATTGTGAAAGCCAGTGAGAAAGCAGAAGTGATTTTTTTTTTTAAGAAAGCTCTGTCCTTTTTTTTTTTGTTGTTTTAGTTATCCATAGCTTGCAAAGCTGAACTTCTACAAATTTTAATAGTCTAATTTACCTGTAGAATGTGAGGATAAACTGGTGGATGTTTTGCAGTTTTGACCTGTTACACATTTCCTGCATTTTGTTTTCCTTATTTCTCAAGCCTGAGACTATTGTTGTTACAGGATTTTTGCTGAGTTACCTAACTTCCAGGGTTCATTCTTCTTTCAAAGAAGTGCTCCTATCAAGCACAAATGAAAATGTTCTTGTTGGTTGATGGTTGTGTATGCCATCAACAATTTGGCTGGCCAAGGAGGAAAATACGTTTCCTTAGCTGCCAGAAGCACATGTTGTATGTTGTCAAATTCAGTGCTCTCTTGTTTAATAATTGAATAATATAACAGTTTGCCAATATTATTGAGTAAACGTTTTAATTCTAAATATATGGATTATGGTAATTTAACATGTGTTTAATGAATGCTAAATGCAAACGTCAATCCAAATTATTTAAGTAAGGTGGGAAAATTACCATAGACTTGGCGAAAAAATATAAAATCATAATTGAACCATCGTATCAGTTGGTGATTGAAAAGAACTGATGATGGGTCTCCCCCACGATTAGAGACGTTGTCTCGCTAAAGATAACATTAACGGTCACTGCTGTCTGTGTCTGAGTCATGATGTCCAAATTTGCAAACTGCTTCATTTGAAGTTAACTTCAGTCATACAGAGTGTTACTCCAGAATCCCATTAATTTAAAAAAAAAATTCCATAAAATTCTGCCCAGTCCTGTAATGGGTTTGATAACCTCATTGGACCCAGGCTCATGTTAGCATGAATCTGTTATTGTTTGCCGTCTTCAGAATAATCTTGCTCCTGAAAGCAAGAGATGTGTTCTGTTTTATAGTTGTTATTGCTGCAGCACAACACTGGGCACCACCACAATTATCTGAATGAGTTTCTTATTCTTGATCAAGGTAATGGACTGGCTGTTGAGGGGGATGTGACATTTTTCCTTGAGACCTTAGACTCTTGTGTGGTAGAAATTTGTTATAATCCATTAGCAAACTTCTTATTCCTCTTTTTATTGTTATTATTGTTGTTGTCATTGTCACTGCTGCTGGTGACTCTCGCTGCACTTATTGACAGCTAATGTAGAGAGGCAGTGGCCCAGTGGTATTATTGGGCGGCTCAGCAGTTGACACCGCTACCTCATGGCGCAAGGGACACTGGTTTGATTCTAGCCTCGGGCAACTGTCTGTGTAGAGGTTGCACATTCTTCCTGTGTCTACGCGGGTTTCCTCTGGGTGTTCCAGTTTCTTCCCACGGTCCAAAGATGTGAAGGCAAGATGGATTGACTATGCTAAATTTGCCTGTAGCGTTCAGGGATGTGTAGATAAGGTGGGTTATAGGGGGATGGGTCTGGGTGGGATGCTTCAAGGGTCAATGTGGACTTGTTGAGTCGAAGGGCCTATTTCCACACTATAGGGATTCTATGATTTGTGTTGCTCTGAATTACATTCTATCAAGCCACTTCCTGAGAAAGCAATGTGGAGGAAATGTTTTCAGGTTTCAATGATGTGCAGAAGTCCAGCAACTCCTAAATATTTCAGTTTTATGTAAAATTGATCCTGTACAACTGCTTAAAAGTATAAAAGGACAAGCTGCCCTAACAGCCTCCCTCCTCTTGTGACTATTTAGAGTCAGTCATACAGCACAAAAACAGACTTTCAGTCCAACCAGTCCATGCCGAACATAATCCCAAATTATACGTGTCCCAGCTGCCTGCTTTTGGCCCATATCCCTCAACCATTCTTATTGTATCTATATCCATATCCACCACTTCAGGAAGTTCATTCTACATGTGAACCAGCCTCTGTGTTTTTTAAAAAAAAAAATTGCTTCTCGCATTTTTTTTTTTTAGAAAAAATCTCCTCTCCTCTCACCTTTTAAATGTGTCCCCTTGTCTTGAAATTTCCCATCTTGTGGGAAAGACAACTACTATCAACTCTACCTATACCTCTCTCTGTTTTATAAACTTCTATCTGGCCACCTCTCGACCACCTGCACTCCATTGAAAAATGTACCAGCCTATCCAGTCTTTCTGTGTAACTCAAAGCTTCCATATCCGGCAACATCCTAGCAAATTCCTTCTGAAGCTGATTAGTTATCTCTATTGATTTTTGAGGCAATCCTTGTCTTGAATTCTGAAAATGGCAGTCTTGCGGATTTAACATTTAGTCTTTTGTGTTAAAATAATAGAAGAAATATGGATTTGTCAGTAATTGTTTATTACTTAATTTACCAGATGCTGTGCCATTATTGCTGTAGCAAGGAAACAATTGACTCTTCCAGACTCCTTGTGTTGAGAGGACACATTAACTGCTTTGAGAACTTGGATAATCTAAGCTTGGAACTTCAATGGGCAGCTGTCACAGTAGCAATCACATTTGATGCCACTCCAGTCAATGCAGTTCCCATAATTCCTACAGCTTTGGCAAGAAATTTAACCAGCCCATTAAATATTGCTTATGTTCAGGGGACATACAAATTTGGGTAAGTTGGTTATGAAAAAAAATAAAGTTTGTAGGAATGCTGTATTTTACAAACTAATACATATTTAAACATGATTTAGAACAAATTGGACAAGAGATACTAGGGAATAATTTAGAACTTACTTTAAAAGGAAAGTTTAATATTGGGTTGAGTGGACATGTGATTTTTAATATAAGGTCAATTCCATTACTATACCATCTATACAGTAGTATACACATCTCAAACTTGCAATTTTAAATCTTCCGTGGCATTTGTTATAGGTAATTTCTCTCAAGTTTTTGTGGGATGATTAACAGTAGAAAAACACACAAACTCAAGTTACCACCTTATATTAACTTCCTATCTTAACTAACCCAAATTATGACACTTGATTTTGTATTGCGATTACACGAACTGCGTCCTGCAAGATGAAATGGTTATTTCTGATATACTCAACTCAAATTGAGAGCAGTATTATATCAGTCCTAAGGATCGAATAAGTACAAGGTCCATAATCATGGCATTAAGCAAATGCCTGCATCTATCCCTCCAACACTAACTTTATTTGCAATTGGTTATGCAAATTAAGACTTGTTGTCCCAACCACTCATCCATCACCATCGTGGACCATAAAACATTTTTTTGTTTTTGGTTTTGTTGTTAGCTGAATCTCATGTGGTGAGGAGGTGGAAAAATCCATTAGCTGTTCTTCGGCAATCTGTTTGTGTTTTAATTATAGTTGATCATCCCAAATAACCATTTTTTTAATCATGTTTGATTTAATGGTAAGTTCAGCCTGTATCACTTGTACCTCTATCTACATTTTATATGTGATTATTCTAAATTAGCTTTCTGTATGTGGATCACTAATTTCTTGCCTTGTATATGACATTTGCTATTGGCAGGTGCAAGGATTAATGCTGCTCATAGAATTTTTTTCCAGCTTTGATGAAATGTACTACTGCCATGGTGTCATGAAAATAATTTAATGCGGTCTAATTTGAAAATCAGATCAATTTTTAAGTATGGTTTCACTCATTTCTGAGTCAGTTGAGTTTGCTGCCTTATTACTAGATTGGTAGTTTTAAACTTTTGTGCACAAGGCGTTTATTTCTCCAAGGAAGTGGTTCATTTTGTATGTTCAATATTGTAGCAATCATTACTAATTTTAAGCCTTTCTTGAATAATAGTATACCAAGGGCATAATGGATACAAGTGCCTGTATTGATACCTGCTGATGACTCAGCTAACTAACTTGAAATTTTCATTCCCATTTTGAAATTATATCTGTTACAAACTGTGATTGCTACTGGGGATCAATTTTGAGTCCAGGTTCAAGAAAGTATCAAATTTTGGTTGGGTGCAGTGTGCTTTCAGTGTTAAATACTTCAGTACAACCCTAAGTGTCCAGTACTTAAACACTCCTCTTCCTCTTTCCTTTCTTCTCTCTCTCCTCCCAGAAACTTGCAAAGTGAGGTATTCTCTCCTACTAGGAAGCCACCAACATCATTTACAAGTCACATCAAAGTGTGAATCTATAATATTATGATGGTTTCATAGTTAATTTGTGTGGATTGGTTTCAAGGATTGTGGTTAGTTGGATTTCCTTAAGGTCAATGAATGGAATTCTTTTCTTTATTAGACAATGCAATTCTTAAATCGCATATGAGATAAAAGGTACTGCAGATGCTG